>RCWM02000814.1:15000-372000 GCA_003667255.2 Euschistus heros | reverse complement strand
TCACTGCTGCCACCCTCTAGCTCACTGCTGCCACCCTCTAGCTCACTGCTGCCACCCTCTAGCTCACTGCTGCCACCCTCTAGCTCACTTCTGCCACCCTCTAGCTCACTGCTGCCACCCTCTAGCTCACTGCTGCCACCCTCTAGCTCACTCACTTCTGCCACCCTCTAGCTCACTGCTGCCACCCTCTAGCTCACTGCTGCCACCCTCTAGCTCACTGCTGCCACCCTCTCAGCTGCACTGCTGCCACCCTCTAGCTCACTGCTGCCACCCTCTAGCTCACTGCTGCCACCCTCTAGCTCACTGCTGCCACCCTCTAGCTCACTGCTCTAGCCACCCTCTAGCTCACTGCTGCCACCCTCTAGCTCACTGCTGCCACCCTCTAGCTCACTGCTGCCCACCCTCTAGCTCACTGCTGCCACCCTCTAGCTCACTTCTGCCACCCTCTAGCTCACTGCTCTGCCACCCTCTAGCTCACTGCTGCCACCCTCTAGCTCACTGCTGCCCACCCTCTAGCTCACTGCTGCCACCCTCTAGCTCACTTCTGCCACCCTCTAGCTCACTGCTGCCACCCTCTAGCTCACTGCTGCCACCCTCTAGCTCACTGCTGCCACCCTCTAGCTCACTTCTGCCACCCTCTAGCTCACTGCTGCCACCCTCTAGCTCACTGCTGCCACCCTCTAGCTCACTGCTGCCACCCTCTAGCTCACTGCCACCCTCTCTAGCTCACTTCTGCCACCCTCTAGCTCACTCTAGCTGCCACCCTCTAGCTCACTGCTGCCACCCTCTAGCTCACTGCTGCCACCCTCTAGCTCACTGCTGCCACCCTCTAGCTCACTGCTGCCACCCTCTAGCTCACTGCTGCCACCCTCTAGCTCACTTCTCTAGCTCACTGCTGCCACCCTCTAGCTCACTGCTGCCACCCTCTCAGCCACCCTCTGCTGCCACCCTCTCTAGCTCACTGCTGCCACCCTAGCTCAGCTCCACCCTCTAGCTCACTGCTGCACCCTCTCACTGCTGCCACTCACTTCTGCCACCCTCTAGCTCACTGCTGCCACCCTCTAGCTCACTGCTGCCACCCTCTAGCTCACTGCTGCCACCCTCTAGCTCACTGCTGCCACCCTCTAGCTCACTTCTGCCACCCTCTAGCTCACTGCTGCCACCCTCTAGCTCACTTCTGCCACCCTCTAGCTCACTGCTGCCACCCTCTAGCTCACTGCTGCCACCCTCTAGCTCACTGCTGCCACCCTCTAGCTCACTGCTGCCCACCCTCTAGCTCACTGCTGCCACCCTCTAGCTCACTGCTGCCACCCTCTAGCTCACTGCTGCCACCCTCTAGCTCACTTCTGCTCACTTCTGCCACCCTCTAGCTCACTGCTGCCACCCTCTAGCTCACTTCTGCTGCTGCCACCCTCTAGCTCACTGCTGCCACCCTCTAGCTCACTGCTGCCACCCGATAGCTCACTTCTGCCACCCTCTAGCTCACTGCTGCCACCCGATAGCTCACACCCTACGTGGACCTATACCCCCATCTCAGCCTGGACAACCTTCATAAACTGGACCACGTCTGTTTCTTTAAATAAATATTTGAGCTCCTCGTCTGTTGGACCTCTTAATACCTCATCTGGTCTGCCTTCCCTCCCACTAAAATTATAAAAAATTAAGGCAAAAGCTTCCTCTCACAAAGTTTTAAATTCTGCTTATTACATTTAGAGCTAGCCCACGTACATCACAAATAGTTTTTGGAAGCATAACTTCCTTATCGAGGGTTTGGCACAGAGCGCCGGATCGCTGAGAGGGGTCAACTAAAACAAAAAGCACAACAAACAAATGAGCGAAAGAAGGAACGTAACAAAGGGAAGGGAACGTATTGACATTTTTGTGACACGTTTTAGCTCAGTTGGTCCTACTCGGGTCGAACTTTTGACGACATCCTACTCGTCAAAAATAAAACGGAAAATATTTTTTGTTATATAATGTTTGTCGCTAGTAGGACCTTGTCCTTTAGGAGCTGTATTGGTTTGGATGATAAAATCCACGTTTATAACAGCTCCTTATTCCCAATTTTGTTTATTTCCATGAATCATCAATTGTTAATTTAATTTAAGTAATTTAGAACTATACACGTAAGTAGAAAAAATTAAGAATACGAGGGAATAGGTAGTCAGCAATATTAAAACTAACGTGATTTTTGTTTAATATTAATAAATTTACATTATGTGATGTTCTACTGTAGCAAATTAAAAATCAATTTACTATATATTATTTACATAAACAAAAAGAAGGCCTGGTGGCAATAGATCTAGTGTTTGTGCCCGTGCCCCCTTAGTCTAGGCTAGGGCTACCGTGTCATCTCTTTGAATTCTTTTAATAATTTATATCTATATCTATATCTATGGTATAGATCTACAGGGTGTCCCGAACTTGAATGGCAAAACTTCAGGAACTTATAGGGGACCAAAAACCTAGGACAAAAACTCCTTTAGGGATTTGCTCGTTTTTGCTTAGTTTTTGAGAAAATCGCAAAAAAAGAAACGAAACAAGTTTTCATTTTTATACTTATTTATTTACATTTATATTTGTTATGTTCTCTTTAAAGTAAATATCGCTCAAAATGTTGTCCTCTTGCACCAATGCAAGCATTACATCTAGCACTCACTTGATAAATTGCAGCTAAACATTGTTCTGATGATATTTGGTGCACTGCATCTATGATTCGGTCTCTTAATTGCTCTCTTGAGTTGATTGACACCGAATAAACTTTCTGCTTCAAGGTTCCCCATACGAAGAAATCCATGGGTGTCATATCAGGTGATCTGGGTGGCCAAGGTACTACTCCTCCACGTCCAATCCATCGTTGTAGATAATTTATATCCAGCCAAGCTCGGGCAACTCTACTATAATGAGCTGGACATCCATCGAGTTGGAACCACATTTCAATCCGCTGCTGTAAGGGAATGTCATCTAAATAATTAGAAAAGTCGTTCTCTAAAAAATGTGTAAATGTGATACCATTCAATCTTCCAGGTAAAAAATATGGTCCCAGCAGTGATCCGTTCCAAATTCCAAGCCAAACGTTAATAGCAAATTCATGCTGAAACCTATTCTCTCTAATAGCTCTGGGATTTTCAAGAGCCCATACATGATAATTTCTTTAACAATTTCTCCTCTTGTGAAGGTAGCTTCATCGGTCGATATACTTTTTAATGGAAATAAATTATCTTCGCGAATTTTGTCAAGAAACCAGTTACTAAAATTCAATCTCTTGCCATAATCTTGAGGTAATAAATTCTGAACTTTTTGAAGAGGGTATGGGTAGCGATTATCACCTTTCAAAGTTCGTCTATTTGCTTGCCGCGATATTGCTAATGCAGCAGATGCTCTTCGGATGCTAGTCTCGGAATTGTTATCGAAGTGGAGCTGGACACAATTTCTTCTCCGATAATCTGCTCTTATTGCTGCCTGGAATTGGTCGCCTTCATTACACATTAAGAATTACCCATCTCGTAGTCTATTAAAAGTTAACGAAAAGACTCGTCGATTAGGCACTCTTCTATTTGGAAATCGGCGCGCGTTCTCCCTCACCGCTTCTAAAGCATTACCGTTACAGAAACCATACACAAAAATCATATCAGCGTATTCAACATTAGAATATGTATGCGGCATTGTGGCTGATACTATTCACACAAAAATATCTGAGTAACTGACTGAAGACTGATTTAGGAATTATAATCCTAGAAGGAAGCCAAAATGTAAACAAATAAAAGAATATAAAGGATAACATTAAGTGTTTACATATCTCACTGCCTAGCCTGACGAACTTTGAAAGGTGATAATCGCTACCTGTAACATTTTTGTTTTGTTTCTTTTTTGCGATTTTCTCTAAAACTAAGCAAAAACGAGCGAATCTCTAAAAGACTTATTGTATTAGTTTTTCGGTCCCTTTTAAGTTCCTGAAGTTTTGCCATTTAAATTCGGGACACCCTGTATATAGAAAGGACAAGCGATTTTTCGTTTGTGATCACTAACCGCCAAAACTACTCAACCAATCTCTACCAAATTTCAACCACATTATCTTCATAGTTCCAGGAAGGTTTAGCAATAATAAAAATTTAAATGTACAATGTTTAGTGGCAGAAACGAGGTTTGCCACACTATTATATGGGTGATTCTCATACAGGCAAATTTCTAGCTACCCAAATTTAAATTTAAATGTTGGTAAATCTTGCTGCAAACATTTGATACTTCCTGGAGGCTACCTGTGAGGATTATAGGTTGTGCAGCAACACATGAATCACTTTTCCTTTTTTTTAAATTTCAGTTTATAATTTTAACCCATGATAATGTGAATGCTACCACACCAATGTGACTTTATAGATGACAATATGAAAAAGGATCCTTAGTAAAAAATAAATAAAACATGAAACATCCCTGGTGTGCTTCATAACGAATATCAATCTCTATTTAACGTTAAATTATTTTTTCATCATAACATTTAAATAATATCACTGCAAATATCACATCAATTCACTTTCAATATCAATAGCACACTAAATTTTGGTCACATTTTTCTTAAAATTATTTTAAAATGAATTTTTTAACATTGTCTTGGTATCTTAACATTTGCATGGAATATCAACATATCATGGCAATGTTAAATGATAATGGACATGCCAATGTGAAAATAATATTAAAAATATTGCCGCCGAAACACTATTCATTTTCTGGGTGTGCATTAAAAATAATATCAAACAGCAATTAAAAAGAAATTAAATTAAAATATTATCTTTAATTGCTGTGTATCTACACTTGGCTCCGTTCTCCAACAATCTACTTTTCTCACTATTAATTTATTTTGCATTTTCTCATCAATATATTATGAGGGCCGTAGCCTAATATCAAAATGCGTGAGGCTCGTTTCAAATAAATATTTGGTTTAACTGATTTATAGTGGACATGGAAATGTGAACAATAAACGTACTTACAGCCAGAGGTGGTGATTACACTAGAATATTGTGACGTATAATGGTTCCGTGGTTACGAACTGATGTGTCCACGAGAAACAGCTATCTGCCACTGCAAATAAATACTCAAAAATTCCTTCCGAATACTTTTTCATCACTTTTTTAGCAATGGCACGTCAATGTTAAGAAGTCACGGGGACAAGAATAAAATAACTTGGAAATTGGTTACTTTGGCATTATAATCCTGAAAAACATATTTTTTTATAGTTGAATTAGTTTCGCCCTATCAAGTAATAATTATTTGCATAGTTGGAAATCCAAGCCTAACCCTAAAACACTAAAATCCCAAATAAATTCAACTAATATCATTAATTCACATAACATAAATCGAAATGGAAACAATATTTTTAACGAAGTTAACTTCATTGAATTTTAATGGGCGGGTGACACAAATTTGCCTATAGTTTGAGAATCAGCCATATACGTATATGGTTAGAAATTAAAATCCAACTAAATTCCCCGTCAAAAATATCACAATATTTTGAAATATTTGAATTTTATAAAAACGAATTTTTTTTTTTTTTTTTTTTTTTCATAACAAAGAAAGGTTCTAAAGTCTATAATAAACATTCCTAAACTAAACATAAACAATTTTTATTTAAAAAAAAAATACAATATTCCAATAAACAAAAAAGTTAAAAAAATTACTTTTAAATTTTTATTAAATAAGACATTTTGCCCCCTCTTGCTTGAATGACTGCTTCCACTAGTCTTGACATACTTGTAAATAACGAAGCGAATGATAAACATGGACTGAAGGAAATTTATACAAGATAATCTAATATTCCATAGTTAATAACAGATAAAAACATTGATGTGTATAATCCTTAATTCCTCACATAATAATAAATAATATTAATACTAATATAAACGAAGTATGGATTAAGGTAAAAAACAGGTGGGTGTTTGCTTTTTGATGTTGTGTGTAAATATATGATTGATGTATATGATTGATAGGGCTTTAGCTCTAAGCACTCGCACTCATAATTATCAGTCCATTATCCACTCCGCAAAAGTATCTTAACAGCCTTCATTAAAATTAAAAACTGGATGTTAAATTATTCTTTTATGTAATTTTCAACGGCCGAATCAGTTAATCATTAATGCTATAATATAAAATATAATTGAAGAAATAATACTTTAGTGTATTCTTCAATACAAGATTTTTATCGATAGACAAACAGAACGGCAATTATTAATTAAAATTATCTAAGTTGTTTACTTATGAGCCACGGCGGGGAAACGTAAAATAATATACATATATAGTTTATATTATTATATGTAATAATATAGTAACAGTAATATTGTATATTGTATAACAAGGAAATAATTATTAGCCCTGCCTTAGTGAAAAACAACAATCAAACCTTACCTACCCCTCCCTACTTTTACTTCTAATGTAATCTTCATTTAAATAAAGTTTATTATAATATCTATTCCCATTCTATAATTTAATCTATTTAAATAATGTTTATTATAATATATATTCCCATTCTATAATCTAATCTATTCCCCATAATGTTTATTATAATATCTATTCCCATTCTATAATCTAATCTATTCCCCATAATGGATCTTATTACGGGCTCTTTGGCTCCAATTTTAACCAATTAATTATTATGTCGAGATTGTCGAGTTAAATAAATATAATTAAAAAAGTGTTGAGCGAGTCACGGTTATAAATGTGGTAGGAATTCAGTTCAGTGTAATATTATAATATGATAGATAATATGAACTGTTATTTATTTCGAGAAGTTTAGTTGAAAAGAGGTAGTGTTATGTTAGAGATAGATAGATAGATATATTGCTAACAGTAACTGTATAATGTCTACTATGCTAACAGTAAGAGGATTAGTCGGTGGTTAGGTGAGCTCATCCTTCTAAATGGCGCCATAGCAAACATCTCACGGTTTAATTTTATTTTTTCGGTTAAAGTTATTCGCTTGAGTTACCTTGGCAGTTAGCAACTTGAGCGCTCATTCATTACTAATTCTTCCGGCAAGTTGAGTTTACCAAGCGTAAAAGATTGTTGGGCTCTTATCGGGGCTTATCGTGGGAACATAAGTCTTACCTATTTGGTTAACCACCGCTAACCATCAGCTACAACTAAATATAATAAATACCAAATACATAATATAATGGTGCTTCTTGTCCTCCGGTCATCTCTCCATTCCAATTTATATCCATCATCTATATACTTTGTATCCATCATAGCTAAGCTCACTGACTCAATGTTGCGTAAATTGTTATATTACCAAAACATGTTTTAATATATAATATGTTGCAATTGTAAACTGTTAAATTTCATTTGAATGAAACTTTTTATTATAAAAAAAAAAAAAAAATGTTCAATGATTCCAGCCAAAAGCATTCCATAAATGTTTTAACAAGAGGCTTGTATTGAAACAGATCATTGTATTTTTGTTGTATTGAAACAGACCATTGTATTTTTGTTGTATTGGTACAGATCATTGTATTTTTGTTGTATTGGTAGAGGTGAGATTCCAGAATGAGTCCATTCCATTGATATGAGCTCACTGTCGATTCCATTCCATTGAACATGCTCAAACTGTTTACTACTATCTTCCACTTTAGTCTTTCCATATCCTTAATATTTATGAGGAAGGACCTTTTTGAAATTCACTACGCCTCAGATTTATGCTCTGACTTTGAAAGATACACAACCTTGCCCCCCTCCCCCAGGTTATATAAATTTCATGTATTGGGTGGGGTCTGATAGTAAATTTAGCCAGCTTTCAGATGAAAAAAAGAAAAGGATCGGATAATTAGTTGCGGGTTATTGCCGAAAGAGTACCGGCAAGGTGTTTTCGCGGAGAAATGTGTTTTGATGAAACGACAAGTTAGCCAATCTCTAAAACTGTTGATCTGAGAAAACACCGAATAAGGGGTGAGGTAGGGTGTAGGGTTTAGTTTCTTTCTACCTCCACTCAAATATATCACTACATCACTACATCACTACACCAAGCAATAGCTGTTCTCGAATATTATGTTACTATTATTATTTAACGTATATTGTTATATTTATGTTTGTTTTTCTTTTTTTATATATGTATCTTTCAATTAATATATAATATTAAATTAATGATTTTTTTTTTTTATTGCATTCGGAGTTATTATAATGACGTATTGTGGAATTTAATGTGACTGCTGTAAATGTTGATTTTCTGTTTGAGTAAAATATTGATTGTTTATTTGTTTAGCTTGATACCCTTATGTACTCCATCCAACTGGACTATACCGTCCTATAGGACGTTCTATCCTATAGGTTCTCTTAGTAGTCTACAATAGCAAGGGAGAGATTCATTTCGTGTGTCCGCCATGAAATAAATTTTAACCAGCCTAGGTGGGATTCGAACCCACAACTTTCAGTACCGCTGAAACCCTCGCCTGAAATCACTCGGCCATCGAGCCTTCCTGAGTAAAATATTGGTATGGAATGAAGGTGTCTCAGCTGTATTTTTTGGTTTTGGCTTGCCTAATCCCATTGTTAAGCAAGTTATTTCATAATGTAGGTTTGTTGTAAATTTAAATTAAGTTGTAATATTGTAATTAAGTTGTAATATTGTAAATTTAATTAAGTTAATTGCTAACGAAAAGTTTAAATTTTGGATATTTTGTTTTTATATTATTTTTATAGAATTATAACAATTCGATTTAGCGATATTAAACATTATAAAGAGTGTTGTTTAATATGGTACTCGAGACAAGTATGGTACATGAAGGCAACCAAAGGTCGAAGGATGTATTTATAACATTATGACTCAATTCCTTACGTCCTCATCGCAGGAAGAAACGAGAATTGGCTCCTACAGGCCCACCACTACAGGAGGCTGGGTGAGCCTCAGGAGGTAAAGCAATCCACAGCTACAATATAAATTCCTTCAGCTAGTTGGTTCGAACTCGAAGAGCTCTATATTCTATTATTCTTGCGATTAATTAATTAATTAACTATGGAATAGATGAATAACTCCCTGCCTCCTTTATTGTCATTGATGTCGGGTCCTCTGGTCTTGTTGTTCTTGTAGCTGTTGTAAGCATTGTTGGCAATAGAAATTGTATATCTTCTTTATATTGTCAGCTGTGTCTCGTCCTTTCTGACAAGATGGTAGCAGCGATTGTAGCCTCCTAGTTTACTTCCGGCGGCTATATCATTATTCATCTATAATCTTTTTCAGGGTTTAGGCCCATGTTTAAGTTCAATAACCATGTCATTGGACCTTTTCAGATTTTTTAACTTATTTATTTATTTTTTACTTTAAAATTATATTGAGACTTTTATTTATCAAACAAAAACATGGGTTAGATAAAATATTGAAACCTTAATTAATAATTGTTATAATTATAAGAAGGATTGGATAATAGTGGAGCTATGAGCTATGGTTACCTGTAGACTGTACCTGTACTAGTAATTAGGCGAGTGACTGGTGTTGCTATAGGTTACTAGCATCCTAGGATCCTAGGATCTTCTCATTAGCATTAACCCTACTGCTCCTCCTTATATTTGTTGAGGGGTTGATGAGGGGGCAGTTATGAGCTTACCTTCAAAGAGTCTACTACTTCACTACTACACTACTTCACTACTACACTACTTCACTACTACACTACTACACTACTTCACTACTACACTACTTCACTACTACACTACTTCACTACTACACTACTAGGCTTTACTCAAGGGTTTGGAGGTTAAGTGTTTTCTTGAATGAAGCAGCCGCCAACACCACCTGGATTGTTTACTTGTAAGTTCCATTAGTTGATTGAGCGCTATGATTAAAACCAGTTGGCATTTGGTTTTTGATCTCACTATTTTATGGGGGGGGGGGGGTTAGGGGTGGTAGGCATTATAGAGTGTTGGTAAGAGGTGAGGTGGGAAGGGCTATTGCGGTTGGTAGCAAACAGCAAACATATTATAACATTATAAATGAGTTTCAAGAACCAACGTTTATTTTGTTATTCGTTGACGTTGAGGTACACTATGACGGTATAGAAGGATCAAAACAATTAGGATTGATAAATTAATTGCCACTTCTATTGGGATTATATAATTATTGCGGAATTATACTAATTAGTTATATAAATAGAAGTGGCAACTAATTCATCAATCTTAATCTTATTTATTCATCCTACTTCATCAAATGGGCTCCCCCTCAACCAAAATCCATTTTTAATCTAAACTTGTTTTATTTAAGTGTGAAGTGCCTTTTAAATTTTCATTTGATAATGTTATAATGTTATGTTGTAATGTTATATTGATATAATGTCAAAATTATTATATTATTATTAAAAGTAGGAGATATGAAGATACGAAGATTAGGATTCATCAATCAATTAGCACTTCTATTGGAACTTCTTTATTATTATAAAACTATTTTCATTATCATAATCTAATTGTAAGTAACAAAGTGCTGAGGTTTTTAAAGTGTTGTATGTTTGAAAATATAATTGAAAATGAACTGATGATGAAATAGTTTTCGAATAATAAAGTAGTTGCAATAGAAGTGGCAATTAATTTATCAATGTCAATTGTATTGACCCTAATTGTATACCAACATGCTGGTAGTGTACCTCAACGTGAGCTGTTCTTATCGTGAGAAATGTTATGTTTTATTGTTGGTCCCAACCCCAACATTGCGGGGGCGAGGGTAGGGGGCTAAAGGATTAGCTTTCTTTCCGCTATAAAATTGACAGGGATATTAACATTAGTTAAAGAAATTTAATCTTGTAGTTAGAAGCGTTGACATCGTTCCTATATTAACCTTTGCCTTGAGAACAATTACATTTTAAGATAATTCAAAATAAATTATTAAGGCTGAACTAACGCTCACGGTGGGGTAACTATATTTAAAATGAGAGGTGGTTAGGGTGAGTAGGGTGAGTAGGGTGAGTAGAGTGTGTCGTCAACTGGGAATCCACCGAGCGGGGCTTCCTCTTCTCTCTTTGTTTTCGCCTCTAGTATCGACTGTTTAGAATCGATTCTTCGCTCCTTTGTTCTATCTCTTCGACTCTTCTCTATGCAATAAGTTGAACCTTACCTTTCGCTCCTTTAAGAGATAAGCACACCCCGACTGACTACTCATTGGACTTTAGGGCCTTGAATAAACAACTTGATGAATATTGAATAATGATATTGCACTTGACCCAATTGGTCAAAGCATCGTAAAGTCTGTAAACAATCGATTTTAGTGCGCTTGGGGAGATAATATATAGTTTTATATGCTTGCTACCTCGCCCAGTTTAAATAAGAGAGAATTGTATGCTCAAAGGCTGGGGTTATTATCATCCAACTATTACATCATATTAGACTAATCGATTCACTTTGAAGTAACCCTCTTCCTTCATGAAGAGATCTCAAAAATAATCTTTAAAAAAGAGAAAAGAAAACAGAAAAATCCGTTAAATTCAAATTGATTTAATTAAGCCTAGTGGCAAAGTAGAGGGGAGGGGGAAGCATTTTTCTAAACCAGTTTTGGAATGATCATTCATGAGTTGGGTTATGATCATTATTCAGCTGGCAAGATAACTGGATGTGGATGTATGGGGGGGGGGGGGGGGGGTCTTTTTGTTTTGTCACTACACAGCCTCCACGATCCCCTCCTGTAACGGGGCGTATGTCCCACCCGATGATCGATCGGTTTCCAACTAGAGCTATTTCTCTTCAGCCATGAATCGATGGTTATAAACGGATATATCGATAAATACGAACAATATTGAATCCTGTACATCTTCTACAGAGCTTGGACCTTACGAACACAATCTGGCTGCTGAATTTGTTTTTATATTTTAACTAATTTCATAAAAATCCGTATCTAATCAACCGATTTAACTACATTAAATATTTGTTTGCTATGCCGGGCCGTACAATTCTCAATCCCAATACCCAATAAATATCAAGAACAGTGCATATCAAAATTTTTTAAAAAAAATCAATAATTACTTCATAACCAAATTGAAAGTAGCATTTATTATCTCGAAGGCTATTATGATGTTGTTGGTTATAATTAAGGTTGTGAATAATATGCACATATATATGCAAATATATACGGTAAAATATGCAGCTATCTACATTATTTCGGAAAATAAAAAAAATGTAATATGTAGTTATACATAAGCACATAGTTAAGTTTAAGTTTAAGTGACTAATTATGTTGAAAAGGGACACAATAGGAAAAAAGCTATTACATAACAAGAAGTTATGGATATAATTACGAATATTATAAAATAAAACAGGCAGCATATACAGAAAGTGTATATCAGCTGGATGCAGTATTGTGTAGTATTGTAGCATTGTAATATTGTAATATTGAAACAAAAATTTTCTGATCCAGCGACAGTTGGTGTAACTAATGTTTTCTTAGCTTTGTTTTATTTGTATTTTACTGTTTTTATCTCATGCGTCACCAAAAACTGTGCAGTAGTTGTTACAACTTTACCAAAACGAAAACAAATAAAACTTCTCCATCACACTTAAAAATCTCAATTGAAAACTCACGTCTCACGTACATTCTTTCCAACAAGATCTTATATCTTTGCTATAGTGATTGTCGGTATTTTAGGAGTAAACAGATAAACAGTTAACGAATGATGTGTCTTGATGAACTATGCTTAAGAGGCTGGGGAATTGAAGGGTGGCAGGAAGAAGAGAAAAAATAAAAGTGAAGTAAATATTGCAAATACTTGAGCGGAGCAATTGATCAGAAATTAATCAGATCAAATAATTACAAGAGAAACAATGACAATGGGATCCTAGCGCGGGGGGAATAATCAGCTTATCAGCCAACCCTCACTCATTCATTGTATTATATTATATCAGGCGGGAAAAACTGTTTAAAATAGAGGCTCTCTAGTTTAACTATATTATGTCTATATATAATATATTATGTTAATTATATATTAGTAACATGTTTAACTATATTAGTAACATATTTAACTATATTAGTAACATATTTAACTATATTAGTAACATATTTAACTATATTAGTAACTAACATATTTTTAACCGACTTTAAAAAAAAAAGGAGGTTATTAGTTTGACATATATGTATGTAATATCGTTGGAATTGGAAAATATTCGAGTATGATGATCCATTTAGGTTTCCAAGCACGTGCACTTAATTTCGTAAGTGTATGTTTGTATGTATGTGTGTATGTTTGTCCAAGAATTTCTCGAAAACTAAAAGTCATATCGAGATGATTTAAGTTAGGTACACTTCAACTTAGGGAACAGTTTAAGTTTCATTTAAATCGGTCCAGTTGTTAGAGAGGTATGGCTAAATTAATAAAATATAGGTAGGCAGGTAGATAGGAAGGTAGATAGGTAGGTAGATAGGTAGGTAGTTTTATAGTTATTGCAGTAAGCTTGAGAAGGAACTTTACCTTTGCTTAAATTATTATTATTACATCTCTGGCTAGCTGTTATGTTTCCCTTGTCTTGTAATTCGATTGGTAAATTTGGAACAATTCTTGAATTGCTTGTATTTAAATTATTTCGTTGCTTTTTGTGTAGCATTTTATGACATACGGACCACGGATTATCAGCAAAGTCTTTAATATCATTCTGTGCGTTTTGGCGCATTATAGAAAGACGGTGTAGTCTCTCTTCTTCATGTTCCAACAACCTTTGGACACGAGCGTTTTCGCTGAAGGCTCTAAGTCGCTCTATTCTTTCATCTTTATACTCTTGACACCGAATATTCCGTATGTGTTCACTTTGAGGTCGAAGTTTTTGTACGTTTTCATCTAGTTTTGACGTACGGACAGCTTTGATTTGATCTCTCGTATGTTGCAAACGCATAGACCTTTTTCTTCGGTTTCGAGGACACGTGTATTTCGCTCGTATTCAGCGATTTGCGCGTGCTCTCTCATTTTCTGAATACGCACGGCTCGTTCGTCTCCAGATTCCAGAGCGCGAGTATTTTGCTCTTATTCAACGGCTTTCTGAAACGCAATGTCCGTTCGTCTTCGGGTTTGAGAGCACGTGCGATTTGCACTTGGTTTCTCATTTTCTGAAGACGCTAAATACGTTCGTCTTCAGATTCGAGAGCACATATTTTACGGGTATATTATGACATGAGACCTCTGAGGTTGAGTTTCCGCAGCACGAGTTTTGCGTTGCCTCTCTCTCTTCCTTTTTTTAGCAGAACCTCTCAATAAGGATCTCCCCATTGTTATGAAGTAATTTAGACTTTTACTTTACTAATAATCAAACTTAATCACTTAGATATTACCTATCTACCTACAATAATAATAATAATAATAATAACTACCTATTTACTTCTATCTTAGCTTACTACACTAAAAACTAAGAAATAAAAATAATTGTAAACAAATTCAACCGACTTCAAATTGGTAGATAGGTATACAAAATTAGCAACAGCCAGTAAACTCAAAAGGAAAAAAAATAAATATTTTTTAGGAATTACGGAAAAGGAAAACAAAATTCAAAAGCTGATTTGCCTAAGATATACCTAGTTCAGTTCGGTACACACTGCCAGCCAAGAGCAGGAGCTGGTTAAGTCCCATCCTTTCAATTATTCTTTAATAGAATAATTAGAATTTTAGTTTGACAAAAGTGAAGTTAAAAATATTTTCCAAAGAAAATTATTTTGAATCAGTTAATGTTTTTATTATTTCCTCCTTCATTTCCTAAATAGGGCACTAAATATTTATGAAATATGTTTATGTGTCAGGTGGTTCGTTAGTAGGAACTTAATTCAATATAATTATCCTATTAATTTAATATTTATTATATTATACCTAAGTTGCCTGTCAATTATTTATTTTTAATATTTCAGTTTTCTGATCGCTGTTGGCCAAGATGTAGCTAAGAACCCTGGGCCTTGCAGATAATTCACCCATGCAGCTATCTCAGTGGTAAGTAGAAATTTTAAATTTGAAAATATTGGGAAAGTTTTGATAAAATAAAAGGTGGCATTTATTAAATAATTATGTTGATAAAAAGGTGGCAAGTTCATTATTGCATTGTAATATCTGTTGAAACAATAATTTGGGGAGTAAGAAAGAATTTTCAAATCAAAAGCAGGAAATTAAAATATAATGTATCCTATTTAAATTTCAAATTTTATCGTTTTCTAATTCCATGTGAATTGAAGGTAGCTTACAGTAATTAGTAGATTAATATAGACGTGGTGTGGGACAGGGAGGGGGAAGGGGGAGTGTAGGGCTCCCTACCCTAAGAAGGATTGATTATTATCACAATCAAAAGTATCAGCTGATTTGTTTTGTTAAGGTAATTATCGTGTTATCTCACCAGGTTACTTAGCTTTACAGTTACTTCACTTTTAATATAAAATTAAGATTTGGATTTCAAAATATATTAGCTTGTAACAAAGACAACAAAATTGGAAAAAAGGAAATGAAAATGATTGTTCTATATACAAGCAGATCTCTCTCCTTGTTTCCTAATATATATATCTGTTGCTGTAAGCTCACTTAAAATCAAAGAACTAAAGAACCATATACTACCTGAATAGATGATATTTCAGAGAAATCCTATTTTGTTAAAGAAGATTTAAATGATATAATGATAAATAGGCAATATTTAGAAAAGAGAGTTAACGAATTGATACATAACATTTTTTTCACTTACCAAGTGTAAGTCTAATGCCAATAGATTACAGAATTAAAATCTGATATGATGGATATATGATATATAATGGAGGGAAAATCTCCCTCATCCCTGATTTAGAGGAAATTAGGGAACCCCTTCTTTATTGTTATTGAATAATTGTCAATTCTTAAAATAAACGATAAATATAAATTTAATGAAACACTTATATAATACAACAAAAATAACATTTAAAAAAAAAAATTATAAAAGTTTATAAAAATTGAATAAACTAAAAGGAATCAAAAATAAGAAACAAAACTAATCAATGAATGCACACAAAAATTAATAATAAAAATTAAATTAAATATAAAACAAAAATCATCTATGAAAATTTACAAAAGTATTTGTTTCTATTAATATAGTTGACACCATTGAAACCAAACAGCTGCTGTGGTACGGCCATCTAAGAAGAAGGGGGGGTAGAGAGATGGCCAAAGATAATGTCCCAGATAGACTATGTCCCAGGACAAAGATTAAAAAAAGACCACCCAAGGAAAACATCAGTTCAAGGAGTTGAGAAGGTAATGGCAACAAGAAGAATAGCGGAAGGAGATTGGGAAGACCCTGAATACTTTTTTTTTTTTTTTAACATAATAACTTTATTCACAACTGTACACAATGGACAACCAGTGAATGTGAAATTACATTGATACAACAGACATGATCAGGCATGAGAGAGTCAGCACCCAGTGGTACAATCTCCAGGCGTGAAACTATGGTAGTTGCTCTCTAAATTGGTCCTAATCCATAATACCACTTGTTAATGAAGGCCTCTTTTCCTTAAGAAATGTTTCGACGCCCATTATCAGGTTTACAGGGGAATGATCAGAGCCAAGATCCGCTTCGGTTTTCACTGAACAGGGTACGGTCCTTAATCCTTTCGTCACAAATATGTCTAATATGTCAGGCTTCTTGTGTCTAGAATTTGGTAAGTAAGTTGGTTGGTTGGGAGCAAGTACGTCTAATGACAGTCGATGAATAACAGATCTAAGGTTCCTACCTCTTGGAGTGTACAGTCGCGAACCCCAGTACTGATGTTTTGCATTATAGTCCCCTCCAGCTAAAAACGAACTACCAAGAGCTTCAAAGATTTTTGTAAACATTTTCTCTGTAATTATGTACTTTGGGGGGCAATAAATGGCAGCTATCGTCACGTTCTTGTGTTTGGTCTGTAAGTGTATTCCTGTGATTTGTATCTGAGGAGTAGAGTCAAGATGAATGGAAAAATGTTTTAGTGTCGATTTGATTGCAATGGCAGTACCTCCGTGTGCAGTGTTGTCAGGATGGTCTGTTCTGTATAAAGTATATCCAGAGATGCTAAGTTTATTTCGAGGTGTCAGATGTGTTTCCGTCAGTAAGGCTATGTCTGTGCGTTTGTGATGGAGGTGTATTTCTAATTCAGTCTTTCGTTTTATAAGTCCGTTTACATTCCATAGTAGGATTGATAAGGAGCCCACAGTCAGAGAATTAGGGGCTATATTGGGGGCATACTGTCTGTGTTATTTGGTTTAATTTAGTAATGAGGCTGATAAGAGGTCGGACAAGGTTGTTAAGATTATTTAGGGCAGAAATAAGTTCTGATGGATCAAAATTAGTAGCCGGTGCTTGAACTGTACTTACATGATTCATGCCTGACCAAGTCTGTTGTGACTGTACCATAATATTTGAATGAACATGGTCTTGATAGTTCGGTTCTGGAACACTGGGCTGCTGTTGTAGAGGACGATTTTGCAAAGGTGGAAACTGCCTTGGCTCAGGAGGCTCTACAACCACCGGCTGAGGACGATTTCTGTTGCTGCGTTGAGCTCGTAATTCTCTGAAGGTCTGACATCCTCTGTAGTTAGCAGGATGAGCTCCTTCGCAATTTGCACATTTTGCGGGTGTTTCTCTGGTTTTTTGGCATACTGATGTCTCATGGGCTTGGCCACATTGCACAGCCTGATGGTTACAATAGCTTTTCGTGTGACCAAATCCCTGACATCTTGTACATTGTGGAATATCTCGTTTTTTTCTTGGTTCTTCTATCTTTACATGAGTATAATATAGAAATTCAATTTCATAAATTTTTTCATTGTATGAATTTTTTGATATATCAACGAAAAACATTTGTAGTGGGGTTTTTGTTCTCGTTGAAATAGCATTTGTAATATTTATTGCTTCGTATCCATTTCTCAACAACTCATCTTTTATAATGGAAGGAGGAGTAGAGTGGTGTAAACCTTTTATAACTATTCGGGCATTTTTTTCTTCAGCCAGCTGAAATGTGTGAAAGTCTGCGTTCACTTGTCTTAGGCTTCTGAATGCACTCCTGTAGCTGTCAGCTGTTTTCGGAAGTAATGTTACTATGGCCTTATTTGTTGTTTTTAAAGTTAAATTATTAATGCCTACCTCTTTTTCTAGAAATGAGACAAAGGCTGGATAGTTTTCAATACCACGTACATATATTGGAGGTGGCTTCTTACCAACAGGAGTTATATTAGTTTGCTGTACTTGAGTATTTTGTTTTTCTGATGAGAACAAAACTTCGAACTGATTTGATAATTTTATATAACTGACCTTTATAGCCTGTTTTCTGGGGTCTGCTGTAGCTGCTCGTCTTTTTTTTCCGATGACAACTTCCCATGAATCATGGTTAAAGGCACCAGTCGGCGTATCATCAATTGGCATCTCCATACCTCGGGATGCTTCAGCCATACCCGAAATTTTAACTAACTTCTTCGCTACGGTACACTACAGTTTTAAATTAACACTTTTTGCCTAAAAATTACCTGTTTTTACCACTGAAAACTGTTATATTAGGCGGACACAATTTGAAAACAATCACCTTTCACTAATTCGATCAGCTGTTCCTCCGACCCTGAATACTGGCGTTGGAATTTGTTGGGTCTCAGTATATGACCTAAATTCGTCAAATCCGATAAAAAAAAAAAAAACTTTTATCTCAAATTCATAGCTTAACTACGATAAACTTATTGCCTTTATATTATTCCTTTAGATGAATGATTGATGATCATAAATGGATTCGTTTTTATTATGTGAAAGTATTTGCAATGAGTACTAGTACTTTTTCTTTAATTTAATTTCTAGGTAATATTACTTCAACTATTACCTTATTTGCTGTAAGGTTATAATAAGGGTCCTAACATTCTCAAGATTTAACTTGAAAAATATTGGTTATCTTTATTGTTTTGGAGATGAAAAAAAATGGAAAATAATGTTTAGCCTCTCATGTATTTTCTCCAAGAATAACAATTACATAATGAAAGTTGGAGGTGGTGCTATAGCTAACTGATTTAGTTGCATATTGCATGGATAATGGATAATAGATAATAGATAATAGCTGATAAAACAAAATACTTAGTAATATAGAATGTAGAAATGAAAATTAAAACAGATCAAAGACTATAAGTAAAAGTAAAATTATTATAATCACTTATATTCTTAACATATTTTCAGGAGATTGAAGATGAAAAAATTAATATTATTTAAACTAAATGATCGGAGAGTTGATACTTGATGAACAGAAATGAATAACGAATCCTAGATTCAGGCAGCATAGATGATGATGAACTTTTCGAAGAAGGTTTTATTGATGAGTTTGATGAGAGAGGAAATACAATTTGGCGATACAAAATTTTGTTTCGAAGAAGTCAATGTTAATAATAATAATAATATTGTGGTTAGATTTTCTATCTATCTATCTCGGCGCTACAACCCGTTGCCGGGCCTCCGCCAGCAACTTCCGCCATTCGTCACGGTTTTGTGCAGCCACCATCCAGTTGCGCAATCCCAGGATGCTCCAAGCGTCAGTCGCAACTCCATCCTTCCACCTGCATCTCGGCCTTCCTCTTCTTCTTGTTCCATGAAGCGGTTCCTTCAATAGCCTCCCAGGTAATTCTTCTTCCCCCATGCGAGCCACATGTCCCGCCCACCTTAATCGGGGTAGTTTGATGACCTGAATGACATTCTGTTCCGCAAATGAACCGTATACCTCCTGGTTTGTGCGTCTCCTCCAGGTTCCGTCCACCAAAACTCCTCCAAATATCCTACGGAGGATTTTCCGCTCAAAAACAAGGAGATTTTGTTCACTACTCTTGGTTGTAGCCCATGTCTCTGAGCCGTATGTTAGAACTGGTCGTATTATGCTTCTATATAAGTGCAGCTTCGTTTGACGTGAGAGGATGCGGCGACCAAGTTGTTTACTTAGGCTGTAATAACATTTGTTGGCAGACATTATTCTTCTTCTAATCTCGACTTCTGTACGATTGTCTTGGGTTACCATCGAACCAAGATATATGAAGTCAGTGACTTGCTCGAATGTGTAGTCACCAAATGTCACTATTGTATTGCGTCCAGGCGTCTCCTCGGTCACCAAATAATTGGTGTTTGTCTGGTTCACTTCCAGTTTAAGTTTCTTTGCGGGAGCCACCAGTGCCTGAAATGCTTCCTCGACAGTGCGTTGAGACCGGCCAACAATATCAACATCGTCCGCGTAAGCCAAGGGTTGCACACTTCGATTGAAAATTGTGTGCCCAACCTTTATACTCTACTCCCTCACGGCCTTCTCCAGGGCAATATTGAACAACAGGCACGCAAGGGCATCACCCTGCCGTAGCCCTTTCGTCGCTCGGAATTCTCCTGACAGATCTCCGTTGATGCATACTGAGCACAAAACCTCGCTCATAGTCATCCTCACCATACGTATGAGCTTCTGAGGGATCTGGAATTCCTCCATTGTTTGGTAAAGCTCCTCTCTGTTAATACTATCGTATGCGGCCCTAAAGTCGATAAAGAGATGGTGAGTCTTTAACTTGTATTCATATCCTCTCTCCAATATGGTCCTCAGGCTGAAGATTTGATCCACTGTCGATTTCCCGCTTCTAAACCCACACTGGTAGGGGCCGATGACTCTATTGGCATAGGGGAGAAGACGTGTGAATAATATATTCGAGAGGACCTTGTATCCGGACGTTAATAAGGATATGCCTCTATAGTTGAAGCATGTAAGCCGATTACCCTTCTTGTGAAAAGGATAGATGATCGACTTTTTCCATGCTGAGGGCATCACTTCATCCTCCCACACTGATTGTAAGAGAGCTTGCAGTACCTTTATCAGTTCACTGCCTCCAGCTCGCAATAGTTCCGCAGGTAGCCCATCATGCCCTGGAGCCTTGTGGTTCTTCAGTTTTTCTACTGCATTCTCAATCTCTTCTTCGCTGGGTGTTTCAGACTCAGCCTCCATCTCTCCATCGTCAGGCAGCGCTCTATTAACCATCCCTGGGTCGGCATTTGGGTGCATGTCTAAGTTTGTTAGGAGTTCTAAAAAGTGTCTTTTCCACTCTATCAAGACACCTGCTCTGTCTGTGAGAAGGTTACCTTCTTTGTCCAGGCAAGAAGACTTTACGTTGGTAGGGAATTTCCTTAGTTTATTTATCATGCGGAAAAATTCCCTTACTTCTTTACTTCCATGCAGATCCTCGATTTTTCGAAGTACTTCGTGCTCTTTTAGCCTTTTCTTCCTACGATGGAGTCTCTTCTCCTCTCGTCGGAGCCTCCTGTGCTCCTGGACATTACTTCTTGTGCTCCTCTGTGTCATGGCTTGATATGCTATATTTTTTCGTTGGGTTGCACCTTGCATTCATCATCAAACCATAGGGAGCGACACTCCTTCTGAGCTGGTCCCAGAATTATCTCAGCTGTCCTATGCAGGGCTTTAGAACAAGTCTCCCACTCCTCTTCCACGGATCCACAGTTAACTGTAGGGCCTTGTCAAGCGCCACAGTATAATTGTTCTTAACATTTGGGTCTTGGAGTTTCTGCAAGTTGAACCTTTTAATTCTACGATTCCTGCTGCACAGTCCAGACGTGGAGATCTTGGCTTTAAGGTGTGCTATTGAGAGATAATGGTCAGAATCAACATTAGCTCCTCGGAATACCCTCGTATCGAGTAGATTTGACTTGTGTCGCCTCCCTATCAATAAGTGGTCGATCTGATTGACCACTGATCTGTCTGGAGTTATCCATGTGCCTTTATGAATCTTCTTGTGCGGGAAGAGTGTAGTGCCAACAACTAGATCTCTGGAAGCTGCAAAGTTCAATAGCCGGGCTCCGTTTTCGTTACTCCCTTTGTGGAGACTATGTTTCCCAATGGTTGGGATATAGATATCTTCCTTCCCAACCTTTGCATTAAAGTCTCCTGCCACTACCTTCACGTCATATTCTGGGCATGCATCAAGGGTTCTTTCTAGGAGATCGTGGTTAGATTAGATATCAAGAATATTGTCAAACTGTTAAATGGGAAAGAAATAATATATTATATGGTATAGATTAAAGTTTTGTTGCAACTCTCCAGGCAATCGCTTTACCAAACTAGAAATTGTTTTTATCATTATATTATCAACTTTTGTTCTTTGTTCTTCTTCTAAATTAGTCTGGTTTCAAGTCTTATTCAAGTCTCAAATTCAATATTGAAAACATCTTTTTGTCACTAATTTAGAAAACAAATACTTACAAGTCCATATTCTACTAGATGTTGTATTTAAGTTAACTGCTATTTCACTAACCTATGTTAATAGAAACAAAAGATAGTTAGTTAGGAAATCAAAACATGTTTCCATTTTGTTTGGATAATGATGATAATTTACTTTTGTGTTGTTGGTAATTTAATTAATTTACTTAATGAGCTAATTAAAGTAGAACAAAGGCTCCTCTGCTTTTCTATATATCTTATCGTTCATTTTATGGTTCTACTTTCAGTTTACCAACTGACACCCATCTCTTGTTATTAACAATGTTTGACTTGCTTTTAAAATCTTGTCGATCATTATACTCGCATTATACTCTTATCACTATGTACATGATAATGAATGGATCATTATTGTGTATAGATGGTACAAAGATTCACTAAGCAATTTGAACTTGATAATCTTAAAATTTAAGCTGATACCCTCAGAACAGGAGAATATCAAATCCATAACTGTTAAAATTGCTTTAGTTTCCATTATTTTTATTTTATTGTAAAAACATTAATCTATCAACATAATATTAATGATTTATGATTAAAATTTTCTTTTTACATTTTGAATTTGATTATATTTATTCGCTGACTTGGATTTATATTTATACTAAACTATTCTAGATTATATACACAAAGATGCTACAAAATGGGCATTCCAATTAAAGACAGACATTTGTGCAAGATGCTAATTGCTGATAATGAAGTGATAACAGCACAGGATGTATTCATTATTGGATAAATGTTCAGAAAAATAACTGAACAGTAAGAGAAATGAGCCCTAACCATCGGCTATGAGAAAAAAAAATGTATGTCAACAGAGAACGATGAGGTGAGTGACCCAGTTAAGTAGGGTTCACCAGTTCTGCTCTCTAGGCACAATTTTCAAAAGCCTTTGAAGAGCGATGGAGTTAGTAAAAACAAGCTTACTAACCTCAGTGGAAACATTTATACCAATATTAAAAAATGTATATATAAAGCCCTTGTAGAAAGTATTGTGGTGGTCATATCATGACACCACAAAGAATCGTGAAGAAAAAGATAGAAGTGACGTTACCTTCCTAGACACATGTGTTATATAAATATTAACTAATTTATTCTGAGTTTAATAACTGTATTCGTTTATAAAATATAACCAGTCATTTACAGTTTCATTAGAGTTATTCTGAGTATACTAAATTGGTGACCCCGAAATGGATGCGATAAAAAAACAAATCACTGCTTTAGAAAATGAAATCTCTCAGCTTAAAAGCGACTCACAACCAGAGCATCAGCAAACACCCACTGTAAGTCATGTTTCTATTAAATTTCCACCCTTTTGGAAAGCTGAAGCAGATCTGTGGTTCGCACAAATAGAAGCACAGTTTGAAATAGCAAAAATTACAAACGAAATAACAAAATTTAATCACCTAGTAGCAAATCTGGATAGTGAAACTATAAAGTCAGTTGCCGACATTCTACGATCCACAGATCCTCCAGCCGATTATATTCTGCTTAAAAAAACCATTATTAAACGTTGTACTGAAAGCAATGAGCAAAAAACTCGTAAGTTACTATCAGGGTTAGAATTAGGAGACAAAAAACCCTCACAACTATTGAGGGACATGAAAGCTTTGAAAACTTCGTCAATGTCAGAAGAAATAATCAAGCACCTGTGGATACAGAGACTTCCAGTAGCCACCCAAGCAATTTTACAGGCGACAGACGGGAACTTAGATAAGTTAAGCGACATTGCAGACAACATAGCCGATATTAATAACCCGTCGTCCGTCTGCACTATCACGGACAAAAATCGACAAGTTGATTCGGACCTCAGGCAGGAAGTAGAGGCATTGAGAGGTGAGGTAAGAAAAATTTCTTCACAATTTAGAAGACGATCACCAACCCCAGGCAGAAGCAGAACACGAGCACAACAGCGGTCAAGCTTCTCACAGCGCGCATATTACAGCCCCAGCCCTAAGGAGTGCTGGTATCACCAAAAATTTGGCAAAGAAGCTAAAAGATGCCAACCACCATGCTCTTTCAGTTCAAAAAACTAGTTCTGAGGCAGGCAACGGCGGCGTGCACCTGCCACACGAAGACAAGCCGCCTTTTCTTAACTGACCAAAATACTAAAGTCCCATTTTTAGTTGACACAGGAGCAGATGTATCTATAATTCCTCCAAGATCTGGGGATAGGAAAACAACGCCCTCAAAATTCTTGCACGCAGCGAACAACTCGCGCATAGCTGTTTACGGGCAACGCAAACTTAAATTGGACTTTGGACTTTCAAAGTTATTTCATTTCTCATTTCTCATAGCTGACGTCTCCAAACCTATAATCGGATCCGACTTCATCACACATTTTAATCTTTTGGTTGATTTACCCGGAAAAAAAATCATCGATAGGAACTCATTTCTTCCTCTACGTACATCCGTTTTCCAATGCGACATCGAACCAACAGGCAGAATCAGCATAATTGATCCAATCGACCCTATAAAAGCGCTACTTAAAACATACGGTTTAGACTCTCCACCCACTTTGCAAGAAGTCACAAAAGTGAAGCACTCAACACAACATCGCATCGAAACTAAAGGAAATCCCGTGAGTTGTAGACCTAGAAGATTAGCACCTGACAAACTACTGCTGGCCAAAAACGTATTTGAAACCATGGAATCTTTAGGTCTATGTCGCCCTTCGAGCAGTTCATGGGCTAGTCCCTTACATATGGTGAAGAAAAAGAACGGGGAATGGCGACCATGTGGGGATTATAGATTATTGAACTCGGTTACCATACCCGATAGATACCCACTTCCCAATATCCAGGACACGTCTAATTTTTTACACAACAAAAAAATTTTTTCTACCATCGACTTAGTACGAGCTTACCAACAGATTCCAGTAGCACCTGAACATGTCGAAAAAACCGCCATAACAACCCCATTTGGTTTATATGAATTTCTTTTTATATGCCATTTGGATTGAGAAACGCGGCTCAGACCTTTCAACGCTTTATTCATAAAATCCTTCACAATCTTCCATTTTGCTTCATATACTTAGACGACATCCTCATAGCTTCAGACAACCTAAACGAACACATGCAAAACCTAGAAACAGTCTTCCAACGCCTAAAAGAATGTGGCATCACGTTAAACTTATCAAAATGCGTTTTCTGCAAACCGTCGGTATCATTTCTGGGCCATGAGATTTCGGAATTTGGCATTAGACCAATTGAGAATAAAATAAAATCAATCAAGGAGTTTCCGCGCCCCAATACAATCTCACAACTCCGCAGATTTTTGGGTATGCTTAACTTCTATAGAAGGTTTATTCCACATGCTGCACATAGCCAGGCACCGTTAAATGCCATAACGGGGGCAAAACACTCCGTTATTACCTGGACAACCGAATTGGATACCGCTTTCCAGGAAAGTAAACAAGCTTTGGAACGAGTGGCGCTTTTACATCACCCAAACCCTTTGGGCACGCTACAACTGTACACGGACGCTTCTGATGTAGCAATAGGCGGGGTTTTGCAGCAAATAGTTAACGGCGTTATACAACCACTCGGGTTTTTCTCCAGAAAGTTGACCCCTACAGAGGTTTTATATTCCACATACGATAGAGAGTTACTCGCCATATACTGCGCCATAAAACATTTCAAGCACATGTTGGAAGGACAAAGTTTTGCGTGTTTTACAGATCATAAACCTCTTACTTACGCACTGCGACGGACATCAGATACAGCTAGTCCCAGACAAACACGACAGCTCTCTTATATCTCGGAATTTACGTGCGACATACGACACATATCAGGGACCAAAAACATTGTGGCTGATACCTTGTCCAGGATAGAGTCCATCTCACAACGCATCCCTACATCTGAAGAACTCGCTGCAGCACAGCAGAACGACAACGAATTAAATCTCATACAAAGCTCGAAAACACCTGGCCTGACACTAGTGCAGTTAGATACATCATCAATCCTGTATTGCAGGGTATACAATGGCAAACATCTTCTTTATGTACCACAACGATTCCGGCAAATAATTTGCGAACACTTACATAATTTTTCCCACCCAGGTCGGACGTCAACCTTAAAACTCATTAAGGAGCGTTATTTCTGGCCACACATATCTAAGTACATTACAGCTTTCGTCAAGCAATGTATTGAGTGCCAAAAGGCCAAAATAAATCAACATGAGAAGACACCTTTGATGCCATTAAAAACACCCGATCAACGCTTTGCCTGCGTCCACCGTCGTTGGACCACTGCCTTTGGCTAAAGGTAACAGGTCCCTCCTTACCTGCATGGATCGATACACCCGTTGGCCGGAAGCCATTCCTATACCTGACCAAACTGCGGAAACAGTCGCAGCAGCCTTTTGGGAGCACTGGATTTCTCGTTTTGGCACACCCACTCAAATTATAACCGACCAAGGACGAAATTTTGAATCGAACCTCTTTCAGGCGTTGTCACACAGAATGGGTGCTAAAATACAGCACACTACGGCTTACCACCCTCAGAGCAATGGGCTCCTCGAGAGTTGGCATAGATCCCTCAAGACGGCTCTTACATGCCGACTCCAAAAAACCAGCAGGCCTTGGACAGAGCATCTGCCGGCCGTTCTTCTGGGTATGCGCTCATGCGTGAAGGAGGACTTACAATCCAGTCCAGCCGAATTAGTATACGGCACCAAGCTACGATTGCCTGGAGATCTGTTTTTAGACAAAACCGGCCCAGAGATTCCTCAGTCAACTTTTGCAGCCAACCTCGCTGACATATTGAGGCAAAGCAAGCCTCGCCAGTCTGGCACTGCCAGCCAAAAATTTATAATCACCCCAATCTGCACACCAGTAGTTTTGTTTTTCTCAGGGACGATGCTTGCCGACCTCCCCTAACACCAGCCTACACCGGACCACATAAAGTCATTGAACGAACGGAAAAGACCTTCACCATTAACATCAACGGCAAACCGGCTGTAGTATCACGAGATAGACTAAAGCCAGCCTACACAGCAGCGACAGACACACCCGAATCCCGGCAACAACTTACATAGAACACTTATCATCCACAGAAATCCGAGGAAAGTAAGCCAAGGAAAACAGTTCGTTTCTCAAGCCCCCTCGTCACCAAGACACAATAGCATCTTCAGGCCGAAGATTTAGATTGCCTTGCCACATCTAGTAAGTGTTACACTGAGGGGTAGAGGTGGGCTAAACAGTTATTTTTTGGTATTAGGTTACTACGTTATGGCTCTATCCCAGTAATAGGTTCCAATAATAGGTTATTCCAGTAATAGGTGATTCAAGTAAACCCCTGCCCTACCGCTAGAATGCGCGCCCGTCAATCACTGCTGTTGCCAATAACTCTTCGGGATCCAATAACGCTTAGAATCACTGCAGTTCTTACAATAACGCCAGTTATTAGAATCACTGCAGTTATTACAATCACTGTTCTACAACAGTTCTCAACTGTTATTATAATAACCTATTGCCAGCCATCGTTCTGTTTTCGATCACCGACCTGGCGCTAGTGGTTCTAACCTATTAAAAACTTACTTTTAGACATTTTGACTGGTAATTCATTAATTTATCCTCCTCGCCATTGCTAATAATGTTAATAATTTGTTTATTTAGTAATCTTACAAATGATAAATAACACAAAATCAACCAAAATTATTGTGTCAATTTTTTTTTAACAAAAAATTTTAGAAGCCAATTAAAAGTTGTCAAAATATATAACAAATTAAAAATAAATCGGCCAACTATGATACAAACGAATTCAGCTAAATAAATCTTTAAAAAACATTGTCCTTATTTAATTGTACTGCCAAGATTTTATTTTTAAAAAATACATATAGGTGTTAGTAAAATATATTTGAACAATTATAAAGACTCAACAATTACAAGTAGCTTGTATCAATCTGTTACCTAAGCATGTATTGTGTATTAAAATATTGGCTGTAAGATAAAATAAAGAAGAAAATAACAGAGGTAGAAGCAGGATTCAGGCTGGGCCATCTTAGGTCAAGTTTTTACTATATCCCAATTTTTTTTTAAAGCATTTGGTGGACTTCCAAGACTTCTGGTCCAGGAGGTACATTTAGCCTTTATCCACCTTTAGAAAGCTTTGACTTAGGTCCTTTAAATAAGGTGTGGAAAGCATTGTTTGTCAGAGATAAGTGATAGTCTGAGATAAGGCATACAAGGCCTTTATAAAGGTGCAGAATTGGGAATTAAATTTTGAAATAGCAGCGTTACTAATTGTATACAAAAGTATTTTTAAAAAAAAGTTTTGATATCATGTCCCCTCAGCATTACACATCACCAAAGGATTAAATCAAAGTTGCTGCTAATCACCTACTCTCTTTAACATGGTTATTAAACAACCTTTCTAGAAATAGGAGATAAATATTAACACATGGGTTTGGAGATTTTGAAAGATATCTAATTCATAATACAAATTGCAGGAGTTTATCAACTCATTGCCACTGAGGAATGTGATCTGGAATACATGCTGAGGAAACTCTAAGCAGTATTCTGAAAAGGGCATGGAAATAAATCTAAAGAAGAAAGAGTTTTTTGTCCCTCAACTCTTCGAGCACATTTTTTAGCATTGAAGATTAGAGATATGGAGGTCTACTAATCCTTCCTGGAAAGGAATCCTCTATTAATTAAGATATTTCATTGATAATATTAAGAGAAAAGAAGACTGTAGGAATCCTAAACTCGTTCCTGTGGAATAAAAATGTTTCCTTTAAATAAAAAAAAAAAAAAGATGATTATATCTTTCCATATCACTGTCTTTAAATTTGCTAAAATCTGTGGTGTGGAGAAGAAAAAGCTTAAACACTACTATCTTTAGAGATGGGTACTCAGAGTGGAAGTTATTTCATAATAAGAGCCCATCATGTTTCTAATAATATCATAAGACAATATATGAGAGAGGAAAAAAAAAAAATCACTTGAGGTACACATGATGGTACAGAAGGATCAATACAATTAGGGTTTCATGAATTAATTGCCACTTTTATTGGAATTAAGTCATCAATCCTAATTGAGGAAAAAAATATTTTAAAGAGTATTTAAAAGAGTAATTACCAGGAGCTCATTCAAAAAGGATGTATCAAAACAGAGGCCAAAGTAAATTTTCCTGGACAGATTAGAGAGTAAGAGGATGCCTGAGGAAATTGTTGATAGGGGATGTAAAGAAAGGAATGGCAGCAAAAAGATAACAAGAGAAAGATTAGTAGATCAAAAGGTAGTTTGAACTAATAACTGATAAAGATTAGGATACAATAATTGAACAAACCTGAAGGTATTTTTCATTTTATAAGTTTCCAGAACAGAAAGGGTAATTATCAAAATCACAGAATGAGATAATGTATGGACTAAAACTATATAAAAAAAACAAAACAAATTACAATAAAGTTTGTACAAATTTATCAACACCCCACATTATCATTGTACAATCACAATGAGTTTTTATTTAAAAGAACTAACTGTTCTCATAAATACTTGACCAAAATATTGGACAATTCTAATAACCATACAGATACAATCAATTTACATCAGAGTTTTTAAAGGAAAAAAACAAAAACAAAATGAATTAAAAATATTCAGTTTATTTATTAACAAATCTATTTACGAATATTCCAATGGATATAACTATAAAAATTATAACTAAAAAGTTGTATGAAAGAAACCATTCACAAAAATAAAAAAACTATATATCAAAGGACTAAATACTTCAAAAAGCAGTATTATATTTTACAAACAGGTAAAAAGGTAGTGTCTCGATGGAATCTAATAAAAGTGTAAATATCCGTGGAATAACTATAAATTACAAAAGTCTAAATAGATTTTACAACAAGCTAATATATTTATGATTTAATAATCATTGCAAGATTTTAACTATCCATTATAATCATAAGATTTTAATGACATTCATTTGTCATTACATTATTATTTGTAATATAACATAAGAAAAAGCATTTGATATTAACTAGCCATTTCAACTTTTTAAATTTTCGATTAGAAAACACTAAGACCCTGAATATTGGGGAACTATTTCAGTCCAAGCAAAATTTAAATAAAATCTGGTATTACAAAGCTCATCTAAAAGTTTCAGCACTTTGTATTAAAGTAGAACCTCTCTTAACCAAGAGATTTTTTATCGATTCGCAATGAAACAAAAAAGGAAATCATGGAGATTTATTTACAAATTAAAATCAAAGCATTTATTTTTGTTCACAGTTTCGAACTCCATCTATTGTGATATGATTGTACTATGATCACGAATTTCTGTTTTAGTTCGAACCACGGCCGCTAGGAGCGTCATAACCCATCTGCGACCAGTTCTTGTTTGCGTTATTAGATCACGTGACCTATCGGTTCTTCAATAATAGGACAGCCATATGAGTTATTAGATAACAGAAGTTACACAACAGTTATTGAGAACCGATCTAAGAACGGTAACTGGTCGAATAACCTTAACCGATCGGTTCTTCTTCTGTTATAACCTAACACCTTACACCAACAACCCCAATTTATTGTTATTTCTCCATCGTTTTCGATGGAAGATTTAATAAATTTGACTAATTTTGTAAAATATAACTATATTTTAATATAGTTATTCTAAAATAATAAAAATAAGTTATTCTAAAATACAAATTTATGTTTATTTATAGATATTTTAAAATATGATCACTGGTAATAGGTTTTTTTCGGTAATAGGTGATTGGTGATAACAGTTCCGAGTCAATAATAGGTTATTTTAAAGATTACGTTATTTTTGTCCCACCTCTACTGAGGGGGGAGTGATGTGGTGGTCATATCATGACACCACAAAGAATCGTGAAGAAAAAGATAGAAGTGACGTTACCTTCCTAGACACATGTGTTATATAAATATTAACTAATTTATTCTGAGTTTAATAACTGTATTCGTTTATTAAATATAACCAGTCATTTACAGTTTCATTAGTGTTATTCTGAGTATACTAAAGTATAATGCTCTATAGCTCGGGAAACATGGCCTTTAGAAAAATTAATAGGAAAAAGATTCCTGGCTGTGGCAATGGAATTTTTTATTGAGAAGCTAGCATTTCAGGGAATCAGGCTATTAAAGTCTGAAATGAGGCTATTAGAGAAAGGTTGGAAGCAGGAAATAGATTGAATATGCCAAGAAATAGGTTGAGAGATGTTGTGATGTTGTGGCTGATAGCATGGTTGGTTGGGACCAGTGGAGGAGGAAGGTGAGTGAGTGGAGGAACCGACTGAGGGAGGGAGGAGTTTGGCAACAAGTTTGGAACTTCCATTCCTCAAGAATATCTTTACAAAGGAGAAGATTATATTTATTATCATTATATTTAGTATTGTTCATTATTTATTATTTTATATTTTACTTTTGTTAAAGATGAAGTTTATATATGTATAGTGAAGCGCGCGCGCGCGCGCGCGCGTGTGTGTGTGTGTGTGTGTGTGTGTGTGTGTGTGTGTGTGTGTGTGTGTGTGTGTGTGTGTGTGTGTGTGTGTGTGTGTGTGTGTGTGTGTGTGTGTGTGTGTGTGTGTGTGTGTGTGTGTGTGTGTGGTGTGTGTGTGTGTGTGTGTGTGTGTGTGTGTGTGTGTGTGTGTGTGTGTGTGTGTGTGTGTGTGTGTGTGTGTGCGTGCGTGCGTGCGTGCGTGCGTGCGTGCGTGCGTGTGTGTGTGTGTGTATTTATATATACATGTATATACACATATAGTGATTTTGTTTTTCAGGAAATGGCTACAAGTCCACCGATGCCCGAGTTTCGAGGAGCTGACCATTATCGGGGGCCCTCCTCTATTGAAGCTGGGCATGAAATAGTGAGGCCAAAACCAAGAAGGTAGAGGAAATATATCAATATATTTAAACAGTACACAATATAAACAATAATAAAGTCGTTTGAAAGATGCATTTTGCTATTTCACATAACTCATAAAATATTTAGGGTAATCTTATTATTTGAATTGGTATCTATCAAATACCGTTATGAAATATAATATAAAATCTCATTATGAAATTGTAAATAAATTTGAGGAATCAGGTACTTGAGCTACTAGTTCTATTTGAAACTTTGCTATTCTCTTTGAATGCAAGTCTAAGCTGTACCCCGATTCTTTCTTTTATTTAATCTCATTATTACCTTAAAGTAAAGCATAGGTTAATAAATAACAACATTATTAATAAATAAATTATAAAATGGAATGAATTAAGAACTTTGTAATAGTATATCGTTCAATCTTATTGTTTACAAATCAACCGATTTTGTGAGAGAAAAAAAATGTGCTTATTAAAATCTTTAATTATGGTTATATTGGAATAACGGAACCGAACAGCCTTCTTGTCAATGGCTTAGGCATTAAATGAAAATTTTTTTTAAAGTATAGAAAATGTATAAATGTAATTTAACAATATTGTAATTCAAAGGTTTTTATATTTATATGGTCCTCCTAAATCTATTTATATATATATATATATATATATATATATATATATATATATATTATATATATATATATATTTTTTTTTTTTTTTTTTTTTTTTTTTTTTTTTTTTTTTTTTTTTTTTTTTTTTTTTTTTTTTTTTTTTTTTTTTTTTTTTTTTTTTTTTATAAATTGTTTTATTGAATAAATATTACAAGCTGCCTCTCTAAAGGGCCATAAATAATATGGATGGCAAAGAATCCATTCATAAAATATGTAAAATAAATTAAATAAAAAGGAAAAGAAAAAAAAACTCCTCTAACCATACAAGATACAAAGTATAGTAAATATTAATATCAAATAAATAAGGATACAAAAGTATAAACAATAGTAATAATTAAGATAAAAACAAATAAACATTTAAGAAAATAAATAAGTAATAATGAAAAAAAAAAAAAACTTAAAAAAGCACAATGACACTATTCGTAGCACCTGTGCATAGTGGGCTGTCGAATTTTGTGAATTTTAGCCATCACCAGAATCATATTTTTTTTCTCTTTTTTTTTTATTTAATGGGCTAAGTGTCCGTCCATTTCAATGTAGGATATTCCTTTGTGAATCGTGGGCTGATACTCCAATCTTGAACTTTTACTTGTGAAAAGCGAGTCAAGTTTACTAAGCCCCTTTTGCACAACCATATAACCATATAAAACAGCCATATCGCATCTATGTGCTGGGTAGCCCTTCAAAATTCTAATGTGCTACAACAGATAAATCACAAGTATTTAATCCCTGGCCATATGCACATGGATTGCGACACCTCCCATGCATTAATTGAGAAGAAACAAAAAACTTTCAAAGGCCCTATTGAACATCCCCTTGATTAGGCTCAATTAATGCGGGACATTGGAAAAAATATATAAATTTATTGTTATAGAGATGGAGAGTTCCAACTTTTACAATTTTTTGTCCCTTTTAAAAACCACCTTAGTTAATATAAAAAAAATAATGAAAAGGGCACTATGCATAGGGGGAAGGTAAGATGGCTTAACTATAACAAAGATAGCTGTGGTGTTCTCTAATACAAGTCGACTCTCGATATAAATGTTAATTTTAAAACAGTAAGTTTTTTGAAAAAGGCCAGGCTACAAAAATTAGAGCCACCAATCACATATGTTGAATCACTTCCGATAGTGGCAGAAAAGAAGAAAGATCTGTTAGATCTTCTTCCCTACATAAGTCCAGCGTTTAGATGATTCTATGAAGAGCTGAAATCTACATGTAAGCAGGATGTGTACCCAGATTTAGATGAAGAAGAAAACGAATGAAAGAAAATTATAAGTGATTTTTCTTTTCAATGTTTTAAAAACTACCAATAAAATACTTATTTCTTCTTTAGGCAGGCTGTGCATGTTATTTTATTTTCTATTATTTTCTTTCATGTAAAAAAAAATATAAAAAATATCAAAATAGATTATTGAAAAATGAAAAATATTATTTAATGTATACCTAATTTTTCTCAACTCTGAAAATTAGTTGAGCACTTGGCTTTCAGAGGTCCATCACGTTAACATTTTTCACTCAGCCCATTTCACACAAAATCGATTAGTGTATGGTGGCTAAGAGTTTGATTTTTTTGGAATGATGAGTATTAAATATTAGAATATTGGCAAGTATTGAAACATTCCTTGCCAACATAAATAGAAATATACTATCAAGAGTTTATACACATTACAAATTTGAATTTTTTCAACTGGACCATTTTGGAAAAAATCTCAAACATTCAATTCAGTTTTCCTAAAATCCCAATTTTCACACTTAGCCCACTATGCACAGGTGCCACAGATGTATACAATGTACACAAACATCCCAGACAAACCGCGGACCAAGCTTGTCCCCAACTTATGGGTGGGCAAGCCAGAACCACATTAATCCTAACGTTGTTCTCTCAGCTCCATCATTAGTGTCAAAATCCAGCGGAGCCTGAGGGGGAGCTCAGGACTTTATTGGGGAGAAGCGGGTCATTGCCGGAACTCCCCTAAATTAAAAAAAAATATATTTTGATAATATAAGCAAGACTGCTTGTTTTATCACCCAATGTGAAAGGTTTAGCTTCAGCAATTCATAATTTATAATGACCAACCTCATTTGTCTTTTGTCAGCAATCCAAACCTTGATTTCTCTCACTCAACTGTTGTTCCATTTAATGTGATTAAATTGTTATTCCTTTTTAATGCAATTATGTCTTCTCTTAATTGAATTCTCTTAAAATTAGCCTAAGTTAATGTTTCTGTTTAGTTTTCCTTGTTTTTAAAATCAATCGTTGTTTCTTTTTTTGACCCATTTTTATAAATTAATGTAAATTTTAGTTGCTAATTGATATTGGATGAATCCAGTGTTTAGATAAATGTTTTTGTTTTTTCAAGATTAATGAAATCCCAATTACAAATTTAGCAGCTTAACTAACATCATGAGTTAGAGTAATATAATTTAAGTAAAAGTTTATATTATTTATATTGAAAGCAAAGTTTATATTATTTATATTGGAAACAAATTTAAAATGAGATATTGAGTAATTTCAATTTGAACTCCTGCCCTATCTGTGCTCTAGCCTGAGGCTCAAATAACTATTAATAACCAGTTAACATGGAACTTGTTACATATAAATATTATAATTAATTTTATTAGTATTATAGTATCAATTAGTTCTACTGCAATATGGATGGTTCTAAGATTATTTTATGTAAAGATATAGGGAAAAATAATTTATGGTTAATTTTAAATTTGGTTATGAAAAAATATTTTAGATGAAATTTAAAGATCTCTTCGAGAGTTTCAAAATTTGGAAGACATAATTGATAGGGAGTTGATAGAATTCATAATATAATTGTCCAAGAAAATTGTTTCTAATGTTTTATATTTTATAATAATATTTTATTATCTTTATTGGTCATTGGTATTGGAAGTAGACAAAGGTAGACCAAGACCAATATTATTATTTTTATTTTGTTCCAACAATCACATGAATAAATAGTAAGCTGCTCTGAAATTTTATCAAATCTATTGATACTTAATGTATGTAGTATGTATGTAAGTAATTTACTATTAGTAATGAGTATTAATGAAAACTACTCACCTTAAACTAGCTACTTTGTTAACTTATTTAATTTTTATTAAGCCTTATCCAAAGCAGAAGAAAAAAAAAAGAAGTAATCAGAACAAACTTTATTTCAGTGATATTAGTATTTTTAATTTGAAACTGGACAAACTAGAATTTTTTTTTTTTTTTTTTTTTAATAATAGCTATATTAAAATCAATTGCTGTTATTTCTGCCCAAAAAATATGTTTGTAGTAAACCATAGAGGGAAATTGGATTTTATAAATATCATTGATTTAACAAAAACTATCTATCTGCAAAACATCTGTTTTGTATAACAACTATAGTTTGTAGTTTGACTCAGAAATAAACTAATCCTTCCAATCGAAGAACTTTTGAAAGATTAATATTTGTTAAATTCCTTTATGGATACTTGATTTTGCAGAATTAAGAATTTAGGATCTCATGGATTTTTAATTTTCACTAAAATGACGACAAAGATGAAAGATATTAGACAAATAAATTGAGGTGCGGTTTTGGTTCTAAGTTTTAGCACAAGATAAATAATTAGTAAGTTCATCTTGGCATGGCAGGCCTAATTTGTTTTCTAAGCTAATTCAACATCTGTCAACCACAATGAGCTGCAAAGTTCTTTTATTTTTAATTTTGTATGTTTTTTGAAGGTGAGCCTTTAGCTGGAGATATTGCATCTAGTTTTGTAGTCATTGAATTATCTGGACAAATTTGAATTTGTGGAACCATGTTTTGAATCCTGAATTAAATAAATGATAGTGTATGAAAATGGATTTTCTCCTGTGGTAGTCATCTACTGATAGAAGGTAGACGCTACTGAATTGGTTTGCCATCTTACTTAATAACCTGTCAAAGGGAGATTTGATTATTTTTTTAGAAAAAATCGTTAGTGGTTGTTATCTTATAGGAGATTACCGTTGCTAAGGGAATATGGGATTATATGGATTGAAGGAAGTGAAGGAGGTTGCCTGCTTTGTCTGTATTGTATGTAGTCCTGGTGGACCCGCAACGCTCATTGGCTTTGCGTTCGTAGCATATCATATCGATTGTAGCTAACTATAACATATCGATTGTAGGTAACCAGCTCTAAGCAATATTTCTAGCACCTCTTTCACTCTTAAAAATGTTAAATGGCCCAAATTGCATGTAACTTAATTTATGCCTGCAAAGTTTTGCAATTGACGATTACGGAAGTGTGGAGAAAGTATCTAATTACATTAACGAATGAGACAATCGCTAAGGCTATAAGAAGAGTTAGATAATTCTTATTTTCTTGTTATCACAATTAGCCTGTTATTGTATTGTGTTGGTTCCAAACATGAAAGTCATGTGAATCCCCTCAGCCCCTTAGCGGCTGTGGGAAGGAGCGGCTCCTGGACCAATAGCCATTTTCTAGCTGAGAATCAACTGGAGAAGTGGAAAGTCAACTTTCTTTTTTCGTTTTCTTAATCTCTTTTCCTGTTGCATAAGTTACCTTTACCTTATACCTAAGAATTACATCCTCATACATTATTTCACTATCTCATATCGCATAAACAATTCCCAAGAAAGAGAGAGGCTTTGATGTTTAAACTTATATTTGCACTTTTGTGAGTGAGAGGTTATTTGGGAAGGATAAAATTTACTTTTATTGGATGTGGTTATAATTATTGTGGTAGGTGAACATAGGTCAACATCTTTGACTAATAATTAAGGTATTACTTGAGGTTAGGATGGTGTTAGAATATAGAAGGATCAAATCTAAACGTATTGATCAGTTTGCTCCCTCGAGTTGCAGCGAACAATGGTTTAATGGTTTTCATGGTCGATTATAGGTATTGAGCGGTCCGAGTACTTTGGAAGATAGTCAAAGTGATGGGGAGTTACAGCTCAAATCTCTGTCTCTATATCTGTCTATACACTCAACAGCAAAAAAAATTCGGACACTCAGATTCGGTCTCATAATTTTGTTAAATACGTTGTGAAACGGAACAGGTATAAATTCCTTTTGATAAATACATACCTTCCTGTCTTGAATGGATGAAGAATAAATTTTTAAAAAAAAATCCTATAACTGAAATTTCGCAAATTCAACTTCTGTGTTATTTATTGGGTTGTTTTAATTTCTTAATATATGACAGGATTAGAGCCCTTTGCCGTAGAAGAGGGAGAAATACCCGCTATTGGAAGAACATATCTTGTCAGAAAATATGATTAACGTGAAGAATAAAGTTTTTAAAATATGTGTTAATTTATTTTTGTTTTTTTAAATAATTTTTTGTTAAAAATTAATAAAAAATATTCATTTGTGGCAGGTTTTGTGTAAATAACATATAAATAAACTATTTCTTACCATAAATTGAAAAAATTAACGTATTTAACAAAATTATGAGACCAAATCTGAGTGTCCATTAGCCCAGTCAAATAAGGATTTCACCTCGGAAATGAACCAATGGAGCTGAATTTTTGCATATAGGTATATATATTGTTTTGGTCTTCTAAATAAGTGGTAAAAAGGCAGCGATCTCAACGTGTTAGCATAATTAGATATTATAGGTCAAAGGTCACAAAATCAGTTTTTTGCAAATATCTCGATTTCTATCCATCGGCTGTCAATCAAGAAGGTTACAAAACTTGTAGATAATAGCATTTTCTATAATGTTAGTTCTATCCATTTTTTTTTTTTTTTTTTTTTTTTTTTTTTTTTTTTTTTTTTTTTTTTTTTTTTTTTTTTTTTTTTTTTTTTTTTTTTTTTTTTTTTTTTTTTTTTTTTTTTTTTTTTTTTTTTTTTTTTTTTTTTTAGGATTAACCGTTTTCGAGATATAGCGCGGAGAAGGATGTAACTCCGAAAGTAATTGTTCTATCCAAAATATATTTTTTCCATCTGAAAGCTGGTTAAATTTACTATAAGAACTTGGATATTAAATTTTGATCAAGTCCGATACAATATCGATGTCAGCACCCTCAAAACCGCTTACTGTTTTGAAATCCAAGTTTTTTTGACAACTTTTTCAGTATAACTCCATAACTGTTTCTTAAATTTATTAATAGATTAAACCACGTAATACACCCTAGCCAGCACGCTAGATATGTTTGTTTTGGCGGCATCTGACGATTTTGTCATTTTCAGTGGCCTTGCTTGGGTATACTACGGAGTTTAATCAAAATTTCATATAATGGGCCTAAATTTAACCGGTGCAACAGATGGAGAATAAAAGTCAATGAATCGAAATGCAGCCACATGACTTTTACTCTACGCCGTAGTTCCTGCCCAACTGTCCTATTCAATAAGATCCCATTACCCAGATCTGATACAATGCGATATCTTGGTTTGATCTTAGACAAAAGACTCACTTGGAACCCACATACTAGACTTAAAAGACAAGAACTTAACAGAAGATTCAGCCAACTATACCCCACACTATGCAAAACTTCAAAACTTGCAATAGACAACCAGCTTCTGATTTACAAGACTATCCTAAAGCCTATCTGGACCTACGGACTAGAAATTTGGGGGGCAGCAAAACACTCGAACATCAAACGTATCCAATCCTTCCAATCCAAATTCCTAAGAACCATAACCAATGCCCCATATTATGTCTCCAACAAAACCTTACATAACGATCTAAATATACCTTTTGTCCTAGAATTCATACCTGTCAAATTTTCAAAATTTCATCAAAAACTTTCTCATCATCCTAATCCACTAGCACAATCCCTATCCAGCTCCACTCACCCCTATAATCCTCCTCGCAGGTTAAAAAGGCAGTACCCTCGTGACCTATTATAAATTTCCTCATGGAGTCCTGGCAATGGCCAGCTTCTCCGCTCATGCTCTGAGTGACTGTAGTTTAGCGCTCTCACACAGCCTCCACTGGTGTTATATTATACTAGTGAAGCGCTGGGATCTCTTGGGGCCTGGCTTGTCCCTCCAAAAGTGGAGGGACAAGTCTGGTTGGGGGATCCGTCAGATTTGAATATAGTGTAAATAAAGTATGAATGTATTTTAAGATTTAATTTAATTTAAATTTTTTATTTATTTTTTTTTTTTTTTTTTTTTTTTTTGTTACTTATTTTATAGATTATTTATTTTTTATTTTCTTAGCTTTATGTAATGTATTGTTTGAGATACTTTGTTTATTTTCTTATTATTATTTTATTTTATTTTTTTATCTGTGCTTTGCATTTATTTTTTATTGTAAATAGTGTGTGAATGGATCCATTTAGTCATCCATATTACCTATTGCCCACATTGAGGCAGATTGTAATACTTTCTCAATAAAGAAAAAAAAAAAAATTTAACCAGGTTTTAGTTGAAAAAATGAAAGTTGAGATCGGAGAAACAGTTGTGGAGATATAGTGAAAAATGTGCCAAAAAAAATTGGATTTCAAAACAGGGACTTGATCAAAATTTTATATCCAAGTTCTTATAGTAAATTTAACCAGCTTTCAGATAAAAGAAAAAAAAATATTTTGTATAGAACAATTACTTTCGGAGTTACGGCCAAAAGAGTACCAAAAATCGTGTTTTCGCGGAAAAGCGCGACCCCAGTGAGACTGCTGAAATAAGGGTTGTAGAGTGCATGAATTATGGGACTATTTTTGACAGCTTCGTTAGGAATAGTTAGAATGTGAATATACTAAAAGCCTATATAATATACTAAAAGCCTATATAATATACTAAAAGCCTATATAATATACTAAAAGCCTATATAATATACTAAAAGCCTATATAATATACTATCAGTCAGTAAGATCTTAATAATGGGTCGGTTTGAGTGAAGGATCAAGGTATAAAATAAATATTATAATAGGGAATGTTAATGTTAATGTTCATCTACCGTAGTAAATGTTTGAAAAGCTAGAAATATTCCTCGATTGTTCAATATTTACATTTAAACTAAAACTGATTAGAATGTAATATTTATTAACTAATACAATGAAATGTACAATTTGCATAATGTTGCATAAAAGCCTACACCGCTAATGTAATTACACGCTACGATATTCCTTGACCTCTTTTTGAAGTTACCTACGTAAATATCCTTCATGTTTTCATTTTACAAGGGCCTTGCTAATTATAAAAAAAAAAATAAATGCGTCAAAATATTATAACTCGATGGTAGTGATGCTACGAGCCTGTTATTTTCGCAAGACGACAAAAATCTATTATTTATCATTTTGAGATGTTTATTGATCGATCGCAACGTCTCAAGTTTAAAATTGAAGTTGAGTTAATAAGGTTGTGAGTTGTAACGGTTGGGGTAACGCTCATAATTCGATTCAACAGAAGTTACTGTACATGTTGGTATACTCGTATTATCTGTTAGTCTACTAACAGGCTATCTATAAGGCTCTGCTCTAGTGTCATTAACTAAGTCGCTAATAATTTAAATTATTTATTTAAAAAATAGTAATAAAGGATACAAATATAATAATTTCTAGTGCCGCCTCACGTATCTCACAGCCCAGGAGTAATCAAACGCATCATGAAAGTACAAACAAATTACTAGTTTTTATTTTTGTTTTGTTTTTTTATCTAACTTTAATATTGTTAAATAAATATATATCAGTTACTAATGACGTTTTGTAAATGTTGCTAAGTCGACTGAAAGGCCTAGTTAAGGAGTGGAGTATCAACACGTACTCTAGTACCAAAATATTTAACTATCCATCGAAATTATTATCAATAAAACATTTTATATTATAATTATTTTACTCAAAATAAATAAATAGATAGAAGAAAATCATTATTAAATTCTTAAGGAAATTATTATTTAAAAAATCGTCCTATCAATACTTGTACATATATTCTCTCTCATCTTCTAAGTTTTCTAATATTATTTAGCCATAAAGTACTGTACTATAGCTTCTAATCGATGATGGAATTAGCCAGTTTCTTTCCAATCAGGTGAATTCTTGTAACCCAATAATGGAGGTTATGAACCTATTGTAACCCAAAGTGAATGTCACTCAGTGCTCAGTGCTGCCGATGTATCAAAACATTCTGGTTAGGTGGTTATCACCGTCCACCGACATTGAGACCCTTGTACCTAACTCATATATCTTATCATTTTTATTTTAAAAAATATTAAGATATTTTATTTTTTAAAAAATATTAAAAAAAAACATAGCCGTTTCATCGAGGAGATACTGTTACAGCCCCTGTGAACCTCATTAACATAATTATCAATTGTTCTGTTCCTTCTCCTTGTTCTGTTCCCCTCGCGTGGAGGGTGATACGATCTCAGGAAAAAGTGAGAGGATTCTATCTAAAGGAGTGAGGTGCAGTTTTGTTCTGGCGCTGCCGGGAGCTGTCAGCTGTTTGGCAGTGGAAGTTGGGATGAATTAGATCTCATGAAGATGAGAAGTGCTGACATGTTTTGAAGGAAGATGCTTTGCGATGAGAAGTGTAGCTGCCACCTCTGCCGGGAATTAGGCCCAGCCCCTCAATATCAATATGATTCCTCCAGGACCTACAAGAAGATACCAAACGACAATTTTATCCTCTGCCAGAAGAATAAAGTATACAAGAGTGTTGTTGTGGTTCCAGGCCCTCAGGAATGTCATCACTGGTATTCTTTATCTTTATTATTATTATCTGTTAATTAATATTGATTCTATTTTAAAAAATAGTCCAATGGCCCAGTCGTAGCCTCTTCTTTCCTCATTTCTTTGAAAATACAAATTATGCGGATGATTTATTATTTACTTTTGTCCAAAAGCTTTCTATTGTTGGAAGGTGTGTAATAATCCACTTCCAGAATGAAACAGATATAACAAGGAATGTTTGTTTTATTTACAAATTTAATGTTCTATCGAAACATGATCTAATCATTTAGGTCGGTGACTAATATTTTATTAAATTGAAACATTTGTTGATTTGTTGCTAAATATATCAAATATTTTAGGGAAGTTTGCATCGAAAATTAACGTCCAAATGAAAGCAAAACCAATTACGTACTAATCACTATTGAAGTTGAAGTGCTTGATGTGAAGCACCAAGCACCACTATTACTCCACAGTTAAGTTAAAATTAAATATTGAAGAAAGTGTAAAGTAAATATTTGTTATTTATTTTTCCTCCATTTCTCCAATTTTCATTAAAAGTATATCTTTGATTGTAGATTCTGCTTATGATAGTGTATATTCTTTTGTTAATCTTTTTTAACTAAAAAACAACAAAAAACTATTTATTTATTATATTTTCAAACTAAAACAATAATATAATATAAAATATGAGCCCCGTGGTCCTCAAAAAAAAAAAAAATATATATTATTTATATATATATATATATATATATATTTTATATATATATATATATATATATAGCATTGTTTCTTCATATACTTAGCCCACTACCTATGATATACTTTCTCACATTTATTTTAGATCTTTATGTTTTATTGAATTAATTATACAATCTGTCTCACTTTAGGGCATTAAGTATTATGGATGACAAAGAATCCATTCAAAAAAATATGTATACTGAAATTTTATCACTTAAATTGATACAACAAATCAAAATATATAAAACACCAAATCCATGTACAAATTAATGTTCTTAAGTTTTGTAACACTTTTACACATTAGATAAGAGGAAATAAGAAAACATGAATTGATAAAACACTTAATCCTTTACGAAAATCATTTTGTTAACTTCTGTTTCTCCTATTTACATTTAAGAAGACTAAATATCAATATAACAGACTAAACAACACAATCCAAGTTGAACCTGTAGAGGTTTGCTTACATGTGAGGTTATAGGAAGGAACTATCGATAAATTTAAACTCGAAGTGAAGCGTAAGGATCAAACTTGGTGGTGGCTCGTAAGCCGACTATTACCTAAAGAATTATTATAGTAAACTATACTATTTAAAATCTTCCTAGAACTATGAAAATTTTGTAGTTAAAATTTGGCACAGATGGGTTTAATAATTTTACCATTGCAAACTCTGTTGCAGAATGGTGCTAACAACTTATCGTTCGATTATTAAACATCCCTAGTATCCACACGTCACACTAAATATTTATAGCTTTTTTTTTATAACAATTTATTTGAATTAAACCAATTTTATTATCAATTTCTAGCTCTATATAACATTGTACCGCTATAACCTCTCTTAAATGGCACTCGCCACATATCGGCCAATTTTCAAAATTTACTGCGTACCACATTTTTATCTCTTTTTAGCAACAATTTAATTGATAATATGTAAATTTCCTTATTGCTAAACCTTCTTTCAACTAAGAAGATGATGTAGTTTAGATTTGGTAAAGATTGGTTCAGTATTTTTTGCGGTTAGTTTTGTTTTATAAAAGTAAATTCTATGAGTAAAAATTTAATTATTCAATTCAATGGTTAAACTCTTAACAAATATTACTAATTAAATGTTATTTTAATAACATACCTACATATAAACCTGAAACATCAAAATGAATTTGAAATCGTTTTACGGAATTTTATTCTTCTTAAAACCTTCCTAAAAAACTAAGGAGATATAGATTAATTTAGAACATATGTTTTATTGGTAATTGTTTAATAACACCTGCACTAAAGTAATATTTATAAAAAATAAATATTATTTTGATATTTTTGGGATATTTCTTGAACCCCAACTCTGATTTAAATAAAAATTTACAAAAACCTTTCCGGGGATATACTTAATAACTTCCCAAATTTTCACGGCGATTGGATGTATGGTTTTTGAATCTATCGAGAACAGACAGACACACACACATTTATTTTTATATATATAGATTATTGTTTTAGTTTGAAAATATAATAAATAAATAGTTTTTTTTGTTTTTTTTTTAGTTAAAAAAGATTAACAAAAGAATATACACTATCATATATATATATATATATATATATATATATATATATATATATATATATATATATATATATATATATATATATATATATATAAGCCTTGAAAGGTCTTGTGCCTGAATACTTGGTTAGAAAGTATAATGCTGTGAGCTATTACACTACATAGCATGATTTTGCCCTAATTTAAGGGTTCTCACTTTATAGACTGGGTGTGCCCCAGGAGAGTCTCCAGGCATTGAAAATATACATCAACATTTATAAGTTAAATCATTAATAAGTACGGTTGCCAAACCATCTATACCGTGGTTTTCTTTGTTTCTAATATGAAGGAGATAATAAAAAAATAAATCTATCTGAAACAGAGGTTACAAAAGACATCCTTCTTCTTGTTCTCTCACTATCTCCTGAGTGCTGTTAAGCGTGGAGTAGCATCCTCTGACCATCTTATCCAACGGTCCCTGTGCTCCGGCATGGTGCTTCCTCTTGCTGAGCCAATTCTTTCAATCAGGTCTACATACATGAGCCTTGGCCTGCCTTGAGGACGCCTTCCTCCCGCTCTTAAGGAAAGACATCCTAATATATAATTATAAATTATTAAGTAGTAATATAATTGAATTGGTCCGCCGAAAAACGTTCTAAGCGACAAAGTTTCCGAAGTAGCGATTTTAAAGGTTTTTAAATGTATAATAAATAGTAAGTATCTAATAGTATGATATAGTACTCCATTATGTCATTATACATCTAAATAGAACAAATTATAAGGTGAATATGAAATCTAACTTACAAAACTAATAAGAACTTTAAATTATGATTTTCTTTCACTGATTACTCAAAATTTGTTTTGTCGCTTAGAACGGTTTTCGGCGGAGCCATTCAATTATATAATAAATCTCTATATTTTTTATTATCTATTATATATTTGTCAAATACCACTCACTCACTTAACACGAAATCTCAGAAACCACCGAACGGATTGGAATGAAATTCGATATGTAGATTCCTCTAGGGCCGTAGGTGCTCGCTAAGAAAGGAATTTTAAAAAATCGGCCTGGATCGCGGCTAATTTGCGAAAAATGCGATTTCAATTTTTATTGGGTGAATAATAAAAGATTAATTGTCATATGGTATTTGGAGATAAGCTAAGTTAAAAAATAGGTTAGATCTTTAAGCCGCAAACTTTGACCACCGTTTAAGTTCCTTATAGTTGTAAACTAACAAAAATACGATCGATGTCGAAACCTTATAATATTTGTACTTTCTTTGAACTGTGATGGTAGCTGCAGAGGTGGACTTACAACTTACAAGTTTGAATTTTTTCGTGACGAGAAGCTATTAAAAGACTTATGTTAAAGAGGAGGTTAAAAGACTTATGTTCTCTGGTGATGACATGTAAGGCCAGTTCGATGTAGGGACAAAAAACAGATAAGAATCAATAGTTCTACCAAGTGTATGATTCTCTTTGGTATCGTATCATGTTCTACCATGGAGAAGAAAGGTACAGTATTAACATCCCTCAGCGTGACCCAAACTCCAATACATCACTTAAGAAAACTGTGTCTGCAGCTGATTTTTACGCCTAAATGTTAATGGAGCGAGGAAGGTGAAGGTGAAGAACCTTATTTACTTTAATTTCGTAATCCCCTCAACCAATTTATGCTTGATACGTATGCAAAAATAGAAACAGAAAGACTAAACTTTATTCGAAAAAATCAAAAAAGTTGAAAAGTTGAGACTATATTCACTTAAAGTATGCCATAAGAAAAGCTGATAGTCTGGTATCAGAGCTGGGTAAGATGGTAGTGGCGCCTCAAAGCTTCACTGGAGGATTATTAAAATAATATAAAATTAACTTTTGCAAATTGTCAAATTTACTTATTGAAATTATTCCAAGAATGTAATGCTTTAGGATTATTTAAGTAATAATAATTATCAACGTTAAGCTTAACTTTTACTAATTTAAGTTGTTCTAAATCCTAATGATATTAAACCGTAGCGGAGCGGGGTACTTTCAGCTAGTCTACGATATATTTGTCAAATACCACTCACTCATTTAACATGAAATTCGATATGTAGCTTCCTCTAGGGCCGTAGGTGCTCGCTAAGAAAGGAATTTAAAAAAATCGGCCTGGATCGCGCCTAATTCGCGAAAAATGTGATTACAATTTTTATTGGATGAAAAATAATAGATTAATTGTCATATGGTATTTGGAGATAAGCTAAGTTAAAAAATAGGTTAGATGTTTAAGCCGCACACTTTGACCACAAATTAAGTTCCTTATAGTTGTAAACAAACAAAAATACGATCGATATCGAAACCTTATAATATGGTACTTTCTGTGAACTTTGATGGTCGCTGCAGAGGTGGACCCTTGAAAGTTTGAGTTGTTTCGTGACGTGAAGCTATTAAAAGACTAACAGCTGATTTTTACGCCTAAATGTTAGTGGAGCGAGGAGGTGAAGAACCTTATTTACTTTAATTTCGTAATCTCCTCAACCAATTTATGATTGATCCGTATGCAAAAATAGAAACAGAAAGACAAAACTTTCTTCAAAAATGTTGAGAAGTTGAGCCTATATTCACTTAAAGTATGCCATAAGAAAAGCTGATGGTCTGGTATCAGAACTGGGTAAGATGGTAGTGCTGCCTCGAAGCTTCACTGGAGGACTATCAAAATAATATAAAATTAACTTTTGCAAATTATCAAATTTACTTATTGAAATTATTCTAAGAATGGAATTCTTCAGGTTTATTTAAGTAATAATAATTATCAACGTTAAGCTTAACTTTTACTAATTTAAGTTGTCCTAATCCTAATGATATTAAACCGTAGCGGAGCAGGGTACTTTCAGCTAGTATTGATGTAATTGTTAATTTTGGTATTAGTTTTGATTCTATTATTTCCATTATAAGTTCTTTGCTAATTTGATTCACATTTCACAGCAATTTATCTCTGATACTACAAAATTAAAACCTTGGATATTGTTAATGTATTTGTTAATGTAGTCCATCTTGGTTAACTTTAACTTTATAACATCCTTAACACCTTCAAAATATTATCTATGATGAATTATTAATTTTGTTCCTAAACAAATATAAAATTAGCTAAAAGTGTATCTCCCAAATTTCTATTTTATAGCCTAGTTTAAGTCCTGAATTAAAAAATGATATTTTTTCATTATGTAAATATGTTTATTAAATTGTACCAAATAAACCTATTAAAACGTTTGTCAGTTGTCTGGATAGAAAAAAAAATTTCATTTAATTTTATTTCGCCAGAAAAGTCAATATTTTCTGAAAGAGTGACCACCTTTTTATTTTTTTATATTGTTCAGTGTTGAACCTCATGCCCTTTCTTTTAATTCCAACTGAATTTTTTCAAAATCAATAATACCTTTACTGTGTTGATGTTGATGTTATTACCTCAGTTCACTTTTGCTGATATGAAAAATGCAATTAAAAATCATGGGTGAGGACTCGTTATTAGAAGGAAATGTTTTTGACAAACCATCAACATGAAAAATTATCAGTTTTATTAATTAATTTATTTTCCAACCGACTTCCAAAAAGAGGAGGTTCTCAACTGGTCTGTATTTTTGGGTGTGTGTGCGTGTTAGGCGATTACTAGGGTATACTTTAGAGAAGCTCCCATAATTGTTTATAAAATTATTATAATGACAATAAAAATATCCACTGCTTTTTTACCACATTGTTCGCTATAACTTGGAAACTACTCTTCAGATTCATAATTTCATTTTTCCATCTCAAACCTGGTTAAATTTACTATTAATTAAATTAAACCTGTACAACCTGTACCACTACAACCCATGAAGGGTCTTGGGTTCAGTACTTAGGAGAGGATGTACTGTTACTAGGCCAACGGTTGTGAAAGGAGGAGATTTGACCTAAATCTCGCTCAACCGCCAGGTTTTTCCCCATTTAAGGGTACCCACTTTGTAGTGGCTGGGTGTGCCCCAAGAGGGTCTCCCGACCTCGAAATCGAGTTATAACCGAAATAACAGAAAATAAATTTTCTGCCTTCAGTCGGTCTCGAACTCGGGACCGAGAGCTTGATGATAGTCAAGTACCCATACCCACTCAGCTACCTCGCCTCCTTAAATTTACTCTAAGGCCATATATATATATATGACATTTTGATCAAGTCCTATTAAATACTAATGTCGGCACGATAAAAAAACTCATACATTTGTGATATCCACATTTTTTGTTACATTATTCCCTTATCAATCTGAAACTATTTATTTGATCCATAATTTCTTGTTTCCATCTCAAACCTGGTTAAATACTAACGTACGCTTTTTTTTTAGCGTCCTGGCAGGTGTATTTTACGGCACTTGATTAAATTTTCGTAAGCGGGCCTACCAGTAAATTGAACCAGCTTTTAGATGGTAAAAACAAGTTATGGATCTAACTGATAGTTTGGGAGTTATAGGTGTTTTCGCGAAGAAATGCTTGATGAAGGGTTTGAGCGCGTCAGTTTTGAAAACGCACCCGATTACGTCACTTTCCGCTAATGCTCATCTTATCACCTACTGATTGTGAGTGTAATTTAGCAGTTGTAGAAATTTCAGCTGTTTTTGTTTGTGTTGAATGAAACATCAACATTTAATTAGGAAATCAGGCTTTTCGTTGAAATCTTTAATTTCATTTAAATCTTGCTGTAAGTTGCGACCTGTTCAATATAAATGAGCTTATGATATATATTCTTATAGGGTATTTGATGCTGTACAAGTTCTATCCTGACGACTTTCCTCTAAAATGAACGAGTGAGGATCTAGAAGACAAATATATACAAAAAACATGAGTAAAAAACAATTTTCTCGAAAATTACATGTTTTCCGGAGCCGGTAACACGAAACAGTCCAGTTTATCGTAAAAATGTATATGACTAAACTTGTAGCAAATTTAATAAGATTTAATTTTGTACTGAAAAACTTTTTCAATGCAACGCACCGTTTTCAAGTTATAATTCAAAAACTTAAAAATTGTACATTTAAAAGCCCCCCCCCCTACCCCCCAGCGGCATCGGGGTTTGGAGGGACTTTATTGGTTCTTTTTCAGGGGACCATCCTCTAGGCATTACTGAGAAAATTGAAACTAGTATTTTTAGTTCCTCTGATTTTCCTATTTTGACTGGACTCTAACTCGAACTCTAATTAAAAGAATTTCATGGTTAATTTGTTTTCCTGTTTTACTTATTGGTTATTCACTCGAGTGGTTTTACAATAGCTATTGAAAATTCTTTCAATTAACGAAAAGTTAAAACTGATTTGCAAAGTGGAGAAAGGAGAAAGAAGTTGGACGTTCTTTTGCTAGTAAATTCGGAATTCCGCGCAGTTCTCTTTCAACCGTGCTAAAGAATAAAGAAAAGATCTAGTGGCCACTAGTGGAAGGCGGTAAGTCCACTTTTAGCTACCGTCAGAAAAAAGCGCAGTTCAGTGATGTTGAAAGTTGTATTATTAAGTGGTTCCGTGTGTTTAATTTTATGTATCAATGATTTTATATGTATGTACAAACAACAAACATATACCCTTTAGTGAAAAATATACGTAATGATTTCAACTCATTTGTAATTTACATGAAGATAAGTTGAATGATAACCTCGATAAGTCGCTTAGTCGAACTTTAGGTAAGTCGAAATATTTTTCAAGCCTTTGCAGATCGACTTATCGAGAGTTGACTGTATAAACAAAAATACACTCACCACTAAAAAGCGAAAAATAAATATAATTTTCAAGAAAAAAAAAAGCCGATTACAAGATTAAACATACAAGTACAAACTTGAACTAAAAAGTAAAAAAAAAAAAAATTTAATTACTTCCAAACAAAGAGAGTTAAATGACAATCAAGGACATTATCGATACTTATATACCTATTCACAATTTGTGATCAGTAAATTTTTGGAGTCGGTGCCAACCAAAACAAACAGAATTTGAAAAGAAATGGTAATTGTAAAGATTCCCCAACTATTTCATCACCGCCACAACGCTGTCTCATGCTATTCAGTTTAAGTTTATTGCTAAGGCAGGTTTAAACTGCCCTTCTTGGCTGGCACCGACTCTAAAAATAACTGATCACAAATTGTGTATACGTATATAAGTATCGGTAATTTCCTTGATTGTCATTTAATTCTCTTTGTTTGGAAGTAATTAAAATTTTTTTTTTTTACTTTTTAGTTCAAGTTTGTACTTGTATGTTTAATCTTGAAGTTGATTTTTGTTTTGTTTTTTCTAAAAATTATTTTATTTTATTTTTTTTTTATTACTATTATTGGCTTAAAATGAGATGGGTAAGGTGGTACTAAACAACCCCTGAGATGAAAATGAGTCCATGGAAATCAATGTTAGAAAAAAAAAAAAAAACTGTAGGCAGACCAAGTAAATGAGGATTTATTATAGCCAACTTCTTTAACTTAATCATTAAAAAAAAAAATACATTAATTATATGTTTAAATATATTCCAGCTGTTTACTATCAATATTACCACATCCTAAAAACAAGTGAAGTTGAAGAAAATGATGTTTTGTATAATATATAAATTTAAAATATTATATATATATATGTTTTTTTTTTGTTGTTTTTTTTTGGTACAGTACGAAGTTGACAACGGACCCGACGTAAAACAATAAACAATTAAAATTCTGCTAAGCTGAAGCCTGCAATTCCCCCCCCCCCCCCACACTCCGTCAAAACAATAAATCCTGGATATGTCTCTTATCTATTTATAATCTACTGCTTTTGTCAATATATATTTTAGAATTAAAAGGATCAAATTACCTCAATTAATAGTTTAATTAAATTAATAATGAATGATTATAGAGATAAATAAAGTTGTGAGATATTTAGAGAGGTTCCAAAGGTGACTTTTTTTATTGAAAGGAATATTGCTCATTAATGGTTGCTCCTAGCAACAAATGCTACGAGTATATAACAAAAAATATTCTCTGTTATTTATGTAATTATGTAATTTCTGATAAGGAAACTTTGCTCAAATTTCCGATCTGATGAATACCAACAGAGCTAGATTGATTCAAAAAAGCCTCAAAATTAAAAAAATTTAAACAAAATGTGACTTTTTTTCATTGAAAGCAATATAGCTCCTTAACAGTAGGTTCTAGCGACAAATGTTATTCAACAAAAAGTATTCTCCATTAAATTTCTGACTAAAGAAGTATCATCAAATTTTTGATCAGAGCAACACCAAAAGAAATAGAGCTTGTCAAAATTTTACATTTTTGAATGTGAAAAACCGTTACCGCATAAAAGTATTGAGTCCCAGCCAAAAGATATATCCATGTCATAATAATAATAATAATAAAAATATTAAATGAACCATATCTTTCAGTGTTGAGTTGACAAAGCGAACAACTTCACAAAATTACTGCCTATATCTTTTCAATATTGATTTTATGACCATTGAGAATGAATGGTGAATGGTTAAGACCACAATGGCTAATGGCTAATTTTCACTTAATTTAAATTATCAAGTTCAAACAAAATAATAGTATCTTAATATTATTATAGTCCCAATATTAATTACAAAATAATCTAGTTAAAATAAGCTTGAAGCTTTCATTATTATTACTCCATTCAAAGTTTTAAATTCAAAAACATATCCTATACAATTATATATATATTTAAAATAAAAGATTTGTCAATCATTATCTCAGAGGCTATCCGTTCTAATTCTTTATTATTTTTTAAATATCTACATCTCCTAATTGTCGTTGAATAATTTCATTTTTATTTAATTTTTCAGTCCTGTTTCTTTTTCGTCGTTTATTTGGATCCTTGTTTAATTAGCTGTTATATTTTAATATTTCTGCCATTATTGAAAGTGCTTTCCTGAAAAAATGTTGAATTTATAGTTAGTAATTTTGTTTTCTGTAGTTTGAGAGGAAGAGTTATAATATTGTCATTGGTGATAATTAGATTTATTTATCTTAACAATATTAAACCATTATCAATATTAATAATTAATTAACTCAATTAAAGCTGTAAAACCCCTTTTAAGTTTCTTTTCTTTTTACTTTCTCTAGGTTAGGTTTTCATTAAGTATTCTCTTTGGAATCTGGTTGTTTCTCATTTTTAACATCCTCTAGGAATGTTAAACTAATTCAATATCATCATATCTCTGTTTTTAAATATAATTGGTAATGAAGATCTCAGTTGAATAGATAAAAAAAAAAAGATCCCTTCAATGGAGTTCTCTAACAGTTATATTTTCATAATTAATTTTTTGTATTCTACTCTACACATAAAAGAATGTTACACCGCTTCCATACATTTGATGTTTGCTTTAATTTTTTTTTTCTCTTCACAAATCATGAAAATGGTGTCGGAATCCATCAGGACCACCCAGATTAAATCACTGAAGATAACTTTCTTCTACCTCTTTCCCTATGAGGCTTGTTCAGAAGCTAATCATGTTTGTTGGCTCTGTGTATTTATAAATGAGAGGTTTTGCCTTCAGTTTAGGACTCAAACTTTGAATGACTGATTTTGAGTGAAGTGTTGAACATTACTTCAGGAGTATGTCCTTCCTACCGAGAGGAACATCTTTTAATGTTTGTTTATTGCGAGCTTGTTCTCAAATTTCTCTTACTGCGGTTAAAGGTTTGGACTCTCAGTGTTAAATATTTTACTATTCTCGGCAATAATTTTTGCCCGGCCTAAGCAAATTTCTTATAAGATGCCCTAATCTATTTAAAATACGAGTGTTTTTTCCATATTGTCCAATTAATATCACATAATGTTTTAATTACGTCCTTTTCACTATCTGACCACTCTTTCTCTCTCTCTACTTTTGGGTGTACCGTGATTTTGTAGTGTGATGTTTGGGATGTATTTGTGCGAGGGTCGTCCTTTTGTCGAGTTGTTCCAAAGTTTGTCCCATTCAGTAAGTGAGTCTGTTTTGATACATTTTTTTAATAAATGAAACGGGAACGCGGGTGTATTCTAAAGTAAGTTCTAAATCGTGAGCAGCCGTTTTTGCAAGTAGATCTGCTCGCTCGTTACTTTCGATGCCACTATGACTTTTGATCCAGGTTAGTTTAGTTGGTATTCCGCGGTCCATTATTTCAGTTAAATTTTTCTTCAGTCGATGTGTCAGTGGGTCGTGTGATTTGATGTTATTAACTAAATCTATTACTGTCTTATTGTCCGTATAAATTTTGTATTTGTTTTGATGAACGTACGTCTGTCTAAGAATATATTCTGTGGCCTTAACTACAGCTAATTTCTCAGCCTGATTATTTGAGCAGTTTTGGCCAAGTCTGTATAGTTCGTCGTAGTAGTAGCAGTTATTGTGATATAGAGTTAGTGCGCATCCTGTGTACTGTTCGTCTTTGCTTCCATCCGTGTAAATGTCAATACTTGCAGAGTCTGTATCTGCAGCTCCTGTGTCTGTTATGTACTGTGTTAGTTTAGCGTGTATAGCAGGATGTATCCAGTGTTTGGTAGTTAGTTCGTCTTCAATATCCCTTGGCTCTATGTCCTTGTGCTTTAGCCCTTGTTTTTTTATTTTATATAATGTCGTTAGTTCATTAATTTTCAAGTGTATTGGTTTTATCCCTGCAAGGACACAGGCGGCTTCGTAAGAGATGGTGCGATATGCTTTACCTATCCTTATTCCCATCAATCTCTGGACCCGCTGAAGTTTTTTCAGATTGATTGGTTTAGCAGCTCCTGATTCCCAGATGGGTATGGCATAAAGGAGTTTTGGAATGATGGCTCCTTCTTAGATAACTTTTAGTGCCTCTGTCTTTAAGCCCCATGTGTTTCTTGCAGCTATAGTGAGTCCGTTTACTGTTTTCAGTGTTTTGTTAACAACGTAGTCTGTGTGTGCTTTCCAGTTTAATTTCCTGTCGTACGTTAGCCCTAAATATGTTATGGTTTCAGTTTGTTCTAGTGATTTGGAATAGAGTCTAATGTTTAAAATTGGAGTAATTCATTTCTTGCTAAATATTATATATTTTGACTTTTCAGTGTTAAATTCGAGTTTATTATTTTTAGCCCGTTTTTCCAATATAATTAGAGTGTGATTAGTGATTGATTGTAATTGGGAAAATCGGTTTTCAGTGACAAGGAGTAAAATGTCGTCTGCGTACATGGTTATCTCTACGCTCACTGGAAATACTAAATCGAATAACGAGTTGATCAAAACATTCCAGAGTGTCGGTGAGAGAGAAGAACCTCGGGGAGTGCCAATAGTCAGTTTCTTTGAAATTTTAAAGTTGTTAGATCTAATTTCAACTGATCGATCCTGAAAAAAGCTTGATATCAGTTGAAATAAATTTCATGGGCATTGGTACTTCCTCAGATTAAACATTGTGGCAGGTACCCAGACATTGTCAAGTGCCTCCCGATATGTCAAGTTTCACCATTAAACAATTTTTTTTATTATTTATTGCTGATTCTATGAGCAAATTAGTATGGTTAAGAGCGTCGACTCTGCTTTTTTGGGGAATGAATCCAAATTGGTTTTGAGTACGTTGAGTACGTTGTTTGTTAGTAAAAAGTGAGTGAGTCGGTTGTTAATTAGTTTGTCTAAGACTTTGCTCATTATTGGGAGGATTGTGATTGGACGTAGCTTGTTAGAGTCTCTCTTAGGTATTATATGTAAGAGTCCTTTTTTCCAGCTTATCGGATTTTCAGTTTTGAGCCAGATTAGTTGGTAAATTTTAGTAATTAAATTTGGATATATGTTTGTAATTTGTTGTATGATGTCTGTATTGAATTTGTCATGTCCCGGTGTTCCAGGAGATAGTCATTATTTGAATCAGGGGGTGTATTTACGTTTGCCCTAATTGTAATCTGTTCTTGAGTATTGTCAATGGAGTTGTCTTCATGTATCAAGCTGTCTAATACGTCTTTGATTGTTTCCTTATAGTCTTTCGTTAGTTCGTTATTGTTTGTTTGTACAGTTCGTAGAATGTCTTGGTTTTTCAGTTTGTTGCGTATTTATAAGTCCAATTCCAGGGGCTAGTTTCTTCAGTACAGTAATTTTTCCAAGAATCAACTTTCGAAGTTTTTATAAGTGCTTGATATCTGTGTTTGCTATCCAAATATTCTTGTTTTTGTAGTGTTCTCAGGTTAGTAGTCGTTTTTTGATAAGCTTTCCTAAGTTTGTTAGTTTGTTTCCTTAGTTCAGTTAGTTTATCGTTCCACCAGGGCACAGTTCTGTGAGGTTTGACTTTTATTGTTTTAAGAGTTAGTCAATTTGAACGTCATGTTGCAAGTTTTAGTGATAGATTTCTAAAATTCTGTTGATTTCGTAATTGTTGATGGTGTTAACGATTTCTGATTCTGTATCTAGTGTATTAGAGTCCTTTTCGAGTATCTTAAATTGTTTTCTCAGCTGGAATGTCAAATTTTTCTCGAAATTTTCCGAGTTAATGTTTTTGGTTATGTAGTGTTGCCTATGTAAACAGTCATAATTTTGGTGTTGTCCGTTATTTTGCCAGGTAATTTGGTAATAAATAGAATTGTGATCCGATAAATTACAGTAATTTAGTATCGTCCAATTCTTAACTTATCTTGTCGTTTTGTTATTGCAAATTGTCACGTCAATGTTACTCTTTCCTCTAGAACCTTCCAATGTTGTCAGCTCAGAAGGTTTATTGATTAAGCTCAAATTTTGGGTAATGATAAATGATTCCAAAGTTCGACCTCTGGGGTTAATTTTGATGTCGTTCCAGAGGAATGATCCGCTGTTGGAGTCTATACCTAGAATAATGTAATGGTTGCTATAATAATTTATAATGGGCACGATTTTGGCGAGATCGTTGTCAATGTCTAAGGTTTCATCGAAATAAGCACTGATAAGTAAGAATTTGTTTTGTTTAATAGTAATTTCAACTGTGCAAAAGTCCTGGTCGCTGTGTTGTGTAAGTAAGATTGCATCGATGTATTTATTGTTTATTAATATAGCAGCTCCAGGTTCGGAAGCATGTGTTTGGTAGATCTGAATTTGATGATTATAATCTGTAATATTGTTGTTTCTAGTATAAGGTTCTTGTATGAGGGTTATATCACTATTTTTGACTTGAATAAAGTGGTTTATGTAGTCGCTACAAATTTTAGAATGATGTGTGTTTATCTGTAATATTTTTAAGTCCATATACGAATATGAACGAATGATGAAATGTAGTAAGTCTGTAGTTTTTTAATTTAGTAGTCTTTGTTTTGAGTGAGTTTGTTTAATTCTCTAACATATGAGGGACACTTTTTGTCAAAAGCCGAATGGTTGCTGTCAATTTTAAATCGTTCTAGTTTAATATGTCGGTTATAGGTAGAACAGTTAGGACATTTTTTACTCTGTTGGTTACTATCCTTAATAGAGTGATTACCTGAGCATTGAGGACATGTTGTTTGACCCTGGCACCGCTGCTTGGAGTGATGGAACTTCCAGCACTTGGTGCATCGTCTGATCCTCAGGAAGTCCTCGACCCAATGTTTGTTGTAACCTAAACTTATCCTATTGGTGAGCAATTTGATTCTTGTAATTCCGTCTGTTTCGATTACAGCATGTGTCCTTTTGGATCTTGCATTTTTCAAGAAGATAACCGGTCGTAAGGAATTACTCTCAATTTGCAGTCCGTAATTTTGCTTCAAAATATGTTCTACTATATTGTCAGCATTTCCACTTCCTCCTTTTCATGATTTTATAAATATTTTCTTCAAGTTGTTTAGAGATTATTCCTCTTTCTTCTTCAGAATTAGTTTCAACTATTACTAAATCTTTTTTTGAGGTTATTTTGTCAATACCAATTTTTAAATCCTTGGGTTTTATTATTTCTTTGAACTGTTTCTTGACGTCGTCTGCGTTTTGATTACACTTGCTTTTTAGTATTAGTTTATAGGAAGCTGTAGATTTTGGTTAGGAACGAGGTACCACGGTTTCATAATAAGAATGATTTAGGTTACCTTGTGTTATGTATCGATGTAAGAATACTTACTGTCGATATAGGTAAAACACCTGAGGAAGGTTATGTTTTTTTACACACATGATATAATTTTGTAACACATTACGAAAGTGTTAATGTTATAATATAATTGTTATTTTGTGTACTGTAGTATTTTCTTTTATGGAATACATAACAGTGGCGCAGTCGGAATACATACAGTATTCTTTACGGTACATATAAAAATACATTTATACCAAAATGCCAGAAACGGGAAGAAAAGGAAAAGAGAAGCACGTAGAGGAGGAGGATATAGCGGTACCAAAATATGTGGAAAAAATTTTACAACAGAATGCCAAGCTACAAGAACAGATGGCAAAAATTCTTGAAAATACACCGCAACAACTTGAAAATTTTAAGGTTAGTGGAATTACTTTTGAAAAATATAATATAGATGAAGATTTCGAAGATTATATCGACAGACTAACTGCTTTTTTAGACCTTCAAAACATTTCGGAACAAAATAAAGTTAATTCATTCATTACATTATTGCCAGCAAAATTATTCTCTCTATTAAAAAGCCTGGTATATCCCGATAAATGTACAAAAAAAAGTTACGACGAATTAGTAAAAAATTTTACACGAACACTTAAAGCCGAGGCCATTGATTATACCAAGTAGGCATGCTTTTCTGAATAGGAAACAACACCAAGGTGAAAACATTTCTCAGTACATGGCCCAACTACGAAAATTAGCTATGCCATGCAAATATCCTGAGAGCATGCTTAACACAATGCTCAGAGACGTTTTCGTTAGTGGGTTATGTTCTAAAACGATTCTAGATAGGTTATTTGAGGAAGACGACCCCAACCTTGATAAGACTGTTCAGATAGCACAAGCTATTGAGTCCGCAGAGAGCAGCAGCTCCAAACTCATACTAAATTCATATGGAGAAGAACCAGAAATCCATAAATTACAACAGAGCCGGAGATTTAAAATTCAAAAAACTCAGACTGCGAGAAATGCGACACCAATTAATAACGATGAAGCAGGTTACCTTTGTTTCAGATGTGGTAAAAAGAATCACTTCGCGCGTGAATGTATGGAAAAAAAATTTATATTGTACATATTGCCGGAAAACGGGTCATATTAAGAATAAGTGCTTTCATCAAAGACGTACAGAGAAGCCAGTTAGGGCGGTTCAAGAGGAAGGATACGAAGAAGAATACAATAAAATTGATGAAGAGGTTACACTAGATTTTCTAGATATACATCAGCTAAATCGAGAAAAACAAAAACTTACACCAGGACCTATTTACGTCACTGTTCAAATAAATAGCGTTCCTATAAAGATGGAATTAGACACGGGAAGTGCAGTGACTGTTATGAGTGAAGAAGAATACGAGAAAATTAGAGTAAAACCATTAGGAGAAACTAGAGTAAGGTTCAGAAATTTTGGTAATGGTATAATAAGACCACTTGGACAAGTTAGAGTCTCAGCTAGTCATAAAAGCGCAACAAAAGAACTGCCACTTTTTGTGGTGAGAGAAAAGGTTAAAGCGATACTTGGGAGAGACTGGTTGTGTGAATTCTTTCCTGAATACATCAAGGACATACAACAGTGCAATATAACAAATTTTAGAACATCTAAAGAAAAACTGAATAACCTTTTTTCAACTAATGATAAATTGTTCACACCAGGAACTGGAACAGTTAAAGAATTTGAAATACACTTAGATCTGAAGGAGGGAGTACAACCTACTTTTATGAAACATCGTACAGTTCCATATGCCTTGAAAGAACGTGTTGAAAATGAATTAGATCGGCTTGAGATGGAAGGTATAATCTCAAGAGTAAAATTCTCAGAATGGGCTACCCCTATAGTGCCTGTGGTTGGTAAACCCAATGGTGATATTCGTATTTGTGCGGATTACTCAAAAACTATAAATACCAAGATTCAAGTGCCCACACACCCCTTGCCTTCGCCGAAGAGCTCTTCGCAGGATTAGCTGGCTCAAAAATTTATAGTATTTTGGACGTGAAATCGGCCTACTTACATTTAAAGTAGATACCGAGTCGGCATCATTATTAACAATTAACACACATAAGGGGTTATACCAGTGTCATAGACTCATGTATGGAGTGAGCGCTGCCCCAGCAATATGGCAGAGATTCATTGAAATGGTTTTACAGGGTCTCAGAGGAATTTCAGTTTTCTATGATGACATCTTAATAGTAGCCAATAGCGAAGAGGAAATGATGAATCGCCTCAAGGAAGTGTTTAACAAGCTGGAAGAATATGACCTTAGACTCAACAAAGAAAAATGTAAATTTTTTGTTAAGGAAGTCAAATATCTGGGGCACAAAATTACATCAGAAGGCTTACATAAAACAACAGACCACATTCAAGCATTTTAGATTTCAAAGAACCGAACAATACAACAGAACTAAAATCGTTTTTAGGTATGGTAACCTTTTATGCTAAATTTTTTCCGAACCTTGCAACTATCGCACAACCGTTATACAGTTTAACAGGGAAGACGACCAAATATTTTTTCAGTCAGGAATGCCGGAATAGTGATAATTACCTTTCTATTTTATTATTCTAGTTCTAGAAAAATTGCTATTGTTTATGTTTATTTGTGCTCTATTGTGATTCTTGTTAATAAAACTATGAAAAGATATTGATGAGTGTGATTTGATTAGTGAAACAGTTAAATATTAAAATTTTACAAAGAACAGAAAAGTACTGTAGCGAATAGTCAAGAGATTATTCATTGGTGCCGAAACCCGGGAGGTTAGATTGTTATTGGAAACCCGTAAGTACAACAATTCATTTATTTTTGTGTTCTCAACAATAAATAAATAATGGCAATGATGAAAATAAAAAGATATTGGACATTTCCAAGTATCCATTACCAACTATAATTGACGGTGTACTACCTGAAGTAGAAAAAATTATTAAATGCAGCCCGACCATCTCCCATATATTAAAACTAAAAAGGGCCTCTCAATTTATTCGAAAAAACGCTTTCAGAAATTCCAAATTCACCTTATCACCCTGATGCAATTTTAAGCAGTATTGATGAAGCAATTAACGACATCTCTGACAAATTTGAACTCTCACAGGGTCGTCCCGGTACCCTAGATTTTGTAGTTTTAGATGAACTACAAAACAAGAAGAGCAAATTTATTTTAGCCTTTAAAATCCGCTCATGCATGCAGCAATAGTGGAAATAAAAAAGGTTTATCCTTACAACAGTTAGACGGTTCCAAAAGTTTTATCTTATATCCTGAACCTCCTTTTCGAGAGATGTTTTAGATGCATTGCAATTACATCAGCAAAACTTAATACAATCTGTTCCCGATTTCACAGGAGACATAATTCAGTTTTCAGTTTTATAAAACAAGTTTAATGCAGCTGTTCACAATTTACCCCATTTGCCCAAGGACACAAAATTCACTTCTTTAAAGAACAAATTAAAAGGAGTTCCTTTAAGTCTGGTTAGTTCTCATGAAGACTATGATGCCGCTTACCAAGTTTTGGTAAATGAATATTCGTCTCGATTCCGATTTGCACAAGCTAACCTACTCAACGTCAATAACCTTCCAAATTTTAATGAAGGTCGGCATAGCCTCACATCGAGGACTTTTTCTACTCAGCTCAGGGTTGGGCGGATTCTGTCATCAAATTACCGGTTGATAACTTAACAGATTTGTTGCTCTTTCATCAATTGTATCTAAAACTAGGTACTTATTTACAAGAGAAGTTTGTAAGGCAGTTTATTACAAATAATGAAGCAGTTCCAACGCTTGACAACTATTTACCTTTCTACGATCTGAAGTGAATGCCCAGCGTCTTCTACCCAGTTTTCAGAGCCACTAAATTCACAAGCCGTCCTGTCAGTCCTGCCCAGGTGAAACAAAGATCGCCTGAAAACCGAAGAAAATCGTTTCACGCACATAGCGCTACTGTAGAACAGCAAAACAATGATAACTCGCGATCGAAAAATCGCTCACCTGTACCATCACAGAGTGCATCATTCAGCTGCTACAGATGCAAACAATCGCATTTATTATACTTTTGTCCAGAATTCCTCCGTCTTTCAGCTATGGACAAAGGTTAACCTTGTGTCAACGCAGTTCAATTATGCCGGAACTGTTTATCCCACCGCCACACCAATACAGACTGTCCTTTAAACCAAATAAAAGAAGAGATTACATCAGAAAGAATTCTCGCTCACTATGACCCTCAACTTCCTCTTATCTTGGCTGTTGATGCATCATCTGTTGGTCTGGGTGCAGTATTGTCTCACCAATAATACCCTGATAATTCTGAAAGACCTATAGCATTTGCTAGCCGAACGCTATCAGCTTCTGAGAAAAATTACTCTCAAATTTGTAAGGAGGCTCTGGCCATAAAATGGGGAGTACAGAAATTTTTTTACTACTTGTTTGGTGTAGAATTTATATTATATACAGATCACCAACCGTTAGTACACATCTTTGGAGAGAAATCAAAATTACCTTGCATAGCTGCCACTCGACTCATTCATTATGCATTGTTCCTTCAGAATTTCAGGTTTACAATTACAAAAATTGTATGGAATGCACATTAAACCAGCGAGAAACAACTAAGCATAATTCACACCATTGGGAATTTCCACTGCAGCCATGGGAAAGAATACACATTGACTTCGCAGGCCCCTTCAAAGGAAAATACTTCCTGCTCCTAGTAGACGCATATTCGAAATGGCCGGAAATATACATCACTAATTCAATGACCACAACTACAGTTATAGATAAATTGGATGATGCTTTTTGCCGCTATGGGTACCCTAATGTTTTAGTAAGTGACAATCAAACCTCATTCATATCCAGCGAACTTCAAGAATATCTGCAGTCTAGAGGTGTAAAACATATCACAATTGCTCCGTTTCATGCAGCGTCTAATGGACAAGCAGAACGTTTCGTTTACACCATGAAAACCGCACTTAAGAAATTGTCCGGAACGGGTAGTAAACTTGAACTAGAGTTAAACCATTTCCTTTTAACATATAGAAGAGCCCCAAACACAACAACAAACAACTCCCCGGCATCGCTGTTTCTCAAGCGGGAAATTCGATCCTGTTTGGACCTCCTTAAACCCAACTTAGGGGAGCGTGTAAGACAGAAACAAAAAGAGCACATCAGTTGTACAGCAGCAAGTTATTTTGAAGGACAAACTGTAGCAGCGAGGAACTACAATCAGCCAAATAAGCGATGGCGGATAGGAAAAGTAGTCAGTAAAGATGGACCCTTACACTACACCATTGTAGTTGACGGCAGACTGTGGAAGAGACATTATGATCAGTTAAAACCGATCTTTCAAAGTTCTAATGGTCAGCCTGTTTCAGAAACCGCACATGAAAACCAACCTAGACCAGAAGAAAACCACTCCAGCGATTCCGAAGGAAACGACCAAACACAACTGAGCCAAGCAGTGATACAACGACCACCCCGCAATCGCCACCCACCACCACATCTTCATCAGTACGCTGTTGCTTAGGGGGGAGGAGTGTTATGTATCGATGTAAGAATACTTACTGTCGATATAGGTAAAACACCTGAGGAAGGTTATGTTTTTTTACACACATGATATAATTTTGTAACACATTACGAAAGTGTTAATGTTATAATATAATTGTTATTTTGTACATAACACCTTGGCTTTTGAGCGTTCTGACTTCCTTGAAACTAGTGTTGTGCATTTGTCTAATTTATTAAAAGAATTAACTTATCTTTTAGATATTATATTAAAAGGCATAACACCTTTCGGCTTGTCAGCGTGTTGCTGACTTCAGGTTCTTACACTGTGAATTCTCACTGGTCATCCTCTACACTTGAGTGTAGAGGATGACCAGTGAGAATATCACAGTTAAGAACCTGTGGAGCAACATGAAAGCTCCGAAACATGTAGTAAATGAATAAAGCAAATGAGGAGTTATGCTTTTATATAAAACTAGATATTATCTCCTTGAATGAAACATATATAGTTATCTTTTAGATCTTTCCTGAGTACTTTAAATGCTGCTATTTCATTTAAGATTTCTAAAGCGTTTTCTCACTGACATTGATAACATATATATATATATATATATATATATATATATATATATATATATATATATATATATATATATATATATTTACATCTGTATGTACAATCATTTTTCAGTTACAGTTAGGTTTAAGTAGGTACTGTTGTTCTTACTGGTGAGGTTGATATTGCGCGCAAACACGAAATGAATACAAGAACCACTAGGAATGTGTTGTACTGAAATTTTAGTTCTAATCCGAAAGTGTCAATACTCCAATACAATTTCTAAATTCAAATGTTTTCTTATCATGAGGATGGTACTGGTAAAAATATACATTTACATCCCGGTTGGATAAGTATGTACAATCATTGTTCGAGATAATACAGGAGATAAACGGTTATAGATAATAGAGGTTAGGTTTATGATAAGTAAAGTAGGTAACGTAGTTCTTACAGGTATGGTTGATATTACGTTATATTTTATATTATATGATTATTAATAATTTTTTTTTTTTTTTTTTTTTTTTTTTTTTTGCGTGTGTTTCAATTCTGAATCAATTTTGATGATTCTTTTTTATATCGGTAGGGCATACTTCAGAGGTTATCCCATAAAAAATATTTTGAAATCAACTCAGCACTTTTTAATGAAAAAAAAAACAGTTAATAAAAATCACTGTTATATAACCTTCCATTTTAAACATATTTATAATTATGATAATCTAAAATCTCCAAGGTAACTAAATCTAAATTATTAACAAAAATAATTTATATATACAGTCAACTCTCGATATGTCGTACTTCAATAAGCTTAATTCTTAAATAAGTCGAACAAAATCTGCGGTCGGAAGTACATTACACTTAAATTTCACCTCAAAGAGACGATTTCAGATAGAAAACGTTAAAAATTGTGTAAATAAGTCGAACTGAAAATAGGGTTCAAAAGAGAGAACTTCTAGGACCACCTCTATGAAATGAACTATTAGAAGTCATCGCCTCTATAACTCGAACTCAAATTAAAAGAATTTCATTTGTAATTTATATTCCGGTTTCCCGTCATTCTTTATCTTTCCAGTTCATAGTTACACCAGTCACTTATTATTAGTTATTCACTCGAGTAAATAATTTTACAGTGGCTATTGTAATTTCTTTCAATTAACGAAAAGTTAAAATTGATTTGCAAAGTGGAGAAATGAGAAAGAAGTTGGGCGTTTGCTGCTAGTAAATTCCGAATTCCGCGTAGTTCTCTTTCAACCATCCTAAGGAATAATGAAAAGATTCTTTCAGTCAAGCACTGGAAACAGTAGAATTTATTTCCGGAATTTCTCCGGAACGGAATGTCCGATTTTCAATCTGTAAAATTCTTTGGGTATTTGGTAAACACAGAATTCACGCTACGTTTTTTCTATAAATTCAATAATTAAGAAAATAGAAAGTAAAAATAGGTGTTAAATATATATTTTTAAAAATATGAGGTTATGGTCAGTTGTAGAAACGTTTTCTAAAACGAATGACAAATTCCAACTAATCATAGCATGCATATTACGATCGTAATGTGAAAAATACGAATTTTGTTTACAACCGGATGTAATTGCGTCACCGGCTGAAACAGTCTCTTCCTTACCGAAATGTCTCTCGCATAGGTATTCCTCGATTTGTGAAGAGCCAAAGAAAAATTTTATGATTTTGTTTTCTTGTTATTATTATTTTTTATGTGTCGTTAGATTAATTCTATTGACAATTTCTCATTTTAAGTAAGTAAGAATAAGGCAATTAAATTAAAATTTTCGAAATTGACAGAAGCTGAATTCAAGTTTTAATATATATTTTGATAAATTTATTAAATATTTTATTTGTCTATTTATTACCAAATAAAAAAAACGACATTTTGTTTATGCAATCCTTATTTTATTGCGGTATCTATAGGAAACATTGGCCCTTTTCACTGACTAATTATTAGGAACTAACAGGCCTAGCTACAATAATTTGTAAACTTTTATTTTCACTTGAAGCATTTGACGGTCCAACAAGTTGAATGTCAACCACAGTAATTGAAATATATTAAAAAAACAAACAAAAAACTTTTACTATAATGTGTTGTACAGAACTTTGAAGATCCAAAAATCTGAAAAATCATGAATTGATAATAGCTGCATAGTTAACTTATAGTTGTGATAAATATGTCTTTTTATAAAGTCAACAAAGGAGTTATTGTCTATTTATTTTCAAATAGAGAAAAAGTTTTGTTTACTTAATGCAGGAAGTCTAACACTATCTGACCCTTTTCACCGCTAATGTATTTGGGACAAATAATATAAAATATTCCAAATAAATTCCATAAGTTACCTAGCCGATAGATACCTATGTAATTATATATAAATTTACATATATAAATACATATGTAAATTTATTACCTTGTACCTAATATAAATTTAGGTAGCATGTCGGTATATGAAGTTAATCCGATAGTACAGAAACCAGGTAAAAGATATTCCGGAAAATCCAATAACAATTAAAAATATTTCCTGTTCAGAACAAATTGTATTTCCGTTCAATTTCTATCGTTGTAAAGATGAACATAACAAAGAAGAACAATCTATTGGACGTAAATATTTTTATATAAATAGTTCTAAATCCAAAAAGAATCTCCGCGTATCTGCTAGACGAAGAAAACCTGAACTGAAAAGAAGAGCTGATAATGAAAAAGAGTACGTAGCCATATAATATTTACTAAGATGTAATTTAAAAACATAGTGTTGTTTCGCTGAATTGTTCGAATTCAACTTTAAAAATCAATAATTTTACATTAGTTGACTGTAAAAATCGTAAATAAAATTAAACAATGACTGATGAATAAAATCAGTTTTATAACTGGCTCCTTGGAAATGTTTTAGAATTACCGTAATATAAGGTAATTTCATTGTTCCCAAGTCTCGTGGATAAGTAATTTTTCCATAGCGTATACCATAATAATTATAACATACGAGGGTGAATCAAATATAAACGGTAATTTTCAAAATTATATTTATTGAATAATATTATACAGAAACTATACCTTCAACATTTTTCAATGTAGTCTCCTGCATTATCCACACACTTCTGCCACCGATTTGGAAGCTTGAATATTCCCTGTTCATAAAAAGACTGAGGGCGAGTTTTTAACCATTCGCGCACGTGCTTTTCGACGTCTTCATTGTTTTCAAATCGATTATGTAAGAAGAAGGTGAAGATTTTTTGAGGCGCATCGTCACATGTGATGAGACGTGGGTCCGCCATTACACCCCCGAATCGAAAATGGCAAGTAAGGAGTGGCGTCTTTTTATGAACAGGGAATATTCAAGCTTCCAAATCGGTGGCAGAAGTGTGTAGATAATGCAGGAGACTACATTGAAAAATGTTGAAGGTAGTTTCTGTATAATATTATTCAATAAATATAATTTTGAAAATTACCGTTTATATTTGATTCACCCTCGTATTTTTAAAAACATAACCGGGAAAAGTAATTTTTAAGTGTAATTTCCTACTAATGGTTGGATATATGTACCTACAAAACGGTTTGTCCTTTTATGTTCGTATGATTTGATTTAGTTGGTTGTAAATACAAGTAGTGGAAATCAATTGAAGAATGTGATTTTTTTTCTGATTTCTCTCGACCACATCACATTGTGGGGTTCGTTATGTTTTCTTAGCAAAATATAAAAAATATATCAATAATTTTTATGAAATCGGGTAAAAAAGCTCATGAGTTGACATTATTACAGATGCCGGGACTATAGCGGTAGTCAATATGAATCAGAGTCAAACAATAATAATCCCTATACAATCATTGTTTTTAGAACATTTTTGAAAGGGTTGAACATCGTATGTTCTTATCTGTTTGATCAAAAACTCGGAAACCGCTACTCTTAGCACATTTTCGTTCTATGAATTAATAAAGCAAATCTAATTTGCAACAACTTTAGTTTTATTTACTTTTTTTTTATTAAATGTGCTTATTTTCGAATTGGAAGTATTCTCTGTTTTGTCTATCTGTTTTTTCAAGAACCATACCCAAACACACCTGGAATCCCGACACTAATTCTTTTCTAACTCTGATTCATAGAATATCTAAACTTTTTTTTTTTTACTATTTAATGAACAATAATGAATATTATTTATTGCAAGGTGTTGAATTATTTATTTATTTTTTTTTTTCAAAAGAGCTCAAATGTACGTATTGAGTGAACATTTAATTTAAAAGAGGGTTTGCATAAGTTTTAGTTCCTACTACTACTAACGTTCGAGCTATATTGTAAAATTACTTACTTTATTAATATTAAAATAAAAAAGCTTTTGTACTTTTGCTGATTTCATAAAAAATTGTTGAGTTCAAAAAGTTATAAAATTTGATACAAGATCATAATGGTTTGATTATATTGTACAGAATAGAAATCTGATGAATTCTAATATCTACAATAATTTTAAATTGTAATGTACGTTTTGTCGTAATCATAAATTATTATAGAACTGCCAGTGAGAAATTCCACCAAAACTCCATTCAATTAGGGATTTCAACTCGGAAAGAAAGAAATGAAGCTAAATTTTTGCATATACCTTTGTTTTGGCATTCTAAATAAGGGGCGAAAAGTCACCTTTACCTTCCAAAGACTCCTAACGAAGCTGTGAAGTCAAAAATAGTCGCATATTTTATTTGTAGAGTCCATACTCTACACCCCTCATTTCAGCACTCTCACTGGGGTCGCACTTCTCCGCGAAACCAAGTTTTTCTAAAATTTTATTTTATAAATTTCATTTATTTATTTTATTTTTAAAAAAATGAAATTTCAGATCAGGCAAACAGTTTTGGAGTTGGTTCCTCCTGAGATCTCCTGTTTCAGTTTTTCGATTATATCTCGAGAACGGTGAACTCTGGAAAAATATGGTACCAATCAAAATTAAAGCTAATTAAATTTTCTATAAAATTGTTTCTATAAACACTTGTCTAACGCTCAACGGTTTTCGAGATATAGGTTATTAAAAATAGATACTAATCGATAAAAACAAATTGTTACCTCAATTTTTGTCAAATATTTTTAATTAAGTGCCAAAATGTATATACGAAATTAAAGAAAATTAAATGCTCTACAACTTTTTTTCTGAGAAACGATTGATGAAGGCACTAGAAGCAAATATTTGTCCGAACCGGGGCCCGCTACTGTTTTCCCCCCCACTATATCTTGAAAACGGTTAATCCTAGAAAAAAAAAAAAAAAAAAAAAAAAAAAAAAAAAAAATGGAACCCAAAAAAATCATGGAAAATATTATTATCTACAAGTTTTGTAACCTTCTCGATTGACGCCCGCGGCAAAGACATCGAGATATTTGAAAAAAAAAAAAAAAAAACTGATTTTCTGACCTTTGACCATGAATATTATTATGTTAACATGCTGAGGTTGGTGACTTTTCACCACTTCTTTAGAATGCCAAAACGAAAGTATATGCAAAATTTAGCTTCATTGCTTCCTTTTCGAGATTTGCTGTCTAAAACTCCTTATTTGACTGGGCTCATAGTACTTACTCTCAAGGTATAAATATTCTTATTGTCCAATGTTTTATTATTATTCCGAGATATCATTTGTTATTTGAATTATAATTTATTTATTCATAAATAATTTTCATGGATCGAATGAAACAAATTGGTAAGAGTGAATTTACACTTACAGAGACCGATAAAAGTTTTTCTTTTAATTCTTTGCCGATTTAGTTAGTTCAGGACTCTTATATTCTAGATAATTTCTACTTACATTATGAAGTTCTAATGAATAATTAAGGTAATTTTAGGATTTTAGTAATAAAAAATGTTCATATAAATATTATTTTCTCCTAACATGTATGTTGTTTTTACTTTGAAATTCTTAGTAGACATACAAGAAGCTTGATTATCAAATTTTATAAATATCAGCTGTTACATTCTATATTACAAATGTGTTTTCATGTTGAAGGGTTCAATGAAACAGTTCTTAGGAATTGATAAAGTATTAACAGTTATATATTTCTTAGTTAACTGTTATCAATAAAATTAAAGGTTTTACTGCTTTAAATGAACAGTTGTAGTTTACCCATTATTTCTCGATTTATTTACCTTTTGTGGAAAACTAAACACATATTTTGGTCGTAATGATTACTTTACACTTTGAATTCCGTTGTTCAAATATAATAATCAGTGAAATAAATTCCTCTTGAACAATGCCAAAATATTTGTTTAGGGTATTTTTAATTACCTAAAGTATTCATATGTTAACTCGATATTTGTATATAACTCGAATGAAAATATCATTTTTTGTCGGTTTATTATTTTTAATATCTTCTGGGTTTAAAAATGATTATAAATTTCATAGATATTCTAACTATGCTTTAAAAGAGTTTGTTTTAGTTTTTTTTTCTTTTTATTAACTATCGAAGAAAATATATAGTTATTTTGAAATTTACACACAGGTTCGTTTTTTAAAATATTATTTATATTCTAAAAAGTATATCAAATTTTGTTGGCCTCTATTCTGTCGGTTTTTCCACTATCGGAAAATTGCATAATTGTGTTTAATTGACTTATGACTAAGTGACTATAACCAGCTTTTTTTAAAAAAACCAATAGTTCACCAGATAATTTTTTTAAATTCTAATATCTTTACTATATTCTGGTGGCACAAAGTATCTACAACAGATATTGGCCTTGGTCGATGATATCTTTACTATATTCTGGTGGCACAATATATCTACAACAGATATTGGCCTTGGTCGATGATATCTTTACTATATTCTGGTGGCACAGCATATCTACAACAGATATTGGCCTTAATCGATGATATCTTTACTAGACTCTGGTGGCACAATATATCTACAACAGATATTGGCCTTGGTCGATGATATCTTTACTATATTCTGGTGGCACAATATATCTACAACAGATATTGGACTTGGTCGATGATATCTTTACTATATTCTGGTGGCACAATATATCTACAACAGATATTGGCCTTGGTCGATGATATCTGTACTATATTCTGGTGGCACAATATATCTACAACAGATATTGGTCTTGGTCAATGATATCTTTACTATACTCTGGTGGCACAGCATATCTACAACAGATATTGGCCTTGGTGGATGATATCTTTACTATACTCTGGTGGCACAATATATCTACAACAGATATTGGCCTTGGTGGATGATATCTTTACTATATTCCTGGTGGCACAATATATCTACAACAGATATTGGCCTTGGTCGATGATATCTTTACTATATTCTGGTGGCACAATATATCTACAACAGATATTGGCCTTGATCGTTGATATCTTTACTATATTCTGGTGGCACAATATATCTACAACAGATATTGGCCTTGGTCGATGATATCTGTACTATATTCTGGTGGTACAATATATCTACAACAGATATTGGACTTGGTCGATGATATCTTTACTATACTCTGGTGGCACAGTATATCTACAACAGATATTGGCCTTGGTGGATGATATCTTTACTATACTCTGGTGGCACAATATATCTACAACAGATATTGGCCTTGGTCGATGATATCTGTACTATATTCTGGTGGCACAATATATCTACAACAGATATTGGCCTTGGTCGATGATATCTTTACTATACTCTGGTGGCACAATATATCTACAACAGATATTGGCCTTGGTGGATGATATCTTTACTATACTCTGGTGGCACAATATATCTACAACAGATATTGGCCTTGGTCGATGATATCTGTACTATATTCTGGTGGCACAATATATCTACAACAGATATTGGCCTTGGTCGATGATATCTGTACTATATTCTGGTGGCACAATATATCTACAACAGATATTGGCCTTTGTGGATGATATCTTTACTATACTCTGGTGGCACAATATATCTACAACAGATATTGGCCTTGGTGGATGATATCTTTACTATATTCCCGGTGGCACAATATATCTACAACAGATATTGGCCTTGGTGGATGATATCTTTACTATATTCTGGTGGCACAATATATCTACAACAGATATTGGCCTTGGTGAATGATATCTTTACTATATTCTGGTGGCACAATATATCTACAACAGATATTGGCCTTAGTCGATGATATCTTTACTATATTCTGGTGGCACAATATATCTACAACAGATATTGGCCTTAGTCGATGATATCTTTACTATATTTCACTGGTGGTGGCCATTCCTATCCTAATTGTGTTCATCATTGGCACAGTAGCAACTCTAAAACTAGTCAAAACAAATTAATGAAATTCTTGTTTTTTCTTAATGATTGATGCTTCTATACGATCATGCCTAGCTCAACTAATCCTCTTAATGTTCAAAATTTATGTATTTCAATATAATTATTGATGGTTTTATATACTCGCAATAAATTATGAATATTATTGTAAACATTATTAAAATAACTATCATTATTATATAATAATTTAGATTTATTAAAAATGTTTTCTTATTTATCTAATTATAAAATTATAAATTTGTAAGGCCAAGTGGAGCAGGTGGAGGAAGTCGAGAACTTGTGCCATACAACAACAAAACTCCATCATCTCCCTCATCGACACCCGAGGCAAGCGTATCCCACCCAGTAGCTCCTGCCAGGGTATGTTGAAGTATATTTTTATACTTTTTACTTAAATTTACTTCTTAAAGGTTCAAAGTTCACTATACTCATTGCCTCTGTAATGATAATAGATGAGTAGAAATATATTTATATTGGATTTTTCATTATATTTTTCTCTTTCTTGGATGGTTTTGCTGTATTCTAATGTGTTGACCAAATCATCTCATTTGGAATTCCTCTATTATAGTTTGCAAGATAATAACACCGAGATTGTTCCTTGTTACCGCGTTCCTAATCCTCCCCTGCCTGGTTCTCGCTTCCATCTTCCACCTTCCATCTTCCATTATATTTCCATTGCCTCTACCTAATTGTCTTTTATTTCTTCTAGTTATTTTCCAGGATTCAGAGGATTTAGATTAAATAGTGATGTTGTACTAAGTATTGTATACGTAGACTGTATCATCTTTTTTTTTTAATAAAAATTATATTCTTTCAAATGAAATCTTTAAAGGTAAGCGGTGGAGGTAGCAGCCAAGCTGTTGGACAAAGCCCTTCATCATGCAAAGAGCCTCCTCGTAGTGAAGATAGCGATGCGAGGCCTGGTGCTGTATCAACTCTCCCACATTATCACATCAATGTCAATGAACTTAGAATTTTGCAGGTAGCTTAGCATTCATTTTAAAAGTTTATTAAACAAATCTAAGAAATCTTACTTTTTGCTTATTTATATAATAGGTTTTCCCGCTCTCATAAGTAAAGAACTTGACTAATAATTGTAGTTTTATTTATTTTTCAATAATAATCTTTTGTTGTAGAGAGTATGCAAAAAAATAAATTTATCAGATATCCGAATAAACTACATTTCTAGTTTTATCTCCTAATATTATGAGAATGATATGATTATTAGGGCCTCCAGTTTTGGAAAGTCTTGTATACTATACTGTTATGCTATTAACTATAGTATAATATTAACTATACTATACTATAGTATACTATTAACAGTGAAAGAAAGATTAAGTCCGAAGATCCATTACAATGATTTTGTAATTCTAGCCTTGGGATGGCAAAAGAAAATTTTATCGAAAATTTGAATTGAAATGTTAGATCATTAGAATATTTGGTATTCTAGCAATAAATGTCTCTTCTTCTTTCACTTCTCCCTATGGTGCCTCTCGGCGTAGGGGAGCTTCCAGCCAGGATTTGAATTTGTCGCGGTCCCTCGCCATTGTTTTAGTTTGTTCCAGGGTCTTTCCTCTTTTCTTGGTTAGGAGTTCGATGTATTGGAGATAAGTCCTCCTGGGTCGTCCTCGCGGCCTTTTCCCTTCCGGCACATATTCCATCGTCTTCAGTGGGTCTAGATGGTCCTTCATACGCACCACGTGCCCGAACCATCTCAACTGTCTGATTTCTAGGGTATCCTTGAGGGGGATCATATTTAGCTCCTGCCTTATTTTTTCGTTGCGGACGCACTCTCTTCTTGTCTTGCCTGCGACTCTTCGTAGGTACTTCATCTCAGCAGCGGTAACTCTGCTTTCCTGCTTCTCCGTGAGTATCCAGCTTTCAGCTCCGTACAGTAATATCGCCATGTACACCGACTTGAAGATGTGGAGCTTGACGTTCCTTCCTACCTCTCGCTTTCCCACTACTGTGTTGCATATCTGGTAGTACACTGCATTGGCCTTGCTTATCCTATTGGATACTTCTATGTCCAGCTTACCAGAACCGTCCAACACTGATCCGAGATAGGTGAAGTCCGTCACGACCTCCATCTCCTCTCCGTTGCAGTGCACATGTACGTCTGCATGCCGCCTACCAGTTAGTAGGATTTTACTTTTCCCAGAGTTGATCCTCATACCTTTCCGGAGAAGTTCTTCTTGTCATTCTGTTACCGCTTCCTGTAACTTCCCAACTGAGTCCGCGATCAGCACGACATCATCCGCGTAGAGAAGCATCTGTATAACAACTGGGCTTAGATTCCTTCGTCCCAGGAAAGTCCGCTCCGTTCTTCTTTTACAAATGGCTGCGATCTCATCCATAAATAGCAGGAATAGCAGAGGGCTCAAGCTGTCACCTTGTTTAACCCCCTTTGCTATATGAAAGTACCCAGACTCAGCCCCATTGAGTCTAACGATTCCCTTAGGGTTCTGGTAAGTCGATTTGATGGCCTCTATCAGGCTCCTGGGTACGTTTTTATTTTTGAGAGCCGCCCAGATTTCCTCTCTTGGGACTGAATCAAAAGCTGACTTGAGGTCAAGGAAGGCGATATATAGGCTCTTGTCTCGATCCCATGTCTTTTGGAGGATGTTCCGCAATGTGAAGATGTGGTCCTGGGTTTGGCGTCCTGGTCTGAACCCGGCTTGCTCTTCTCCCTATTTGGTGTTCCACCATTGGCCTCAGCCTGCCTTCCAGGATAGAGGTATACAACTTGTATATGACTGATGTCAAGCAAATAGGACGGTAGTTCGAGCATTCAGTCTGGGATCCTTTCTTGTGTATGGGGATTATGATGTTATTTTCCCATTCTTTTGGGATCCTTTTCTCATCCCATACTTTCTGGAAGAGAGCCTGCAGACTGCGTTCCAGTTCAGGGCCACTGTATTTTATCATTTCGGCCACTATGCCGTCTGCTCCTGGCGCTTTGCCTGTTTTCATTTTGTCCAGTGCTCTTTCGATCTCATCCTCATCAATCGTGTCGTTATATTCTTCCTCATTCCATGGCACGCTCTGGCTTGATGCATGGTGGTCACTAAACCCAAATTGTTTTCCGTAGTAGTGCCGCCATATCTCCAGGATATCTTTATCCTCTGTCATCACCACTCCCTGTTCACTCTTCATGTTTCTCACTGGTTTACTCTTGCGTCCTCTCAGTGCCTTTATCTTTTTCCAAAAGATTTTTATATTTTCATGGTGATCTTGATCCAGCTTCTTTCCAAATTCTTCCCAGGATCTCTCCTTCGCCTTTCTTACCGCCTCTTTTGCATTGTTCCGGGCCGCCACATATGCCTGCCATTTTTCTGGTGCTTTGTCATGGCAGTACTCTTTCCAAGCCATTTTCTTTTTCTTTATATGTGCCCTCAGTTCTTCGTTCCACCAAGAAGTTCGTTTTCCTCTCGTGCAAATCTTTTTGACTCCACACACTAGGGAGGCTGCTTGCTGAATGCTGCTTTTTATGTCGTTCCACATATTGTTCAGGTCAGCATTCATATCCACTTCCTGGAGACGGTTTCTCAGTTCTACTTCGTACTCCAGTCTCTTTTGAGGGTCTTGCAGGTTCTTCACTTCTATTCTCTCATAGGCTTTGATATGTGGCTTTCGTTCTTTGAGCACTTGTGTATCCGCAATCAAGAGTAGGTGGTCACTTCCTATTTCTGCCCCTCTAATCACCTTTACATCTGTGAACAGTCTTCTGATGTCTCTACTATATATAAAGTAGTCTATGATACTGTTTGCGTTTCTTTCAGTGGCAGAGAAGGTAATTTTGTGTACTTGTTTCTGTGGAAAGAAGGAGTTTCCCAGCAGCAAGTCATTATCGATGCAGAAATCAATTAGCCTTTGCCCGCTTTCATTCCTGACATCCTCCCCACCATGTCGTCCCATCGCTCCCTGTGCTCGTGCGTGATCTCTTCCAATTCTGGCATTAAGGTCGCCCATAATCACTATGCTTCGGTGGTTGCTTCTTGCTTTGATGACCGCATGTTCGAGGTTGCCGTAGAACAGTTCTTTATCGAGGATATTTGCGTCGTTAGTTGGGGCATATACTTGTATCAAGGCCCAGTTTCCGCTTCGTACATTTATATTGGCAACAATTATTCGGGGACTTACTGCCTCCCATTCCTCTACTTTCCTGTACAGTTCTTCTTTCATTATGATGCCTACTCCTTCAGTTGCTCTGTTCCCAAGTGGGACTCCCGAATAGATCAGCGTGTTTCCTCTGTCCATTACTACCTCTCCTACTCCCTTCTTTTTTATCTCGCTCACTCCCAGGACATCCAGTCTGTACCTCACCATCTCCTCGATGATCTCTACCTCCTTGCCGTTGAGAGATCTTACGTTCCATACTCCTAATCGTAGTTCCTTTTCAATGCCAGGTCGTTTCCGTTGTTTCCGTCTATCTCCGAGGCTGTTTGCTAGTTGTCTTTGAATCAGATTTTACTCCTAGGCGGGTGATTGGCCCAGCTCAGGAGGCCCGTTACCTCGGGACAACTGGTCTCCCGTAACTTATATCCCCACAGGAGAAGGGGTGGCCGGGCTATACCCCCCAGCACTGGGTACCTGTTGGTCCACGGGTCTTTATTCAATATATTCAGACCACCCCTCCTAAGAGGGATCCTCCATCCGCCACCCGGAGGACGCGCTCCATAGCGGGCAGGCTCCGCCAAGAGAGCAATAAATGTGATTATTATTATTATGATTATTATGTGGGGAAGACCCTCAGGCGCCCACATTACCTCTGTTTAGATCAAGGATCAAAGCAAGGATACATTTTACATGTTTTTCGAATATATATATATATATTTATATTAGTATGTACAATCATTTAATAATAATAATAATAATATATAATTATTAAGATCAGAAAGAATGAAGCATTACTGGGCTAAAAGAAAGGCGCAGAGCATTCAGAAGTGATTGGTCCAACGTACTCCGGTCGGGTAAAACGAAAAAAATAATAATAATAATAATATTAACATTAATTCAGATTAGACTCTACAGTGTGTGACCTTGAAGCAGGAATGTAATATTAGAAATATTAATATCAGTTAATAATATTATGTTCTTTTATCAATGTTTGTAATAAATTAATTGTTACAAGAGTTAACGGACAGACGGTTACACTTTTGAAACTGAGTTGTTCCCCGTAAAAACATGTACTATGTTTAGATTAATTGAAAATCGGTAGATTTTATTATTTCTAAACCTTCCTGGAACTATTAAGATTATTTGAATACTTAAGAATTTAGATTATAGTTTATATTAATGTTATATTAGGAAGATGATCGTGTAATTGGTCAAGAGAAGGTGAGGGGTTTTCTGAGGTTAATAAAACACATTCAATTTATAAAAGTCTTAATTGGAGTGCCAAAATTTTGTCATTTCAGGCAAGATTTAAAATATATGTAATAAGCTCGGAAGGTAAAAATTTTGTTTAATTAGAAGAAGATTCATTGATTTGAATGGTTTTAGGTGGCTCGAAGGAAGGATTGAGCTGTTGCTGGCTATGATGAGCCTATATTGTGATATATGACTTATTTTTACTTTAATTATTAGTATATAATATAATTAGTATTGGTCCATTTGTGATCAGTTATATATTAAAGGAATTGAATGCTATTATTTACTGCAATATATACATTATTTGCTAAAAGCTGTGGAAGGAAGTGATGTGATATGTTCCATGCTATAATGAATAGATTCAAGTAATTGGATTCCTGAAGGAAATACAAATTGTTACCTATGATTAGCGATTATCTTTTATTATTTCTCTGCCCGGGGACCTGGATGATGAGCAACCAACCTTTGTTGGCTGGAAGATATCAAGGTCAATCTTCTTTGGAGGATAGAGAAGGGTAGCGGGCGGAGGAGGAAACAAAATTAGAAATATAAAGGCGATATGTGATATAGAGATAGAGACCCTATAGCCAGCCATTGCTTCCTCTTCTGGCCTTCATTTCAAAGTTATTTTTTGCATAAATTTGTTTTGTCAACTTTTTTTTTTTTTTAAATAAGATTTAAATTTTTCATCATTATTTCATTTTCTCACTCTAATCTACATACTTTATCAATGAATCAAGGTGGTCATAATCCAATTCACCTCAAAGCATCGAAACAAATATAAATATGTAAATATATTTATACATATTTACATGTATTATTATCATTATTATAAGCCTTTATTTCATGTATTTATAGAGGCGAGCAGATTCTAACGGCAGTTCATCTGACGACAACAGGACTTCAGGCCATGCATCAATGTCTGATGGGCATATGAGCTCTTCTCCTACAGCCGATAGGCACCAGCATTACAGACCTCCGCTTAATTCTGTACCGGAAGATGAAAGGTGTTATTTAACTTCTTTCTCCTTCTCTAAACCTATAATATGTTAATATTTCTGATTTATATTTAAAATTAATCTTCTTTGGTTTTTTCATAGACTGTCAGCTAATGTAATGCCTGGCCAAAGTAGATCTAGCAGAAAGAACGTACAAAATAGAAGCCGCCATAGAGCTACACCTGCCAAAGTAATTTTATTTATTTAAAAAAAATATATGTATAATAGCTATTATAACTGCTCTATTGTTTAGATACTAAAAATAAATGGATGCATTTAATTTTTTAAAAAAATGTTATTTTGCATTATAGCAGTTATGTTACAAACCTAAAATAATAATATTTTAATTTTTAAAATAAAAATGTATTATTGTTAATAACTGCTGTCATGGTTTTTACAATATTGATGGATTAATATTGATTAGTTTTAGAATATTTTTTTCATTTCAAGAATTCAACTCTGATTATTTGAGAATGAAATGAAGTTCAAGCAATCTTTATTTATTTATTTATTTATCTTAACACAAAAAGAAACAAAGTAAGTAAAGTAATAAACATTTTTTAAATAAACAGCTCTACTTCTAAATTGATGCTGGGATAGGTGTAGAAAATCAACTTTATGCAAATTCTTCTCTTATTTTTTTTTTTTTTTTTTTTTTTTTTTTTTTTTTTTTTTTTTTTGAGAATCCTAGAAATTAGAAAATGGTCATTGTTAAGTTAGATTATAATTCACAAAACTTGAAATCTGTTAAAACGAGATTTGTTTATTTATTTAATTTTGTAGCATTTATATTTTATATGAGTTTTTTTTTATAATTTTCTAATTTAGGACTAAATTTTCTGACAAAATTGGATAATCTTTTTTGTTGAGCCGACCATACAGAAATATATTTTAAAATTATGCAAACAAGTATATTTTAATATGGTCAATAAACAAATATGGTGTTGGCTCGTGGAAATAGGTTTTCTATAGATGGGTGGTAGAATGAGCGAAATAAAGCAATATAATACGGGTTACTAATATTTGTTGTTGCCGTTCCTCATCATCTCATTAGTATATTATCAAGAACCCGCTCCAGCCATAATGTACCGGAACAAAACACCGACAACAATTTGTTCAAATAAAATTCATGATAAAAAATTATAATCTTGTTTGCTTTTGTGCTATTCTGTGAAGAAAATATAATGTGCCATTTATGTTTTTATTTTTATTTTGTTCCATAATTTCACTCTTGTGAAACTTGTTTGTTTAGTTTCACCCATACCTTTAGTAATAAATTGGTTGCTGTGTGTGCGTGCGTGTGGGGGCACCCTGTTTATTTAAGTAACTATATTTTGATGCCCAGTAAACAATCATTGATTGGTTCTAAATAGTTTTTATTCATTATAAAATAAGAGGAACTTGTAAAATTAAAAAAAAAAATATTTATTTACTTGATCTACATCCAAATTATTGTTTTGTTTTTTTGTTATCATATTTCTATTTCATTATTTCAGCTGGTTCCATGCGGTTCAGGAATAGAAGACATAAAATTAGCGATTCAGCAGCTGACGATGAGATCGCACACGTCAAATTCTACTTCGACCTACTCGAGTCTCAGTGGGAGCGAAGGGAGTGAACCCGTAGTGAGGAGGCTCATCAGGCATTCTTCTCTTGAAACTATCAACACTAACGTAACATCTGCAGATGAGTTTGTTTGGGTTGATAGCCATAATAGGTTTGTTCACCAATTTACATTATATTTTTTAGAGTTGAATAGAATTTGTTATTATAAAATAAATCATTTTGTTACTTATTTGATGTGGGCTCTCAACTTGTTTCTAGGCTAGTTGAACTTCAGCAACTGCCTTGGTCAAATCATGATGTGCTCAAAGTTCTTCAGAGCGGGAGGGTACGCTGCAGTATCGAGTGGGTTGCTATGGAAACAGTTCCAAGGCTCTCATATCTACTTCAGAGGGCACTCGTTAGGATTGGTCGTGAGGCACAGAGGCTGTCCAAACCGCTTGCGATGTGCGGGAAGCATGAGGTAACTTTAAATTTTGTTGTCTATTATTTGTTGATATTTAATTATTTATATTATTACTATAAATTATACATGATATTGATTGATAATGGTCTTAACAGCTCGAATCTCAAGCTACTATTAGAGATTATTAAAGATATACCTTTAAAGTTAGAAGGCTGCTCGACTTTTTGTCTCACAACAGTTGTTGCTAAATAACAAAAAGTATCTGTTGTTTTAGCTCTCCATTGGAGGGATCTTTGGGCTTGGATCACTATGGTTGGAACCGACAATAGGAGGAAAGCCCGATTGTTGTTTCTTCTCTTTTATCCTTCTGAGATAAAATACAAGGGGAGAGGCAAAGGCAGTATTAGGAGGACAGCCATGTAAAATGGCCAGAATGTTGCCAGCCATGTAACATGTTACCAGCACTGTGACATGTTGCCAGCTCTGTAACATGTTACCAGCTCTGTAACATGACGGTCCTTTCCTTTCCTGGCGGCGGCATTTAGGGCACTGCACCAAAGAGCTCATTATCCCAAGCTTCGGATTCCATGGCAGTGTTGATAGTGAATCCCATTCTCTTCTAAATTCAACCTCGCTTCACCATTATTCTATACTAGCTGTTTCTACTAAATCAATGATTCATCCGATTTATTTTTTTTTATTTGCTCTGATTTCTAATTGAATTAAAAAGAAAGGTTAAGGTAATGAGGAGGATATTTGAAAGTGCAATGTATTATTTATTGTCCATTGTTATTATATTTAAATACATCTTGAGTCTTTAAACAAGATGGTTGTTTATTCCTGAGTCTTTAATTTAATTTGTTCGAAAATGAAGTTTATTAATTTTAATTGACATTGCTAACTCTATTAAAGCATTATACCATTATACTATTTGATGTTAGGAAAGTATGTTTGATATGATGAGCTATGTTATGCCCTCAGTCGTTGATGAGCTTCATTATTAACAGAACTTTATTGCACATAAATGGACACTAACACAATTTAAATTGTATTAATACTTATGAGATTTTTTTTTTTTTTGTTAGATAGCTTCTGCTTTGAGAATCATCCTAAGCCCTGTCTTAGCAGATTCCTGTATAAAGGTAATATTTTATTTTATTTAAAATATGTTTTTAATCATGTCATGTCGCATTTTATTATTTTTTTTTTTTTTCATCTTTTACTAGCTGAAAGTACCCATGCTCCGCTATGGTTTAATTTCATTAGGATTAAGGACAACTTAAATTAGTAAATGTTAAGCTTAACGTTGATAATCATTATTACTTAAATAAATAAATAATAAAATTTGAGAAATACAACTTGGGCTTGGTTGAGAAGGGCCAGGTTCAGAACATTTATTTTGTGACCGGAAAGCTGAAGGAAGAGTAGTTGGGGATAAACCTACTGGTGAAGCAAGATTGGTGGATTGCTCGTAAGGAATATGTACGTCGAACTGGCTTTTCCATGTCATCACCAGAGAACTTAAGTCTTTAACTCCCACAACTTCCTCTCCATAGCAGACTAATAGCTTCTCGTCACAAAACAACTAAAACTTGTAAGGGAACACATCTGCAGCCATCATGAGTTCACAGAAAGTACCATAGTATAAGGTTTTGTTTACAATAGCTTATCACCATATACCATATGTCAATAAATCTATTATTATTCACCCAATAAAAATTATATGAGTACTGTTATTTAATACCGATACAGGACAAACTACTTATAAAATTAGCCGCAATCCAGTCCGAATTTTTAAAATTCCTTTCTTAGCGAGCACCCACGGTCCTAGAGGAAGCTATATACCAAATTTTATTCAAATCCATCTGGTGGTTTCTGAGATTTCGTGTTAAATGAGTGAGTGGTATTTGGCAAATATATAATTGATTACAGTTTTATGACAACATGAATTCTTAACTGATTCCATGAGATAACCTCATTTAGTGAAAAAATATATAATAAACATTATATATAAATATGAACCATGAGTAATTCATTTTTCTCTTCCCTTCCTTGCTATTTTGGCAAGGACAACAAATTCCTCTAGATCAAGAAGGATAACACTGTTTCCTTCTATATCTCAATAACTCAAAATGCCCTGAAACCAATTTATATTATTAAAACAATTTTTATTTAAACCATGCATTACTATTTATTAGACATTCCGTTAAACTGTATGTGATAGATTGTCAACCTTTTTATTGTGCTTTTTGTATACATCTTTTTTCTATCCCATAAACTAAATTTAATATTATATAAAATACAATGTATATATTGTAGTGTCAACTGTAAAGTATTCAAAGTAAAAAAGCCCAATTTACATAGAATCCATATTGATTTACATTACAATATGTAGCCAATTGGATGCATGATGCGCCTATAAAGACACGCGTATTATCATTTCTATACTCATGCATTTCTTTTACTTTTCAAGCCTACTTAATTTTGGATTGAGCAATGAGGTAATCAGAATATTTAAATTAAATCTATAAATACAATTAGAATTGAATTACATTGTTTCCAATTAATTAATACTTGTCAATACCTACAGGCATGCTTGAGGTCTGGAGCGATGTTTGCTGTCTCTGGCGATCAACTGAAGCAAAGTAAATCACAAAGAGCAGGTCTTCACCTTTCTGTCGGCAGGTTCCATCGATGGATGGTCGATGTAAGATTGGGCAAATTTGTTCATGAGTATGTATCAATTGGTATAACATCATCATTTGGTTATTATTAAATCCATTTTTATTAATTTATTAGTGATAAATATCCTTAATGTGTTTATTTGTCAAATTTCGGTTTTCAAGCTTACAAATATATAACCAGTAGCAAACTAATTAGAAGTAAAGTTTGATTACATTTTCTTATTCGATCTAGGTTAACTGGATGTCCTCAGGATTTTTTGTTATAGGCTACTTGTTATAAACTTATTTAGTTATAACTTTGAAGCTAGTTGTTAATTTTTATCTTTTGAATTAGATACGCTGCTGTGTACCTCGCAGCAGGATTAGAAAACCTACTTGAAGAAATTATCCTTCAATGCCTTCCTTCAAAACCTGAAACTGTTCTCACTGCTTCAATGTTTGAGCATGCAATTGCTAATAACAGTGACCTTTGGGGTCTGCTCCAACCTTACGCTCACCTCAACACCGGTAGAACAGCTTCAGGTAAATCGTTTCATTTCATTTCATAATTATATAATCATATTATATTATCAACATAGCAAGTTCTTTCTACAAGGTAGTTTAGGAATAAAATTAATAAAAAAATGACCGATTGAAGGCCAATTGGATTAGATGTAGTTGCAGTTGCAGTTATAGTGGGCTATTTTTTTAAAAGTTTCTTCTTCACTATTCAAAATAATAGTGAACATATTGAACATATTACTAGTAGGTTATTATTATAGTTAATCCTCATGTTTAATATTTTAGCAAGGCATGGTCTTGATGTCTTGATATGATATGAAGCTCCTGATATCGACATAGGTTTTTCAATTGGATTCTTTTATTATTTTCAGTTGATTAACATATATGTTAAAGATGAACATTGTATAGATTAATTTATATTCCGCATGCTCAAGGATTTCATTTTTTTCTTTTACAATTCATTTAATAATATTTATAAGGGCAGTCTAAAACTTAGCGAATGGTTTAATTAACAAAATTTCAATTATAAAGTTTCTTTCCTTTGAGAAATTAATTTATTTTATTGAAAATTCTCTAAACTTTTATTGGAATATTCTTTTTTATGGTTATTTTTGTTTTAATTGTTGTGTTAGGTACCCTTGCCCTTCCCCGCTGGGCATCGGTGAGTTCCGTTTCTACAGATACTACGTGCAGTTCTTCTAAAAGGGATCACAGCCTTCTTACAACATGTGTCGCTTCTGTTTCTGAATTAGCTGATCTGTTGAGGGCCTCTTCAACTGTATTAGGAGCGAGGCCACATTTCTCTTATCAAGCCATCCAAGCACTTTTCTATTTCATGCGCTGCTCACAAGTAATCATTAAAATATTAAAAATCATTTAATCATTTAATTTTAATAATGTTTCCTCTTCTTATTAATATTCTTACTCATTAATGCTTTTATTTTCAGCTGGAACATTGTGGGTCTGTCCAAGAGTTGGTTTACGAGAGAGCGTACGTAGTGCTACCACCGCTTTTGGAGTGGGTTCGCGTTGCTTCGGCACATGCTCAATATCGCCATTCAGTTATTATTGATCAAGATGATATTATGCAAGCTGCTCGCCTTTTGCTTCCAGGCGTAGATGCTCCAATCAGGCAACCAGGGTAAGTATAAAGTTATTAGTTTTTTGTAATATAGTTTTCTAACTTGAATAATTCTAGTTATTCTATTTAATTTATTACTTTAAATGAAAGGAATAACTAAAAATTTTGCATCTATAATTCTTTTGAACACTTATGATTGGTGCAATATGAAATAAGAAATTAAAAATATATAATAAAATCAGTTTATATATTTCTCTTATTATAATAAAATTTATATCCTGATGTGGCGTCCTTATAAAATTTAAACATTTATTATATCGCACATGTATTTCAAAAGTGACACAACTCAAAAATCTGCATAAAAAAGTTTAAAGCTTTAACAGTCTTGCATGAAATATTGAATGGCACCCGAATTATCTTTTAATCCCAAGAGCAAGTAAGATGTATCAAGTGTGATTTGAAGTTAATTCAATATATTTTCGATGTTTCATAAAAGAGTATTGAACTTAAATGGGATGATATATATAGATTTTTTAGATGTTTTGAATACTAAAAACAAAGATAATTGTGTAAATTATTTTAAAATGATGGATTGCTTTTGATGTTATTATTAAAGTTGTGATGAAAGCCTTTGCCGGAGGTCCGGAGATGAAGCTGAAACCGTTAAGAGGTTAAAGATTGCTTTAGCGTTTCGGATGCTCGCTTCAGGAGTGAGGGAAATGGTTCCTCATGCATTACAACTCCTTCCTAGTACAAAGGTTTGTTAATGTTAATGTTGGCGTATGGAACAGCTATTATTAAGAACAGTTAAAAAATATATATGTATATATATTTTCTTTTCAAGTTGAATACGATCTGTGACAGTGGTCTTAGCCCTTTGATGTTGGCGTCCGTCAATAATGATGATAATATGGTGCGTATTCTGTTGGAGTTCGGGTGTGATCCAGATCTAGAAACTCCTCCTCAAGGCTCTCAGGTAAATCATTTTTGTTCTCTTAATTTAATTTATTTATTAATGTGTAGTATATTCTTAAATAATTAAATAATTGTTATCGATGGCTTCATCTTTTGAAGATATTTATTCTTGAAATTAAATGTAAACATTTTCTTTTGTTTATCATGCTTCTTGTTTAGATTGTTTAGCCTAGATGGACAGGGAGAGGGGAGGGGAGGGGAGGGCAGGTTAAATACGAACTGAGGTGGTTGAGGTTAATACTTATATTATAGATAGTTAACTTAACCATCAATTGTTGGAATTCAATAATTGACATTTGTTTTGGAAAAATGTCGAGGAATAGGGTTTACAAAGGTAAAAACTATTTTCCTCTTGCTCCTGATCATCGAATGGAACAACTATCTATTTTGATATAAATGCATTCATCGCTTGGGAACTCTTTTTATTGTTTGCAAATTTATTATGCATGTTTTAGTTCATCATTTAAGGACAACTTTATGTTTCTTAATAGTTTTTTTTTGTTATATACATAGAATTTACTTTTATGTTTAACCTCCTCTTGAAAAATAAATTTGATTACGATACATGTCAAAAAAGGATGATTTTACTCAGATATCAAATCATTAAGGAGTAAAATATAGAAGAAGAACATAATTAAGGATCATAATTAAAAATTGCATGATGGCTTTGATGGATGGTTTGCCTCTACAGCAACCTCTCAGCTCTGCAGCTTGTAAGCTGACCATTGTTATTGTTGAATTAATTTTTATTATTTCACAACTTTATTTTGCCTTTTTGGTTTATCACTTCCTCCTTTTATCCTTCTTGGGCATCTTTTCTTCTTTTTTCTTTCCAGGCTCCTTCATGTATCATTCGTTCAGCTTCATTTTTTCAATTAGTGAATGATATTATTTTATTTATATTGTGCAGTAAGGTACAGTTTGCTACTGCTTTTTTTTGGCAGTTCAATTTTGTTGAACTAGCAGAATTCAAATCCTGGATGTACTAAATTTATTGTAAACATATAATAATGGAACGAGAGGAGCTAGAAGAATAGTAATTGGACTACTAGGTACTAAATACTAAATAACAGGAAACAGAACTGACATAACTACATTTGTCAAGGAAAAATTTTAATATCACTGAAAGCAACTTTCTATAATTTGTAAAATAATTTCTAATTCAGCATTATTATGAAATTCTGAAATGGTTCGAAGCTTACTTCTTGTAATTACTCGATAAATGAAATCTCTTAAAAATTTATATAGTTTTTGTTATCTATTTATAAAGTTAATTGATTGGGTCCGCGGAAAAATGTTCTAAGCGATCAACATAAAATTTTGAGTAATCAGTGAAAGAAAATCATAATCTAAAGTTATTGTTAGTTTTTTAGGTTTTTTTTTTTCACCTTGTAATTTGTAATATTCACATGTATAATGACATAATGGAGTACTATATCATACTATGACGTACTATTATACATTTAAAAACCTTTAAAATCGCCACTTCAGAAATTTTGTTGCTTAGAACATTTTTCGGCGGAGCCATGCAATTACAGTTATATAAATAGTTATTAAACCCTGGTTACCTAGCCATGCAATTACAGTATATAATAGTATATATTGATTTTTAACCCTGGTTACCTATTATTGTCAATATATATATATATATATACATATTAAATATTGTCTTTGAATTAAATATATTCAAATCAAAATGTTGTAATTAATTATTTTTTAATAGTTTTTTTGGCCATTGATTATTTATTTGGCTATGATATTGATTTTTAGGGTTGCCCTACCGTCCAGGCTGAAAATCAACATTGGACGGCTCTCACGTACGCTGCCCTTCAGGGTAATATCGCAATAGCTAAACTGTTGCTAGAAAGGGGGGCGCACGTCGAAGGAGGAGCTAGGCTAAGCGAAGAGAAGTCTACTATCACGCCCCTTCAGGTATTCAGAAATGAGAAAATAATCATTATAAAAAATTTATTAATTATTATAATAGGATAAATATATTATTTTTTTTATTTTTAAAAAGATTCTATCAATATATTTTTAGAAAATAATGTTTTACCTTTAGGTTGCTGCGGCTTCTGGAAATTTAGAAATGGTATCCCTGCTTTTATCGCACGGTGCACATCCTTTTTTCTCAACGGTGTACAAAGATTCCTTGTCATATTCTGGTGCTGCTCAGAGAGGATGTTATAGGTAATTCTTGAAATATCTTGTGTCCACCATCAAATTTATATAAATAGAAAAATCTATTCAAAATCTTATTATATTTATATAATAAACAATTTTTAAAAGTTGATTTTAAATTATCTTTCAGCGCATTTGCTGTCGCTGCTGCCCACGGGCAAAGAGCAGTCCTCCACAAGTTATTATCTCACCCGCTCAACTCAAATACTAAAGAAGTTTTGTCTTTAGAAGAGATCCTAGCAGAAGGGAACAACCAGCTCACCGCTGAAAGGAGGCCAGGGGGTCGACAGGTTGTTTTTTGTCGATTGATATTTTATTTATTATTATTTATGCTTTAATTAAATAATTTTAATTTTATTACTCATATTATATTTGTTATATTATTCCATTGATCCTAATGTTATATATTATTACAGCCTGGAGAATCCAATTCTTCCCAGCTTCTGAAATTAAGCAAAGCGCAAATTAAATGCTTACAGGAAGCGATGTACCACAGCACTGAAAATAATCATTTAGGTAAAATATTGTTATTATTTACATTTATACAATTATCTTATATTTTATGTAACTAACTATGCTGTCATCACTGAAACAACTTAATCAACGTAACATTTTTTCTTTTATTTGTTTTTTTGTTAGAAATCACATTAGACTTAAGAAATCTTGGTGTTAGCTGGAGCCTTCATTGTTGGATGTCGACTTTAGCGACCGCACACGGGCATATCGAGAGTATGATTGATCAGTTACTTCAAGATTTCTTACACGTTTGGCCCGACGATTGTTCGGCACAATTTGTTGATGAATGCCTGCCTCTTCTCTTTAATATTTTTCGATATAGCAAGGTAATTGATCTCTGCACCTATTACATATTACAGAGTATTATCATATTAACAACTTTGGAGGTGGGCATCATAGTTTTGTATTATTGATGTATTATCTTATTTCGTATTATTATTAATATAATCCTCCTCCAAAAATGTCAAATATTGACAATATTGACTATTGTCAAAAAACTCAATTATTTGTTTGTCAATTTTAAACGGAAACAGAAATTTTTGTGTTTATCGTAACAGTTAAATGTTTTACATTAATTTTCATTAATGAAACTGTTTTAATTGAAATCCTCACAAAAAGTAATAACTTGTTCAAAAAGATGTTGAATACGATTAACATATTCTTATAGTCCTAGTATTTTTAAGTTGAACTGGGAAGCAGGTTGAGGTTCCGTAATATTCACAATCAAAGGGGTAATTGAATTCTTTTGGGGCTTTCACCAACAATAAGTTTATAAGTTTAGGCTTTTCCATAAAATTGTGATAATGTAGTATCCAAAAGTAGTAGTGTCTGTGCCTCTTCTGATTTTCCTTCTTTAAAGAAATTTAGCGTTAGTTGTGGAACCAATTGGTTGCATTAGGTTATGATTGACCGCTATAACATGACTTTATCCACCTTGTACTTTCTATATTGATTTCAACTCAGCTTTCAGATCCAAATATTATTAAATAAGATTTTCTTTATCGTTGTCTTATTATTATTTTTTTATTGGCATTGGCTAGAAATAACATATTTAAGCAGGCATATTTAATTTTTAATTGTAATAAATTTATTGACTACACTGTGTGCATGTGTATATTTATATTGTTATGATTTTCTTCAATCATTAATGTTTAAAAAATTATATATCAATAATTAATTGACTTAAACTCATTATTAGGGTTCTGTCAATATTCTTTTGAATTATGACTGGATATTTTTAAACAAGGTTTTGTGCATATTTATTATTTTATCAATCAGAAAAACATATTTAAATTTACCTTATTTTAATTTTTATTCAAGTCCATTACTGAGAGAACTTCTAAACACTTTTACATATCTTGGTTCCATAATCTTCTATCACTCCTAACACCTAGCTGCCCCAAGGTCCAAAACCAACTCATTTTGTCTTCTTCCTTCTCTGTCCTAAAACCAACTGCCCCTTTTTTCCTACCTGCCTCAAGGGCTGGTACTGCCTATTCAGGTATTGAAGGTTTCCTTAATCCCTGCTCCTACCTGGTTTGGACCCTTACTTCCAATATTTGCTTTCTGGACTTAAATTGCAAATATCATTACAATATATATATATATTATTCACACTTAAAGTCATTATTGAATTCTTACCAAAGTTTGTAAATTTAGGGTTTTCTATTTATATATCATTATTATTGTTTTAGCTAAATGTAGATCTCTAGAAAATTATAAATGATTTAATCCTTCAAGATAAAAATTATTGATTAACAAAACTGTAGTTGGCTAACATACACCTTTCACTGTTATCTTTCTTAACCAAGGATAATATTTAAAACATTTTTTTTTTGTTTCCACATAACGGCCACTAAGGACCAGGCGAATATCATTATTTAGACTTCTTTGGGAATCTTGATTTTCTTTCTTCCCATCGCAGTTTCATGATTTAGACTGCATTTCTTTTCTTTCTTCTGACCACTTTGTACCCCTCTTTTTAAACATAATATTTAATCTTTAATCTCATTTTCAAAAGTCAACCCATTTCTTCTTATTATCCTGGTGTAGATTGACTGTTCGTCATCATCATGAAAGTTAATCATTATATTATGTACACAGTTTACCATTACTAAATTTGTTGTTTTTAACATTCCATTTTATAATTTATTTTTAGTTTATAATTATTTGTTTAGAATGAAGGAACAACGTTACTCCTGGCAGATATCTTCTCTACTTGCTATGGTTGGGAAGCGATCAGGCCAATAAGGGACTCGACACTAAATGGAGGCGCGAGGATAGATCCAAAATTTGTTAACAACCCAGAGCTTTCTGATGTTCAGTTTCGAGTTGAAGGCAGAGTCTTTTATGCACATAAGATTGTCTTAGTGACATCCTCTCCGAGATTCAGGGGCATGCTTAGTTCCAAGTTATGTGAGGGCAACCCTCCGATCGTCCAAATCAACGACATCAGATACCATATTTTTCAGGTAATAACATTTATATTTATATATTTATTTGATATTCATTTTCCATGCCATTACTCAAAAGTGTTATTATTTCTGATTTTAATGTCATAATAATAAATAGTTTATAAACATCTAGTAATATTACTATGTTGTTATATTATTGTTTTGCACTATATCAATATTAAATATTGAGCCATTGTTGGCATTGTTACATTGTTCTATACTTCTCATCAATATGAAAAGTGAATTTTTAAAAAAATATATTGTTTACAGTGAAGACATGATCGCACTGTACAATGCTATTTTTGTAATGATAAACTGTGTCCAACCATTAGTGAAATTATTATTTAATATTTTTAATATTAAAATTAGCATTTACATACATTCAAATATTTAATATATGCATTGTTGTATTCGTCTCAAATCTTGTCTTGTTATAAGTTTATTATGTTATTACTCTGCTCTACATTATGTATGCCGCATCTCGTAGCAAACAGTATGTCATATAACTTTGTGAATATGATATAGGAACAGTTATCATCATCAATTTTAGATTTATTCTTTGTTATTATATATACAGTATGGTATAACGCTACTGTAATAAGTGGCTACTGTTAGGTAGGTGGCTTTGTACATCTTCATATTAATAAAATTTGTTTGTTTGCTAAATTATTCTTTAATGGTATTTTTTAATTTCAGCTTGTCATGCAGTTTTTATATAACGGTGGCTGTGATGGGCTAGAAGTTGACCAGAATGACGTTTTGGAGTTGATGGCAGCTGCTAACTTCTTCCAGCTTGACGGTTTGTTGAGGTTTTGTGAAGCGCAGTGTTCCAACATGGTCGACCTTGATAATATTGTTTCAATGTATATCCATGCCAAGGTATATACAATATATTGATTAGTTTTATAAATAGAACTATTATCAAATTTATAATTTATTTTATCAAATTATAAATAAATTTTAACACATTTCTATCTTTTTTTTTTTCTTCTTTTTAATAAATAACTGCAAAGAAAGAATTTTTGACCCATGGATATAAAAATTTATAATTTATTTTATCAAATTATAAATAAATTTTAACACATTTCTATCTTTTTTTTTTTTTTTTTTTTTTTTTTTTTTAATAAATAACTATTTTTTGACCCTGGATCAAATTTATAATTTATTTTATCAAATTATAAATAAATTTTAACACATTTCTATCTTTTTTTTTTTCTTCTTTTTAATAAATAACTGCAAAGAAAGAATTTTTTGACCCTGGATTTATGATTCAAATTATTTGTTATGGATCGTGTCCTCAATTCATTGTTGTAGGACTTGTGAAGAAGGCTGGTAATAATTAACTACACAAACAAACAGAAAGGCTAAGGCAGAGGCAGAATAAAATTGTGCAAACATTACAGATACTGATTTTGTTATTCTGCTCCAACAAGTGTTTACCTTGAGTTAGCCTGTAATAGCAGACTAAATGATAAAATTATTCTATTATTTTCATCTTGTCATAACAATAATTAGGAAGATAACTATTTATATAATTTGGCTGTGCACAATCCGTAACTTTTTTAGACTTTTGGACAAAGCATTAGCTTCTGTGTAAACTAAGAATCATTATTTTAGAATGTTTTTGTCAGCTAGCAATACTGCTCTCCGCTCCTTTTGTTACAATATTTTCTTTGACTATTTTTTTTTTTTTGGGTGGGTTTTTATGTTTTGTATTTTGTTTGGTAATAATTTTTTTCAATGCTATAATGCCTATAATTTATTTATATTTTTTTATATTGGTAAGAATTGTTTATAAAATACTTGATGTACGCATGATGATATAGAAGGATCAATACAATTAGGATTAATGAATTAAGTGCCACTTCTATTGAGATTATTTTATTTGAAAACTAGTTTCGAATGCTAAACATTCATCTTCAGTTCTAAAACATACAAAATTTTTTCAACACATCACATAATTATTTTCAATTTAACAATACATTCTATAAATAAAAGAAGGATTACCAATGGGGTCCCCTCTTTCACCCCTTCTGGCAGATCTTTTTATGGATAAATTAGAACGGAAAATCCTTCATTCAAAATTAGCTCAACACATCATATACTGGTATCGGTATGTTGATGACATAATTTGCCTATGGTGTGGGACGACCAGACAAATCAATAGTTTCTTAAACAAAATAAATGAAATCCACCCTTCAATTAAATTCACACTGGAGTTAGAGAACAATAAAACTTAAAATTTTTTGGACATAGAAATCTCCATAAACAATAAACAACACGAATCTAATATATATAGGAAACCCACACACACAGATGTAGTTATAGACAACAATGCCAGGAGACCACAAACACACAAACTTGCAGCATTTCATAGCATGATATACCGCCTTTTAAATATACCGCTAAATGAACGAAATTATAATAAAGCAATACAAACAATTCACACTATAGCTAACAACAACGGATACAGTAAAACCACAATCGATAATATTTTAAGAAAACAAATACATAAAAAAACTATGAATAATATATACAAAACACCCCCAGAGGATAAAGCTACCCCTAAATATATTTTGATACCATACTACGGCCCAATATCCGCTAAAGTCGGGAAAGAATTAAAAAAATTAGGTTTAAACCCTGCATTTAAAATAGATAAACCATTGTCATCATACTTCCCTTCACCAAAAGACAAAATAGACCCTTTCCAAAAAAGCGGCGTATACGAATTAAAGCGTAATGACTGTGAAGCAAAATACACGGGAAAAACCGGACGATCAGTAAATCAAAGAGTAAATGAACATATAAGAGCATACACTAATAAGACCCAAAATTCCAATTTCGCTATCCATCTAAATGAAAATAACCACAAAATTAATAAAGACTCGGGAGTAAAAATATTACATCAAGTAGAAAATAGCCTAAAATTAAATACTTTTGAATCACTAGAATTAATAATATCGTTTAAAACCGATCCAGATTTTTGTTTAAATGATCAGATTAACATATTCAATAGCCCCATTTTAAATTTGTTTCCCATAGGAACGGAAAAACCCAATGAGTCATAAGGGAAACCCCGTTGTAAATCTAAAACTTAACTTACCTGCCCCCTTTTACTTCTCACAAATTCAGTGTTTTAGTTACCTTGAAGGTAAGTACCTATGCTTGATTTCTTGTCTTCTTTATCTTTTTAAAAAACTTTATTATATATAATCTATGTAACATAGTACTGATGTGTTGAAAAAATTTTGTATGCTTTAGAACTGAAGATGAATGTTTAGCATTCGAAACTAGTTTTCAAATAAAATAATCTCAATAGAAGTGGTACTTAATTCATCAATCCTAATTGTTTATAAAATGTTTTCTTGATGGTTATATATTTATTGATTTATTATAAAATATCTTATGTTGGGAGGGAGGTGTAATAGCTGAATGGGTGACAGTCGACTAACAAGTTGATAATTTGTAATAATAAGTTGATTGGTAATTTTTATTTCTATATAAGTTAAATGATTATGTCTAGTAATTGGTATTTTATAATATGACTTATCATATACAAAATGGTTGTAATGAGTGATATGATGCTAGTTAGCCATCCTATATAAATAATGCTCTTGGCTATAATTAGTGTAAGCTGAGTTAGTGCTCAGTGAGAATCCTACTTCTGCTTACTTCACTGTGTTGCCTTTGATGGACGAGGGAGTTCTCTTCGTTTGTTGCCTCCTTTGATTTCTCTCCTTGTAATAAATACCTATCTCAAGCTTTTTAATATATAATATACATATTAACTAATTGTTGTTACAGACCAATATAATAATCTTTAATTGTTTTTTATTTATAAAAATCAAAAATAATGTTGGTGAGGATTATTTGAGCCTCGAGTCTTTGTAGTTAAGAGTATAAATTAAAATTGTTGTTATTGTTGTTTAGGTCTATAACGCTTGCCAGCTGTTGGAGTACTGCCAGGGGTTCTTGCTCCAGAACATGGTCGCTCTCTTGACCTACGACGATTCTGTTAAACGACTCCTTTTTGGAAAGAAACTTCACAATCATGACGTACTTGCAGGGCTTCTAATTACGCTTCAATCTCGTATCAAAGCTCGAAATAATGTATTGAGGCCAGGTCCAAAACCTAAATCATAATTTCGATAATTATTTAAAGGTATCCAAAATCAAATGTTATTATTTTGGCTAGTGGCTACTTTATCGCTTGCTCATATTGTCATGAATTTTGTTATTTAGTTGAATTGGTGCTGATCTAAAAGTACAATATGTCTTAAACAATTCTTACCATTTTAATATTAAATGGCCCTATTATATAACTATACATTTTCAAAATATTTTGTATTGTATATTATATTATAGTATATATAGGTGAATAAATGCTTCTTTCAATTGAATCGAACCAAAATAAAATATTGGCTACAAATGGAGTATCTTTAAGTTGAAGTTACAATTCTCCTGTTTTATATATGTATTATATAATATGCATTATATCCAATTGGATTATATCATGATATATCATCATGCATTATATCTTATCGAACCTCAAATGGTCCTCTTCAGTTTTTATCATCTCCTTTATCTCTTTATCTCTGTATCTACTTTAAGATTGTTACCTTGATGATCCACAGAGCAAGCTAACATCTAACGTAATGTTAGATAGAGGATGGAACCTATCCTGCCCTTCCTTGGGGTACTCTCCTTGTAATAAGAAAAAAAAAATTGAAAACAAATTGATTAAAGGAATTACAAGAACAGCTATATTATATATTTTCTTCTCTAAATGTAATATAACTATTATAACTTTCTTAACCATAACAGTTCTATAGCAAACGGTAGCAGTGACTAATGTTGATTATTTCATAATATGAAATCTATAAAATATAATTTGAATTTGAGATTAACTGTTATCTATAAGGTTAAGTTTTAATTAAAGATAGTACTTATTGGTTTTAACCAATTAAATAAATTTATTTGTTTAATATTATTTAATGATTTTAGAAAGAATTAAAGTAGCATCTTAAAATTTTGTATTTACAATCTGTTTGTTATTGTTTTGTACTTGTCAATAAATTAAATGTTACTTAGTGAAACTTTGATTATCTGGATTAATTGGGGCCGAAATTGATCCGTATACCCGTAAATCCGAATAATCAGATTTACTATTGAATTTTTTGAGTTTTTTAAAATAAAAATTATGATAATTGAGTTTTGAAATAAAAAATAGACATTTGTAATGTTTTAGCTATGCATTATATCGAATAATTAAAAATGTGTCTGTTTATAAAACTATATTTTTGTAACAACAAAGTTTAGTTAAAATCGTGGATGTTCTGACTCAAAACTCATCTGCCAATTTTTTCCCAGATTCGCCTATATACTAAAATAAGACGTTCTACAATGGACAGTTTTTCGGACACAGTTAATACAACACATTTTCTTTTAGGTGCCATAACTTTTTAAGTTTATAAAGATACCACTCGCAACGGCCATAGGCCCAGGCTCAGCATAACCTATGTGAGATGGATGTTCTATACTTCTAGAAATTTACTAAGTATGTTTACTCAGAACTTGATTGTTATTTGGTGTGTGGGCTCCTCCTCTAATTCTTAGACGCAGTTCTGGTAGCTCCCGCTTGGTCTATTTAGTTTTACCTCTTTTATTGTGTCATGAAAACTAATAAGATGGGACCTATCATATTTTTCGTGAACAAACCACTGCCTACAATGTCTGTTAATAAACTATTATAAAAAAAAAAAATTAATATTTTTGTTTAAATCGATCCGGATCATCAGAGTTCCACCGTACTATTGCATTGAATTGATTTATTTAATATTAATTACATTGCATTAAATAGGGCTATATCTAAGTAGGGCTGTGATTGGTATTAGAATTGGATAGCTTATTCTTATCATTATTATATAGCTCAACCTATTCAATATTAATATTGAGTGTATGTATATATGTGAGTGTGGTGTGTGTGTGTGTGTGTGTGTGTGTGTGTGCGTGCGTGGGTGCGTGCGTGTGTGTGTGTGTGTGTGTGTGTGTGTGCGTGCGTGGGTGCGTGCATGTGTGTGTGTGTTATGTAAACATGGGAAAAGTAATGGCGTCTCTCTTTTTATCTCAATAATTATTCACATTTCTATGATATTTTCAATTTAAACTACTAAGTACAAAGTATTTTTAAACCACAATTATTCAGAATTTTTTCTTTTCCTAATAAAGTAAATCAAAGTCTCAGGTCTTTTTAATTTTTTTTTTTTTTAATGATATTAAATTTTTAAAAATATATAAAATGGCAGATTTCTGATATTTCTTAACTTTAAAGGTTGAGAAATTAATGGAAATTATCTAGGGATTGTGAAAAATTTTTGTTATTTAAATATATTTTTTTATTTTATAAGTAGCTATGCTACATATTTAAAATAAATTTCTTATTTATATAACATAAAAAAAAAAAAAAAAAAAAAATTAAAAAAAACCAGTAGCACTTCCAACCCATGAAGGGTCTCAGGTTCAGTACTTGGGTAAGCTGTACTATTTCTGAGCCAACGGTTGTGAAAGGAGGTGATTTGGCTAGAATTCATGCTCAGCCGTCAGGTTTTTTCCCTATTTAAGGGTAGCCACTTTTTTAAGAGGCTGGGTATACCCCAGGAGGGTCTCCCGGCCTCGAATTTGATCCACGGCCGAAATGACAGAAAATAAATTTTCTGCCTTCAATCGGACATGAACTCAGGCCCGGGAGCTTGGTAGTCAAGTGCCTTAGCCACTGAGCTACCACGCCTCCTTATAAAGTTCTTATTTATGTAACATAATTATATGAAGATCGAACAATTTTTCTGAGGATAATATTATTGTGACAACTTATAATAAAGCTGTAGACCTGGTTTTCTACTCACTCTTAACTCAACAAATGGCCTCACTCAGGCACAATGTCCTAATATTTTGTTCTCTCCTTTTTTTTTTTTTTTTTTTTTTTTTTTTTTTAATAAAATATATTCTAACCTGTTGTGAAACGATCATTACAAAATTAATTTCAATTTTTTCACTGATTATCTTGTCACAGAAGCTGTCAATCATAGTTATATATTTAATTACATACATTTCCATTTCTAACCAGAAATTTTTTCAGTTATGTACTTAGATATTATTTCCTGCTTATATTATATATATAGAAAGAATAGATTATATTATAAAACTAGTTTCAAATGTTAAGCATTTATCTTTAGTTCTAATAACAATGTAATCTCTATTTAGAATTATTTTTTTTATTTATTAATTTTTTTAATTTAACTATTTTTTTAGTTTGGAACTGAGGATGAATATAATAAGATATGAAACTATTTAAACTAAAGATGATAGAAGCAGAAACCAATTTATTGATTCACCATTACGTTGTTATTTGAGAAGAGATATGTCGCTAAGTCCCCTCGCTCTTATATTATTTAATCTATATCTATGTGATATAAGTTAACCCTTTAACAGACAGGCCAGTGATTTTTGAATACATTTCTTTTCTTTTTTTCCTTTGAATGGCTACAGCTACGCTAACCCCCACTCATGTATCATGAAATTCAAGGTTAAATAAAGGATATTAGACGATAAAGTGTAGGATAATGCATCGGACATTACGTCATTTATTGATTAAAAGGCTATTGATAAAGGCAGCTTTTATCGAAAACAAGGACAACAATTAAAAAAATTATGGGATATAAGGAGTTTTTGTGTCTGTTGGATAAATAAATTAATTAGAATTATTGAGGAGACATTAATTTTTTTTTAATGAAATATTGAGATTCTTTTTATGTACCAGTAATTTTCTATGAATTAGAATTAGCGAATGTGAATATTACGATAGGAATTAGTAGGGTTGTACTTTGTATAAACGGAGGTTTCGACAATTATTTCTGTTAATAATAGTCTTAAGACAGGTATTAGTAATTTTATATTCTAAGGACTTAATTTGCGCTGTAATTAGTTTATTGAATAAAATTGGGAAAGAATTTTTTTTTTTTTTTTTTTTGCATAGGAAAATAGCTTCCTACTGCTGTAATTAAATTAGTGGAAATTATAATCAAATGCATCTAAAGCCATTATAATCAAACGCATGGGTTGTGTCCCAATTATTTGAAAATTTCATGAGGTAAAAATACATACATTTATTAAAATGTTATGGAGGAATTAAATGATTTGTAGAATCATAGGCAGTAAAAAAAACAAACAAAGAAACAATAGAATATTGTTAAATAGTCTTTTATAATTTCATACTTTTCTGTTAAAGATATTGTAATCGTAGCTGGCTTAATTTAATTTACAGAGGCCTATGAAATAAAATTCCAACTTAATAAAGTACTTTGAGTTATAAGTAAAGAACCTTTGATTGGTTAACTTAACGTGGTTCGTTGGGATGTTAATGTAATGGAATAATTATCCTAATTTATACTATCTAGTAGGCTTAGGCTAATTTTATCTATTCTTTATTTTCAAAATAAAAACTTCTATTTTTCCTGTTTTTAATGAAATTGTGTACTGAGTATTGAAATAAATATTTAAACATGAACTGAGGGCAATGGATTTACTATCTGATGCTTATATAATTTAAAATTGTTGAATAAGTTCTGAACCAATGTAATAACTTACTTGTAAAAATCAAACTATGCAAAAATAATTACGTATTCCGTTAATTATTATAAATATCTTAAATAAAATTAATTTAATTGTAACAACGAGGAGATAGGCGACGCGGTGACGCTTGCTCCTACCTTAATGTACAATAATTTTATCTTATTTTAGTTTGTCATTTGTTTTTAATTGTTACATCTTCCATTGTGATTGTGTTCTGATGCTACATTATCTTCTGATTAAGGTGATAATGATATGCTATAAAAGTATGTTCATTATTAAATAAAATTGATCATGTTCTTCTGGTTTTAGTTTTCTATTTATATCGATTTTTCTTTTTAATTAAGCTCATTATTTCCTTTCAAGAATTTGTACAATGTTTTTAATTTCATATTCTTAGACACTTTACATTTGAAAGAAGATACATGAATATCGTATACATATATCTAGGTGTAATATTTTAGGTTAAAAATTAATACTTACAAGAAGAAAACAATTAGTTCTCTTCAATGTTATGACTGACATTAAAAATAATCAATCAGTTTGATATAGTTTAAATGGAAGATTTTTTTTAGTTAGTTGTAAAGTTTTTTAGTTATGTTAATGATTGTAAAATTTTTGATAATATTGTTTGTTTTATCATTAATATATACATATATGTTTATATGGAAAACGATATTGTTCCTAATAAATTACATTACCATTATAAATATTTTTAAGTTTTTGAGAATTGAGATTATAAAAGCTATTTTTATTAGTGGTAATGCTGGAATATGTAACAAAGTATATTTGATGTATTAACTATGGTGATAAATAAAATGTAATTATTGAATATTGAAAGTTGTAATTATATTATATTAGGTTGGATTGCAAATAATTTATAAGTTAATAATATTTAAGAACAAGAGTTGTAATCAATCAGTATTTTCCTCACTAAAAAGTTTGTTTTAAATTAAAAAATGAAAGACATATACTTAAAACAAATTTTAGTTATTTGTTTTGTAAAATTTATGCAATATGTACATCTTAATATTTCTAAAAATTGTATCAATAACATTATTAATTGTTATTTTTTTAATAGTTAATTATTTTATATGTGGATACTGTTTTCAATTGATGTTATTCAAAAAGGTTTACCCAAACGTTTTTATTCCCTCAGTTGGCATTACCGTGATGATTTTATTTATTACTGTGAGGATGGTATTTTTTAATATAATAATATGATATAATATATAATGTAAAGTTCTAATTAGTTTAGTTTTTTAATCAAAATATCCTTCTGTTATTATTAATTAAAATTATTTATTTTCCAATACAAAATCTTATTTAGTTTTCTCTTCAGATTCTAAAAGATAAATAAATAAATTCTTAGAAAAGATTCTTGAATAGGTTTTGACCTACCAATGCTAATTTTTCAAAGACATAATGAAGTAGGCTTTTAATTATGTATGGTTATAATTACTAATAAAAAAATTGTTCATAATTATTACCTACATAATTATTAATTAATACCATCCTTATGATAGGCAGTTTGTCTCATATCTTCTCTATTGATTAATCTTATTTTTAAAAATGCATAAATTTAATATTTTTTCATAAATAAAATCTTAACCAGTTATTAATAAATATATTGTCATTGTAATTGCCAAATGAATAATATTATTGTTATAAAAAAAAGAAAAAAGAAACTTCAACTCCTGTTCTAAACAAAAGAAGAAGAAAAAAAAAACTATAAATGTATACAGACATAAAAATGTGCCAAATCTATTTTTTCATTAATGACAATGATTGTTTTAATAATTTCATCTAATAGATAATTTATGTGATCAATGTATAAGTATATAATATAATATAATATAAAAAAAAAAAAATAATAATGGGTTTGCTGTTGTATGAAAGAATTGCTACTAGCCTAACCTAAGTGGAACATTAAGTGTGCCAAGTATAGTGAATTACTTACGTACGTACTATAAGTGAAATGTAAATAATTTTGTATCAGTACTTGGTCAAACAACAATCAAGTTTGATGCCTGTTAATATCTACAGTATTCTCTGTATATAGTTATTTGGTTTGTTGGTTTTTGACTCAGCGCTAGATTGTAAATTATTTATTAATGATATTAACAGCTATATGAGCTGCAGCCTTTCATTTACTAAAGGAGTATACTTTTGTGCCAACTTGTAATTCATTCTATTAAAAGTTAAAGAAAAGTATTTATAAAAAAAAAAAAAGTGTGCCAATGAGTTGTTAAGAAAACTGTAAAGAAGCCCTCGTACCCAAATTTATTTAATATTTATAATCTTTAAAATTTTATTTATTGTTCAATATAGAATGTATATTTTATTACTTAAAATAAGACTTTTATACTTTTTATTTTGATTATTGTTTTGTACTTTTTTAGATTGTTAAAAAAAAAATAAAAAAATACACCTTCAGATTTATACCTCGATTTATTATCATTTTTATTAATATTTATGCATTTGTGGCTAATTAAATATGATATAAAAGCTCTTTCCCCTTTTTCACCAATACAGAGCCTTTTAGTAGTGTTCTAAACAAGAGATGTACAACTATACAGGAAACCACTTAAAGTGAGCAGTAGGTTTTCATGCACCTACTTATTTCACTAAAATACAACTTTCTACTTTCGTTATTGAAAAATAATTTTTATTAGGATTTCATATTCTTACTCACTTACGTGAGAAACACACCTAATAATTAAAAACTCCAAAATATGGACAATATTTATGTATTCACTCTAAAAATATATAAAAAGTATAGTGACTGCAGAAAATGTTTTCATACAGCATCAAATTATCTTTGTTAATCCCTATGTATTTACTTAAGGTGTAGAGAAGTTAAATGTTTGCTAATCCTGGCTATTTCTAACTTATTTTTATCTTCTCATCAGTTTCTATTCAAACAGTGTTTTATTATATCAACAGCCACGCTCCAAGATTCATTATGCCTCTTTTCGATAGCAGTTACATGTACATTTTATAATAATGTGGATATTCCTGAAAACAGATTAGTTCAATAACAGATAAAGAACTTAACTGAAGAAGAATAATGATGCACTGCCTGGGCTATACTATACTATATAGGCAGTGGCCAGTTGTGACTCAGCTATCTAGGGTTATCAACATTAACCTTTCGTAAGTAACTTTAAAAGAGACCTAATTATAAAATTACATTAAAATCAGCCTTGTCATTCCTATGGACACATTTACTAGCCCCCGAAATTAAAACAAATCCGTTAGCGTTTATTTAAATGTTGTAAGGTTCTAGGTTCCCCTGTCACCGCTTCGCTTGGCTTGGCTTAAGTAAAGGTAATTTTAACTAATAATTGAAGTTTTATTCGTTTGTCTATACAAATCTTCTATTGTAGCATCCAATTAAACATTTCTTCAATGATTTTTTCACGCATATTAGTGATTTTTGAACCTGTTAAAAATAGCGCTGATTAGGTGATTGATTATTACTTAAAAGCATAATTAGTCATGCAATTTTTAATTTTAGTGTATGATTTAGTAATTAAGATAGGAACAGTTAAGAAAAACGTTTTTGGATAAAGGACTGCCTTATCAGTGCATATAACTAAAGGCCCATGCATCATGTTTCTACACACAATATCAAAAAGCAAAGGATCGACATATTGATATGGTAATAATTATTATTCGGTAGAGACAATTTTATTTTTTTCATCGGGTTGGATTTTAAATTCAAACCATAAAATTATATGACGGTGTGGCAAACGTTCCTGCCACTCAAAATTGTACATTTAAATTTTTATTATTGTAAATTTTTCAATCGCTGAACCTTCCTAGAACTATGAAAATTGTGTAGTTGAAATTTGGTACCAACAGGATCAGTTCACAATTGTAACCTTTATTGCTGAGCGGAATATAAAAATCAGTCCATTTTCAAACTTTACTGGAATCTACAAACCGCGCCGCAAATTTAAATCTTTTTTAATAATTCAATTTAATATAAGTCAATTTTATTATCAATTTCAAGCTCTATACAAGACCATTCCTTTGTAACCCCTCATCTATATAATAATGCCGCTCGCCACCTATTGATCAACTGCCAACCACATTTTATCTCTTTTGACCTGAAGACGCCTTTAAATTTGTTACCATATAGGGGCAATCCAGAAAACCTAATGATAAAATTGGGGGATACAGTTTGGCGTTGTAATTTAGAATCTATCCTCTACATCCAAAATTAAATTATACCGCTGCATAACTTTCAAAGAATTCATTAAGATAAGCGAGAACAGTGACGCATCACGCGCGGTAAAAGGAGAAACGCCGTAATTTCGAAGTTATTTTGCTGCGTATCGAGTAGTATAATTTTTGACTCCGAGAAGCTACGATATTCGTTTAAGTTTTAATCGTCAGCTGTCGTCGATCGATTGTATATAAAACATTAGTTTAAAGTAATTACAGTGAACATAATAAGGTGTTAGAATAAAAAATATATATAAAGTCGGCCTATACTCGTCGAAAAGCAAAAACCAAATACAGCAATCGTATACGGTTGAAATGGTCTTCTCAAGAATAATTGAATGGTAATAATAAAACATCATATGACCGAGTCAAGCAGTGCCAGAAGCGTAAAAGTTCCCGATCAACATTGTTTAATACTTATTACCCCATTAATGCACAAAGCTTGATCGCGCACTCAGAAGACATCTCTACCGATACAAACATCAACCGATCTGATTATTTGGCAATTGGCGAAACTCGGATGGAAAATTCCATGCTAGTGAATGTGCCCAGCTTTGATCTGAGAACATATTTCAATACCGCTAAGAACAGACAAATTGCAATTACTTCATCTGTAGCGGTATCATCATCAAGTTGCGAAGCCGGTGGAGTCGCCATATATCGCAGCATCAATAGCTTCACTGATTGTAATACACAATAATTCACTGATTAATTGTAACTGAGTTAACATTGACATTTCGGAAATTTATTAGTAAATGAAAGACGTAAAACCTGGTGATATCTAAAGTAAACGTAAAGGCCAATGACATCTTCAAATTCGTACTCTGGTGTATGTATATTCACCCGGACCAAACGTTAGCAGAAATTTAAACTCTTTATGTTACGGTCGTTGTTTAAATATTCCAAAAACATCGCTTACATTATAACCGATTAAGAGGTTAATTTAATTTGCTTTATATTGAAACTTCTCCAACAACGTTAGGTGATACCTCTATTCATTTAACATTTATCAGAAATCTCGATGGATCTTGTTTGCCATTTGTGTTATACTTTTCGTATCACAGACCCATAATTAATAAAGTTATGTTGTAACACAATAATTATTAGTTTCCTTGCTTTTATCCTAAATACATAAATAAAAATATTTTATTCAGAAAATATGACCTGTTACACCATATTCACGAACAACACACGGCCGTGTCCATGACACAGCCACATACCGATATTTTTTTTTTAATCACATCGTTATTGATGCAAGGAGATGACCTATTAAATTATCCGTGAAGTCCATGAAACATATTTTTAAACACAATATCTAAAAGCAAGGGGTCGAAATTTTGATTTGGCAATAATTTGTAATTTGCCAGAAATAATTTTATAGATTTCATCTAGTTGGATTTTAATTTCTAACCATAAAAGTATATAACAGTGTTACAAACCTAGTTTCTGCCCCTCTAGAGTGCACATTTAAACTATAATTATTATAGTAAACTTTATTTATGTAAACCTTCCTAGAATTATGAAGATGTATTTAAAATTGGATGCAGTTGGGTTCAATTGCCATTGTAAAATCTGTTACAGAATGGCGCTGGACACATATAGGTCGATTTTTAAACTGCACTGGGATCCACATGTCGCACTACATTTTTATAGTATTTTTAAAACCGATTTAATTGAACATAATTAAAATTTATCATAAATTTCGAATTCATGTAACACCGTAGATTTGTAACTTCTCTCGAATAGTGCTCGCCACCTGTCGGTAGATTATCAAACTTTACAGCACACCACACATTAATCACTTTTTTATGACAATTCAATTGAAAATTTGTACATTTGGCGGGTGACTATGTTCTTAAGAACGATGAGGCCGATTTGAATAAAGTTTGATAATTAGGTTTCTGTTATTATTTTTTTTTTTTATCCAACGCCAGTCTTTAGCCTCTCGGCCATTCGACGTCGAGCCTCCCAGTAACGCGTGGCAGGATGAGGTGGAGCGTCAGCAAGTTGTGGACAGGTCTTCAGATGATCGCTATCCATCTTGTCTAGCTTGCAAAGGGGGCAGGCGTTACTGTCTGCTGCTCCAATGCGGTGAAGATGATCCTGTAGATAGACGTGTCCAATAGTAAGTAGTAAGCCTGAAGTACGCAACAGCTTGGGCTCGGCCCAGTTACTACTCATTCCCACTTTTTATTTTCACTTAGTTCCTTCATGCGATTGTACATATAGGCATCGATGGTCCTCTTGATTATTATATATGTTTCATTCAAGGAGATTAATATCTAGTTATTATATTAAAAGGCATAACTCCTCATTTGCTTTATTCATTTACTACATGTTTCGGAGCTTGTCATGTTGCTCCATCTTCAGGTTCTTACACTGTGATATTCTCACTGGTCATCCTATCTACACTGACACCACTGGCTTCAGGTGTCAGTGTAGATAGGATGACCAGTGAGAATATCACAGTGTAAGAACCTGAAGATGGAGCAACATGACAAGCTCCGAAACATGTAGTAAATGAATAAAGCAAATGAGGAGTTATGCCTTTTAATATAATAACTGTTGATTATATTCTCTTCTGCTCTTAAGATCAGGGAAACTGAGGGCTGGGCTTTCTTCATACATTTCTGGTTTTTTTCATACATCCTAACAAAATTGGGTGCAGCTGGGTTCAATTGCCATTGTAAAATAGGAGATTTTATAATTAAGTTTCTTTCTCAACTTATAACATTTTAAATAGACGCCGACCATAACAACTGTCGTTGTTAAGAACACGTTTACTAGCCCCCGAAATGAATAAGAACTATAGAGCCCATTTAAAATATTAAAAGGCATTAAGAAACCTAATTATCAAAATTCATTCAAATCGGCCTAATCGTTCATAACAACATAATCATCCCCCCCCCCCTGAAATTAAAACAAAGCTGTTAGCGTCTATTCAAAATGTCATGAGGTGAGAAAGAAACTTAATTATAAAATCTCACTAAAATAGGCCTCGTTGTTCTTAAGAACATATTTACCCGTCCTTAAAATTAAAACAAAGCCGTTAGCGTCTAAATCGTCCCTGTCTTTCTTATGAACACATTTACATGCCCACAAAACTAAAACAAAGCTGTAGGCGTCTATTCAAAATGTTAATACCCCTGAAATTAAATCAAAGCCGTAAGCGTTAATTTAAAATATTATGAAATATCAAAAAAAGATATAATTACAAATCGGCCTTTTCGTTGTTAAGAAAGCATTTACTAGCTCCAGAAGTTGATTGTACACCACACAGCAACTTGGATCCAAGGCTCAATAAACAGAAATAAAATCAATTTATGACATCTTTAATCACATATATAACTGTGTTATCTCCATTTGTGACATTGCTATAATATATATTTCTCATTGAAACTTTTTCTCTTCCACTAGTTATTTCCTAAACTTAGACCATGCAAATTTCAGGAGATGGAACATTAAAATTCTTAATAGGTCATACATTTTTTAGGTTGAGAAACCAAATATGATAATTGCTAACTGAAATTAATGACAGATACATAATTACATTGAAACTCAATGTAATAAAGGATAATATTATTTATATTACTCAATGTGATACTGTAGGGCAGTAGTATAGAAGGCTCAATATTTGTATTGGAGTGGCTAAATTTGTTCTTAACGACAGTGCCAATTTCAATGAAATTTGATAATTAGTTTCCTTTCATACCTTATAACATTGTGAATATACGCTAGCGGCTTTGCTTATTATATATACAATTTTAAATTATTTTATATAATTTATTCATTTCTATGGCAATAAAAAATGATTACTTTAGATTTAATAAAACTTTAAAAGAGTTTAATAGTTTCCTATTGATACAGAATCAATATATTATCAATTATGAATTATGGGTGTGACAATGACTAAAAGAGGCAAAATAGGAATCAAAAACAATAAATAAATAAATAAAATTATTTTATTTAACAATATAAATTTCTATGATGACTAAACAGAATGTCTATAGCAAATGTATTCTCACATTTTTTTTTATTATTACTTTTTTTTTTTACACAATAAAAATATTATATTATATTTACAGAGTTTGACATAAATTACAAAAGGTGCGAATAATTAACAACTATATTTATAAAAAATAACAATGCAGATTCAGTATAAATCATTGTAAAAGGAATGATACACTTTCAACATAAAATGGGGGAAAAAAAAGAAAAGTAATACAATATAGATAAATGTACTATTACAAGGATTATAATTACAAATACAATATATATTTGATACTGAACAAGAGATAAATTCAGATCTTAAAAATAAACAATAAGCTATCATACATTAAATAAAATCACAGTTATATTACTTTGATAATGAGATAGCAATTATTAAAGCCAATATTATCCCGACGACAATGGATATACCAAGCAGAAAGCATGTTCTCTTTCTCCTCCTCGTCTGAAACAACAACAAATACAAGCTCATAACAATAGATATTTATTAGTTAACAGGTTATCTCTTGGTAAGGTTATAACAATTTATATAGAAAACTAAACTACTCAAACTTTAATAAACATTTCATAGCTAAATCACAAGGTTCAATGATAAGGACCCAGTTTAATTAAATTCAATTTATTATTACTAATATTAAATTTTTATTAGCTGGATCAATAATAAAATTTTAATTGGATTTGATAAATATCCAATTATATCATATATTAAATCAAATTGTTAGCCAATTCATATTTTGAATAGGGAAACTTCCCAAGAAATTAATTAAAATATTTGAATGAGTATGGTAACAGGAATGATATTGATCAAACAAATAAAAACAAAATTAATTGAGATGCAATTGTTAAAAACACAGTCTTCTGTTTTCTATTAATGATATTAACGATGATGATATTAGCTCAAAACTAAATAACAACATTAGCAATACTTCTTAGAGGTTTTAAATCTCTTCATATCTTCCATTTCAAAGTAAAAAAATATAAGTATAAATGGTTTATTTTTACTCAATTGAGGGGAATTAATAAAAGAATGACTATGTCAATAAATGGGATTTGATAACATCTACCTATAAAACTGTCAATAATTGAAATTACTTCTATTAAAAGTTATATTTTTGATACTCTTTTAATATTCTTTTTTTTTTATTGTTATAACTATAACTGTGGGGATTGAGATATTTTTAAGTAAAAAAATTATAAATGAGTGGAACCAGTAATTGACAAGGAATATCGCTGTCAATAAATGGAAAATGAAGTTTCTGTTTATTGACAACCATATGTTTATTGAATATCTCATATGGAATACTTATTTTTAAAGTAAACTTAGGAAAAACATTAACATTATGAACCAAATAGCAAACAGAAAATGTTGGCATGCTAATGGCATAGTAATGATCTGTGTAAAATAATAAATATCAAATATTTGGACGGGAGTTGGGGACTCCCCACTGAGGGAGCGTCGCCCATGCCCTTGCAGCCCCAGGTCCCCCTGGCCCGGAGGGTAGGATAGGATAGGCAGCACTCCTCAGCAATGGAAAAGGCAAGGGAAATCCTGAAATAAAACTAAACGTCAAAATCCAGATTGCGCCTGCATCTGTCCACCTAGTTGGTGCAGCTGTAATATATCTTCTTGATCTCAACAATCAAATTGTAAACTCATCATCTCCTTTAAAGTGACCACCACAAACCGAACTTCAACTAGAATCAACATGATAGAAAATAAACTTTTGAACAAGAACCCACAGTGAAAAGAAGAGGAAGTAAGTGGAACAAAGATCCGAAGAGAAAACATAGTGAACACATGAAGAGAGCTTGGGAGGAGTGGAGGAAAAACCAAAAGGACTAGGAAGTCATGAAGGCATTTAAGTTTATTCGATCTCTTAAAAAGAGAATATTTGTCAATAATAATAATATATATACAAATATAAAATTCCAATTTAAAAATCTTGGTCATAAAATAATCAATGTAAGTAAAGCTGTAAATACTTCAATTTTTCTTTTAAGTTTGGTACACATTCTCTCTCAATCCAATTAAGGGGATTATAGCTAGTAATTCCATACTTACAATGGTTTTAATATACTACAAGGCGTAATTACCAAGTAGACAAATGCTGAAGCCAAAAGGCTAATAAAAATGTAGGCAACTTACAGCAAGAAATTATATTCAATTTTAAAACATTTTAATTATACTGTTATGCATTGATGTCTGCTACACTTAGCCTATACAATAATAATAATAATAATAATAATAATAATAATAATAATAATAATAATTATTATATAATATATAAGTTATAATTATATATATTATTAATAAGTTATAATCGGACTTGGGCTTGGAGGCTTTACAGTCTCCCGCGCATCGAAGAGCACCCCCAAATCCAAGTGGAAGACAGAAGCGGATGAGATGGACAAGAGAAATGAACATCGCTGTCATCCGTGCCTACTACTTGGCAACTAAACTAGAGACTGACATAACAGGATACCGAAGAAGACTGCTGCCATTTTGGCATGAAATATACCCTGATGTTATAGTCACAGAACAACGCATCGCGGACCAAATAAAAGTAATATTTCGAAAGAATTTCTTGTCTGCAATGGAAATCAATGATATAAAAAATGAAATATTGCAACAGGAAAGTGACCAAAATATGGATCAAAGTAGAGAGGTAACAAACGCTTCACCTGAGGCTATAGAACGTGTAGAAGAAACTGGCCAGAATAATGAAGAGCAAATTAGGCTCAGAGAGCTGTTGGCATCTGAGCATTTTGTATTTGAAGGTGTGCCACTCAAAGACCGCCCCTTGCTCGTAAAAGTGCCATATGGAAAAGAAACCGTTAAAATTGTCCAGTCAATTGACAACATTCTTCAAACAGTTTTAACGCCAGAAATGGATATTTCTGAAATTTGTCATTATATATACATAGCTGCAAAAACGGTAATAAAAGAGCTAAGCATAAAAACGAAAGAGACAAATATTAAAAGAACTGATAAAAGCCCTGAAAATAAGATACCAGCTTGGGAAATTAGAATAACAAGAAAAATAGAAGAAACTAGAAGACGACTTGGAATTTTAACAAATTACCTAAATGACCCTAGTAATGCGTCAAAGAAGCTGAAGGTAAAAATCGATGAGCTAATAGTTCTTTATATTGGACCTATTCAAAAAGATGAAATGCAACAACAACTAAGCATATATATGGACAAGCAGAAGCAAAGATTGGCTGCATTAGCATGCCGGTTACGAAGGTACAAAGGATCTATGAAAAGAAAGAACCAAAACAAGTTATTTAAAGCGAATGAAAAAGCATTTTATAGATCACTAGAAAAGAAAACTCTCAGGCAGGTACCACCAAAAGCTGAAAATATGGGTGAATTTTGGAAAGCTATATGGGAAAAAGCTAAAAATCATAATCATAAAGCTTTTTGGATTTCTGAGGTTCATAAGAAAATGGATAATGTACCCAGTATGGAACCTACACTTATTACTATAGAGGATGTAGTGCAAGCGGTAAAAACAATGCAAAACTGGAAGTCCCCAGGCCTAGATAAGATACAAAATTATTGGTTAAAAAATTTTAAAAGCACTCATAGAGTCCTGGCAGCTTACTATCAGCGTCTTTTGGAGGGAAAAGAAGCTCCTTCAAGTGACTTTTCTCAAGGCATTACTTATTTACTGCCAAAGAATAATAATACTAATCCAGATCCTAAGGACTATAGACCTATCACCTGCCTCAATGGAGTTTATAAGCTTCTAACTCGGATAATAAACAATAAGATCATGGAACACATTAACAGAAATAACCTGATGGCCGAACAACAACTTGGAAACAAATCTAATACAAAAGGCTGCAAGGAACTCCTAGTTCTTGACTCGTTCATAGCAGCACAAGCAGTAAAAAAACAGAGAAATGTTTTCATGTCGTGGATAGATTACCAAAAAGCATATGATTCTGTTCCGCATAGTTGGCTAAAGGAAACGCTGCGGATATATAAAATAAATAATGCTGTCATTGACTTACTTTCCAGACTGATGGATAACTGGAGCGTTATTCTCAATATAAAGCAAACCAATGGGAATATCCTCGAAGGCCCAATAAAAATAAAAAGAGGAATATATCAAGGAGACTCTTTGAGTCCAACATGGTTCTGTTTAGCACTCAATCCTCTCAGTGAATTACTAAATTCTTCAAAAAAAGGATATCCTTTAAATGTAAAAACTGGACCCGTCATCTCCCACAGTTTCTATATGGATGATTTGAAATTGTATGCCACAAATGAGAGAGACATGAAAACATTACTGGAATTGGTTGTAGGATTCAGTAATGATATAAAAATGACATTCGGTCTTGAGAAATGTGCTACATTAAAAGCTGTACGTGGCGAACTAAAAGAAAGTGAAGGTATAGGGCTATCTAATAATACTAGGATAACCAATTTATCTGAAGACGATGAGTGCAAATATTTGGGTCTAATAGAGCTTCTGAAGTTCAAAAAAAACGCTAGGGAACGGTTTGAAGAAAAATTTAAAAGAAGGATTAAATACCTCCTCAACACACAACTGTCTGGTGGTAACATAATAAAAGCTATAAATACGTGGGCCCTTCCCGCGTTAATCTATAGTTTTGGTGTTCTTAAGTGGTCAGATACAGACCTGCAGGCCATTGACAGGTATGTAAGAGTGGAAATGGTCCGTACAAGAAAACGACACCCAAAATCCTCAGTTAGCAGACTTTACATTCCCAGGAAGCAAGGTGGCAGGGGACTCTTGAATGCTCATGGGATGTGCAGACGTATTGAGAATGACCTAAGAAATTATTTCAGCACACATCAATCACTTAAATTCAGAGCAATTAGTGTTATGGATCGAGACCATACAGCTCTCAGCTTGGCAAGGGATCACGATAAAGAAGAACCAACAATCCAAGCAGTAATAGAAGAATGGAAATCAAAACCGCTCCATGGTAGATATTATTTTTCACTTATGGAAGAAACCATAAATTTGGAATCGTCTACCAAATGGCTGGCAAATGGGAAACTGTTCCCTGAAACTGAAGGGTTCATAATGGCGATACAGGACCAATCGATTCCTACCAATGTTTACAGGAGACGAATTTGCGGAGAAAATATCTCAGAAAAATGCCGCCTTTGTAAACAAAGTCCGGAATCAATACAACACCTGGCATCTGGATGTACTGGTCTTGCAGGTACAGAGTACCTTCGCAGACATAATCATGTAGCAGGAATCCTACATCAAGAACTTGGAAAGATGTATGGAATGATAAAAGAAATGGTTCCTTATTACAAATATAGGCCAATAAGAATAATGACGTCAGGGAGGTATAAACTATTTTGGGACGAGCAAATAATAACGGACCATACGGTTCTCCACAACAAACCTGATATATTAGTAATGGATCTGGAAAAAAAGGAAGCAAAGATATTTGAGATTGCAATACCAGTAGATGACAACATACAAAAGACCATCTCCACGAAAATATGCAGGTACCAAGAACTAGCTGGTGAGTTGAAGACTATTTACAACCTTCAAAAGATTTCAATCCTGCCAGTAATAATATCATGCAATGGCCTTATACCTCAAACGACAGTGCAATCCTTCAAAGATGGAGGAATTTCGTTGAAAAAATTAGAAGATGCACAGATGGCAGTCCTACTTGACACAGCATCAATAATAAGAAAAACTCTTAATATATAAACTTTTGGTTGGTACTAAACCCCCAAACGTTTACATCACCACTCATGTGTGTTTCAATAAATAAATAATAATAATAACGACAAGAACCCTTGCTAAAGTTCAAAATAAAAAAGAGGTTTTATTTAAAAATATTTGATGCAAAAAGAAAGATTACACAATACAAAATAATAATAATAATGAAATTACTAATGACTAAACATTAAAACCGAGAGATTTCTATTACTTTACCACTTCCCTCAACAAAGCCTCTCACATTACAATACCAAGTTTCAAACGGTCCAAAGTTTCACAGACTTCTGGCCACCATTCCTAGTGATAAGCAAAAACTTCTTGTTGAGCCTACGTCACCTGCTAGCAGCAGTTGTGGCTAATTCCATTCTAATAATAATGTCTTAACATTACCAATAAAAAAGATAAAGGTAAAGAGAGAAAATAATTATAACCTGATACATAGCGGCTTTCTCCAATTCAGAATGCCCGTCTTCAACCGCCCCATGAGCTGATTCAATAGCATTCTCAATAGAATCTATAACAGATAAATAAACATAAACAATAACTCATCAGTGACAAAAGCATGTTGATATAGCAACATAATGACAAAAGCATGTTGATATAGCAACATAATGACAAAAGCATGTTGATATAGCAACATAATGACAAAAGCATGTTAATATAGCAACATAATGACAACATGTTCTACTGACATAGCAACACCTTAACCTATAGTAGTTAGGGTCAAACAGACCTGGATTGATTTCCTTTTAGGGTGGGGGTGAAAGGGAAATAGGACTTAGGGAATAATTTAAATAATTTTCAATAAATTTGATATTTAAGTTACATACATGATTTTATGAAAATCGGTTAATAATCCACTATAAAGTACAATATCTCTACCACCACCCCTAACCCTCCCTAACAGGAAATCGATTCAAAGATGTTTCAAATCTATAAAAATGTTGCTACACATATTAGAAGCTCAAATATCAAATTCCTTCCCCCTCTCACTATGAACTATATTATATCTATTGAATTATACAAGGAATTATATCTATATCTAATTCATTATTATTTTATTTTATTTTTTTTTTTTATGACTTGAAAAGATAATTTATTTGTTATTTGACAACTGAGGCTACAATTAAATAAGTTAGTTAGTTGTACAACTAATATATTTTCAACTATAAGGTTTAGTTATCAACTACGATTACAACTAATTCCATTGAATAACTTAGTTGTGATATTAACTCATAACCAAAATTTTAGCACTTTATTCAATTAAACTGCTAGGACAATTGAATAATTTAGTTGTAGTTGTTTATAATGTTAGTAATTGATATAGTCCCAATTGATTTTTGCCCTAAGAGCAATAATCTTTTGTTTCTTATTCTCCTCATAGCGACGTAGTAAACATGATAAAATATTTTGGTTAATAGTGAATCATTTTTAACATCTCTCATTGCAGGACCCATCTAATTCTTTCTGCAATCACAGGCCTGTTATTAATACAATGGAAGCCTGTTCTTATAATGTATTGGAAGCCTGTTATTATAATATATTGGAAGCCTGTTATTATAATATATTGGAAGTCTATTATTAATATATTGGAAGCCTGTTATTAATACATTGGAAGTCTGTTATTGATATATATTGTACTAGCATCCTCTGTCGCAGCTTCACCCGCTCTCGTAGAGAACTTAGATAATTTTAACTAATAATTCAAGCTTTATCTGTTTATCGATAGAAATCTAGTATTGAAGTAAGCAATGGAGCATGGTTCCTTCAATAATATTTCCACTAATGCCTGTAATTTTTAACCTAGTACCATTGCAGAGGTTAGGTGTTTTAAGTCCATGTAAAAAGATAATTGGACATCCAATTTTTAATTTTAAAGTTTGAGTTAGTAATCCAGATGAGCGGAGACTATTAAGAAACTCTTGGGGATAATGGGCTGCATTATCAGAGCTTAAAACTAAAGGCCCATACTTATTCCTATCGACAAAAAGGGACCTAAAACAGAATGTAGCAAATATTAGGGTATCTCACTCCTTCCATCTTGTCATAAAATATTTACCTCAACTCTAAAAACAGAATTACTGAATACATAGTGGAAATAATCGGTGACTATCAATGTTTTTTCAGACAGAGTTGTTCAACTATGGACCAGATATTTTTCTTTTGGTAAGTTTTAGAGAACAATAGAATATAAGAGTGTAGTGCATCAGCTATACATTGATTTCCAAAAGGCTTACCATTCGATTAACTGCCAGAAACTGTATGATATTTTGATTGAGCTAGGAATACTAAATAAATTATTTATTATAGTAAAAATAAGCATGTTCAAAACATTTAATAGAGCCCAAATTGGTATTTTACCCTGCTTCAAAACAGGCAGATTCTCTTTCTCTGGTATTATTTAATTCAGGAAAAGGACTAGAAAAAAAGACTGGATAAAATACTGGTTCTTGGACAGGGATGATTTAGAAGACTCCACAATACAGAACTGAAGGAGATTTATCTGCTAAATATAGTTCATGTAATATCAACTCCACGGTTAAAATGTGCATGTTGTCTTGGGCTTTAGTTTAGTAATAATTCCAAAGATGGTAATTAGTTTTGAGCTGCCCGGTTAATGAGCACGCGGTAGAAGGGAGGATTAGGTCAACAGGTTGGAGAGAGGTGTGTCGTCAACAGTTAGTGGTAATAGCATTGAACCCTCAAATTTGATAAGCCTTTTGTTACTTATACGTTTATTAATGGATAATTTAAGAATTCTTGATATCTAAACTAACTACCAAAATATTAGTTTTTTGTTGTCTTGTGGTTGATAAGAATCATATCCATTTTCCGTTTGTGATCACTAACCACCAAAACTACAGAACCAATCTGTACCAAATTTTAACCACATCATTTTTATAGTTTCAGTAAGATTTAATAATAATAAAATCTACTGATTTTTGATTAATTCATTATTATCACATAATCACATAAAAAGCAATAATATTTGGGTAACAGTGAAGTTTTAAAATTAACCGATAGGTGGTGAATGCATGAGAGCTTACAAACGTACAGTGTTATATAGATCTTGAATTTGATAATGAAATTTAATAATATTCAATTAAATTATAACAGATTTAAAAATGTGATGCGACTTGTGGATCCCAGTGAAGTTTGAAAATCGACCAAAATGCGGTTGTCACCATTCCACAATAGAGTTTACAATGGCAAAATTACTGAAATGATCTTTATGAAATTTTTAACTACATCTTCCTAGTTCTAGGAAGGTTTAGCATTGATAAAATTTACAATAATAACAATTTAAATAGACAATGTTGAGAGGCAGAAACAAGGTTTGCCAAACTGTCATATATTTTTATGGTTAGAAATTAAAATCCAACCAGATGTATCAATAAAATTATTTCTGCCGAATAAAAATTATAACCAAATCAAAATGTTGATCCTTTGCCTTTTGATATTGTTGGTAAAAATATTATTCATGGGCCTTTAGTTGTAAGCATTGATTATGTGGCCTATTACCACCTATTATCGATTATCGACTCATGCATTAAAAATAAAAAATGGTTGTCCAATTATGCTTTTATATAATTTTTGCACCTAATCTCTGCAATGAATGGAACCTGGTTAAAAAGCACTGGTGAGTGTGAAAATATGATTGAAGAAATAATTTTATATTTTATGGCAGAAATAGTTTTATTGGTTTTATCTGTTTTTTAATTTCAATTTCCAACCTTAAATGTGTATGACTGTGTGACAAACCTCGTTTCTGCCACTCAACATTGTACATTCAAATTTTTATTATTGTAAATTTTACTATTTCCAAATCTTCCTAGAAATATAAAGATGGTGCAGTTAAAATTTGGTACAGATTCGTTTATTAGTTTTTGTGGTTAGTGATCAGAACGAAAAATGGCTTGTCCATTTATATAATAATATAGATAAGTAAATATGTTTTGTACGATCGAAGAAAATAACAATTAACTCACTTATATCATCGGACTGCTGATGGACCATTGCTCCTAATTCATTCATAATCTGATTTATATCTAATATACAGCTTTCAATATTTTGAATTCTTTGCTCGCGCTCCAATAGTAGGCCTTGTTCAAATTCAATCTGGTTAGCTATAACCTTTTGCAAATTTGGATCCACTTGCGAACCATTTGTGACCTTGCCTTGTGAAAAGTCATCAAGAATAGCATGCTCTGAAGGCAAAAGGTGTGTTTTCATTTTTTCTGCAACTTGCTAAATTTTCAAAAGTTATATAATACAATAAAAATTAATATATGATTTGTAAATATTTTATATATAATATATAATATAAACCTTTTGAGTTTTGCTATATGACTTGACAGCTTCCTTAAAGTTGTTCATCAAGATTTCAACTTGGAGTTTTTGCTGTTTGTCTTTCTTTTTAACAATTCCAGAAAGTTTATTCAGATCTTTGGTAGTCTGGTCAACAACTTCATTAGCACTAACTAATTTTGAATGTCTATAAAATTAAAAAATAAAATATTAATACACATACAAAGACTAAAATGCAATTCCTATTAATTTAGGATTATCAAACCACATAATAAACTAAATAACTATTACCAATCAAGATGGCGATATAAAAAAAATTAAACTAATAACTATTACCATTTTAACAAATGCTATAATGTCAAATTCTGATTTTAACTAATAGCTGGTGAAATGAACCAGATAAATGTTATTATTTTAAATTCTCTTTGCTTTACTAAGGTAGAGAGAAGAAACACTTATCGATGGTTTGAAGTTAGAGTGAAAGAGGAAATGCAAAATTGTTAGTTACTGACTGAATATTTTAAATTTAATTATCATAATAAAATATTTTTTAAAAAAATCTCATTAAAACCAATTAAAATGTCAGTGGTAAAATTAACTCAATCAGAACACCAAACACGACAGAGAACTTCAGTGCTAAGCCACATACATAAGGAAGACATAACGTGTTATGGGTTGCAAATCAATTTTATTCTGCAAATAACCTCAAAAGTCATTGCAATTATAGCTACCCTATAATGGATCGTACACAAATAATTAATCTCTACTAATAATTAGCATTATAAAATTAACAATAAATGTTATGTAACAATTTAAAAAATTACAAGAATCATATTTATAAACTTAATCATTCCAAAACTTAAAGAATTTAAAATCACAAGCTAAAAACACATATTTGGCTTAATTAATAAATATAGTTAAAGAAGGAAGAATAGTAGAATTAACCAAATATGTTTTAAAATATTTTAATAGATATCAAAGATAAAAATCCTTTTTAACAAAAAGAAAAACTTAAATTCGTTGAAAGAGGGTGCAAATTGATCTACTAAAGTGAGAATGATAAAGAAAGACAATTAATGTGTAGAGAAACTAATATTTCAACTGTGAAAATAGTTACGCTATACTCACATTTTGACTCGTAACTCTTGACAATCTTTAGGAGTTCCTATTGTTTTTAAGTTCTGTTCTAAATCTTTTCTTCTTGAATTAATTGAATATATGCTGGATGCAATCTTATCAGTAAGTTCGAATAACTCAGTGGGGCTAAACTTAACACCAGCAATCGCAACATTAGGAACTCTTTCTGTTGTAGAACCATAGTTCTTTTGCTGCCTTGATGTATTGGCAAGTCCTTCAGACATTGTGGCTCAAAAGAAATAGCTAGTTAATTAGTAATTAGAGCAGTTTAAAATAAATAACTGTGCCGCTAGATTAATGAAATAGCCAAATTGATTTCATAAAAAATTAAAGGAGAAATCATTAAAAATGGATAGAAAAATACATGAAACAAGCATTTATTAAAACAGTGAAGTAAAAACCTTAGAAAATTACACAGTATCCAAAAAATATTTAAATAAAATATAAAACTTAATTCATTAAAATGAACCGTGTAAGTGAATATTATCAAGAGTTTGACCACATCCTAATGTGTATTTCGCAGTTATAAAAATTTAGAACCTTTTGCACTCCGACTTGACAGTTAGCAAAACATCTGATATGTTAAATGACCAGGAGGCTTCAAAATTTAGGTAAACAAATTGTATTACTTCTGTTGAAAAATTGATATTTTTCATAAAATTTCTTATTCGATATAAAATTATTATTTTTTATTAAATTTCTTTAGTATCCGCAGCCGTTATATGTATATATAAATGCATTTATCGTAGCTTAGAATGTATTAAAATAAAAAGTTAAAATTTCTTCGAAGTTTTCGTGAATATTAATCGCACAGCGATAATGTTTTTGTTGTATCTCGGAATTCATGTAAATCGTTTACGTATTTATTACAAAATCAAGTTTGGAACTGATCAAGTAACAACAGTACGTTTGGACGTCTCACCTCTGCTTTCGTTCTGTGAGTATTTTGCAACTTTTATCAATGTTATTAGTTTTATTCGTTTCGGGATTTTACTTGTGAGTGCTTATGAGTCTGTTTTATCCAGATAATAACAGTTTTTGTTCGAAATTTCACTATTCCTCATTGACGTTAGCGTCAGGTTGTCTCATTGTCTAACAGCAAGGTTGCCCTGGTCCTTCTTTGCATAGTATATGGAATGATTGAAGAATACAATTGTCCATTTACGTAATTTTTTTAATTGTATTTTTCGTTTTTATGATTTGATTCCATGTTATTAGAGCTAAACGAATTCACGCCTCTAATTTTTAAAGAACTGTAGTCCAGTATTCATTTTCTCATTACATACAATTTTCTGTGGAACGATTGATTTGGTTTCTTTAGTTATAACCCTTTGAGTAGGTTCAAACTCTAAAACTGAAGCTTGTTAAATTTTGTTTTACTCAGTGTTAGTTGCTTTATGCTGTTCACATTTTAGTTTATTTTTCTCTCATGTTCCATATATTATAAAATCTTCAGTTTATGTTGTCTATGTCCACCAAGTTTGTTTTGAAGATCAGCTGTCTCTCTTCTTTTCATCACATAGATTCACTTAACACCCAAAAATCATTTTACATCATTCAAAATTTAAGTTATACCTCATTAAAGAAAGTGCATAAACATCTTGATTAAGCCTACCTAGTTAGTACTTACTGTAAGTAAATACACTTAATTTATTGACCTTATTAAATTGTTTACTCTTAACCCTAATGAATAAGGAGGTTTTATTAGAAGACTCATCTTTTTAATTAAAGGCATGATTTAGATGTCTACTTATACTCAACAGTGGCATATTTTTTATATATAGGTTTTTACTTTATAATATTCATCTCTGTTACATTATATTGTGTATGTTGTCTATTTGAATGTTTTTGTGCTTCAAAAGTCCATTCTCTGGGTCATTTTATTTTGATAAATTTTAATTAACCTGTAGTGTAATGATACTATCCTTGATATTTAATATTTGATGGATATTGTAGAACTTAATTTATAGGTAGGTCCTTTTGAATTTAAATATATTCTGGATACAAATGTTTGTTTGAAAGCCAATGATTAAATTCCTAATATTATTATTTTTATCATGTTGTGGCAGTTGTATTATACTTTTATTGAAGTCAGTTTTTTTTTTATTCTTAATGTTCCATTGAATACTTAAATTTAATTTAATTTCCTCCCTCAGTGTTTAATGTTTAGGGATATGTTTATAGGGTTCATCTCATGTCTTCAACCTTAAGGCCATTGCCTTGACTCAAGGCCAAACTAAGACATATATAGTATTAATTTGGTGTTTTTGTTTATTGTGATTATTGATCTAGTTTCATATTTTTCTGTGCTTTGAATGCATTTATTAATATATATGTATATTCATTTTTTATAGAGATACTTCTTTTAATTGGTTTCCTATTATTGTTGTTAGATCTTTTGTTATTTTAAATTAATTTTTAACTTTTCATTTTGGAAGTGGATTCTATTTGTTTGTTAGTATGCATATGTGTATTTGTATGTTTTTGTTTATGAATAGATGTGTGGATAAAACCTAATAATGTATTGTCTTATCAAAATTTGTTTCTAATATTAAGTTATTTTGTTTAATCGTCAAATGACTTTTTTATGTATTTTTGGTTAAATTTAGTAATAATAATCGTAATTATTTTATTTTGTTTCACAACTTTTTAAAGTATAATTAATTATATTTTGCCATTAAAATTTTATTCTTCTCTTCTATTTCCCTATCATTCTTTTTTAACAATCAGTGTTTGTTTTTAAATGTTGAACATAAATATTAAGTTGATAAGTTGATCAATGATAGGTTGCGCATGGCAAATGATCGGCACTGACGTCATTTATGACGTCATCCTAAGTTTTCTTTTGTTGTTTATTACGTACACAACAATAATTTAAAGAAAAAAATGTACTATTTAAAGTACCATCATCATTGCACTTTCTTAAGCTGGTGTATTTCAAATCTGATTGTTTCTTGTATTTCTTTATGATATACAATTCAAATTTTGTCATTTTTTATTTATTTATGGTTTAAAAAAAAACTTGTTTTTGAATGTTGTAGGTTATTGTTCTGTATATGACCATTACGAAAGAAGGCCGTTTTGTGTTTCTAGGTTATTGTAATTGTCATTAGTTGCGAAATAGCTGGCATGTTTACTTCAATTCAAGTCTTGTGATGCATTGTTCTGTTATTGAAAAGTATCGCATCTTCTTGAAATATGACCCTTAGGAAAATCTATGTTATACCTGTTCTAATCTATGATTTGGGAATTACTGATTTAACATTACCAAGTGGAGTAGATTTTTTCACTTGTAAATTAAAAAATGACATTAGGTTTCTTGGTATCTTGTAATAGTTAATTCACTTTATTATTGGTTTAAATTTTAATTTCCTAAATTTAGTCAATGACTAAGGTCATTGGCTTGAGTTGACCATGAGGGTATATAGTATTAATTCTCAGAACCAGAATTTCAATAAAGTATTATAGTTTGGTTAATATGCCTTATCAAATTATTAGGATCAAAAGGTTCCTAACTCTTAAGGCAGTGCTGTTATGGCATGCTTGTATTTTGAATTAAGGCCACTTAGTTTAGTAATAATTATTACAATTTTTGCATTTTATATCCTCATCATCTATGTTGTGATTCATTGGTCGATCCAAAATATACTCCTGTTAATGTGACTTGTTAAAAATCATAGATATTTAACAATAATGCTGCACATAAAACCAACATAAATAAGAAAATGAAATTCAATAAAATTATAAGTGATAAAAAAATATTATATATTTCCTCAAATATATATAGTTGCTTACTAACCTAGCTAGTACAGTACTGGCTTCCCATCCTGTATAAATGTGGTTTGAATTTTGTCTTAACTCTCTAAATATTCTCTTGTTAGAAAGGTGTAGAGTGAACGCTTGATTTATTAGTAACTTCCTGCTGTAAGAAAGTCATTATTGTGCATTTGGAGCACAGTGCTGGGGCCACACCCTCTTTTTTTGAAAAACTGATACTGATAGAATCTATTAACCTCATAAGTTATGGTAGTAGATGTATTTTACATGTTATTGTATCAGCCAAGAATCAAACCAGGAGTCAGGAGACCTTTTTGGGGCACACCCAGCCCCTGTAAAGTAGGTACCATTAAATGAAGAAAAAACTGGCAATTCAGGCCAAATTTCATATAGCACCCCTTTTGGGCAGGAAACAGAACGACTTTACCTAAAATTGAACTCAAGACAGTTAATGGGTTCGAATGTCATTTTTATTTTATTTTTTTATAGCTATTAAGCTATGGTAAAATGGTAGCCTAGGATGAAATGATCCATCCTTATTGATCCCCATACCTATTGTATTGTTTCATTATTACAGTATGTACAGGTGCTTCAATTTGAAGTGATTTGCCTAAATCTAAATGTTCATAAGTATTCCTTTGATCATTTTCCATACTGGAATATGTAATTGCAATCGTATATTGCAAATATTCTTCTATGGCTTATTATTTTTATATAGTTTTATCTAGCTAGAGAATGGAGGGAACGATTTATTACTTGGGTTTGTATCAAAATAAATCTTATCCTTGCAAGCCAAATGAGAACTATTTATAAATTGTCTAAGATAATATTTCTCTCTCATTTAGAAACATACTGAAAGGATAGTTTCAACGTTTATTTAATTTATTTTAGTGTTCATTTGAATTGTCTATTTTATAATCTAATTAAGCAATTCAATTTTTGTTCTTAGACGCACGTAGGTGGAGGATTTTGTGTTGGTTTAGTTCAGATCCACAACGGAAGGGCCAACAAGAGCAGGGGGGGCTTCTCCTGTCATCGGAGGAAGGTAAGTAGCTATATAGGTATTGAGAAGTCATAAGCTTAAATAAAATTTATATTTTATTAATACTAAATGTAATGATACTGGTAACTGCCTGGATTAATAAACATCTCCATGTTCTACTTTTTGTTAAAAAATGTATTGTTAGTACTCGTAAGATAATTGAAATATTATGTGTTTGCATTAATAAAATATATCAATGTCCATCAAAATTTGATAATTGGTTCCTTCTAAGTTCTTTTAATTTATATTATACTGAACTCATTGATAAGTTAAATAATTGGGTTCCTTCATTTTCCAATATGCCTGACCTCTCAGTCCGTTATTTATTTTTATCCCATAGTTAAACCTTTAACAAATCTTTACAGATGTTTACATTACAATTTTTAACAACACTGCTCCTTCCAGTTCATTAAATAGTCTTTTATCACTTAAAATGATTTTATAAAGCCATCTGTCCCTGTTTTATTATTTTTGACAAGAAAGTAATTAAACTTTTTTTTAAAATTAAATGTTTTGTGAAAATTAATTATTTCTGTTATGAAAGTTTGTTTTAGCCTAGTGTAATGATCATTCTTACAACCACTCTAAATATTTCTGTTAAGGTTGTGGTGATTTTTTAGTTTTTCAATGAAATTTATTATTTTATAAATCAATCATAATAATAATCTTAATCAAGGTAAAGGGTTGCCACTACTGTAACCGACCATTTATATAATTCACTCTTTAAATAGTGAATTTAAATGTAATTTGTTCACATTAACTTCTTAAATGATATTAATTTGTTTAATTATTATTAATTTTTATTTTTAGGGACGATAATCGTACCATTTCAGCTAAACGCTGGGTTCCTCCCTCTACAGTCAGGCGAGATGCTCTTTCCCAAGAAGATAGAAATGAACTTATTTTCCGTCGAGTAAGTATCAAAAGGTTTAATCGTTTCTGTATGTTTCTCAAGTACATCAGATTTTCTAAAGAGTCGAATCCTGATATATTGAACCCCAAGGGGAACAAGAAAACTTCTAATGTTCGAGGAATTCGATATAGCGAGGTTCGATTTATTGAGGTGATATTTAGAGGCTAGAGGTTTATAATAAAATATAGCTATAGAAAATATGTACACATTTTATTGAAATATACTGGTTCACTAGAATAATTTACATCATTATTACATTTCTGAAAACATTTAAAATAGTAGTTTGTCTGCTTGAAAACTGCTTTAACCACTTCACAATAAACTCATCGATATTTGAAACTTGAGCCCATGGATGATAGAGCTTTTTTTATTTATTTTATTTTTTTGGAATTGTGGATAGGGGTGTGGTGTTCCTTGGTATTTCAAACCATTTCGCAATATCGCACTTTTTGTCAACCCTAGCATTTATGGCTTCAACAACTTTTTATTTTCTTCATACGAAAAGCTTATAAATTTTGCCATTTTTGAGAATCAGAATTTTATTTTTTATCAGTAAATGAAATGAATGTAAGGGAAGGAGTAAGAGGCTTACTTGAGAAAAAAAGACCGTTCTGAGAACAACAATCCTTCAAAGAACAAACTTTGTTCAGTCTAAACTGTACTCTTTTAACAAATCGACTTTGATTTGTAAATGTTTTTCCTATAAAAACTGCGTTTTTGTAAAGGTGGAGTGTAGGCTAAGAAATCTTTGAATTGGATATAACCAATCCTTTGATACGTAGAGGTGAAAATAAAATATGAATGATAGGCAGATTCAGGGGGGATTTGATGTTGATGTTTGATATATGTACTTCTAATTGCCTATAATATATTATTGGCTAACTCATAAACTTGTATACTTGGCTAACTCATAATCTAAACTTGGTGATTTGCTTGTGGTTTACCATGAGGTGTTCCATCTATTCACTAAATCCTTCGTAATTAATGCCCTGAGATGTAAGATCGGAGCCTTGCTGTAAGAAGGCGGTAGCTCACTCCTTCTGCCTCTTTGGCTAATCGGTCAGCTCTTTCATTGCCCTCGTCACCCGCATACCCTTTTACCCATTTTATTCCAATAGATTCTTTTAATGTCATTAGTTTGATTATATTTTTCCTGATTTCCTCTGCCAGTGGATCATGGATGTAGAAGAAGAAAATAGAGTATAGAATATTCATGTTGTCTGTGTGAATGATTATTTAGTCCGAGAATGTGAGGGGTTTGCAAAAAGATATTCAAGCGATTTTGATACAGCTGGTTTTTCTGCTCGATTGTTAAAACACCACGGAGCAATTTTGTATTGGTTTTCTAGAACGTTCCCTTGCCTGTTACTACTGAACCGAGCGCAGCCTACTTTATCTTCATCCTTTCTACTGTCCGTTTATGTCTGTGATATCTATGTTGTTTGTTTTTCTTTTGGTACTGGATATGTATATATGAAGAGGGGTGAAGCCATAATTTAGAGTTAATGGGAAGTTGTATATCGTTATGTGTCAGATGTCTGAAGTTAGTTTGCAGGTTTTTAATGTTAAATATTTCAAAAATTTTAAATATTTTAATAAGAATAATTGTCGATTCCCACTGATTTTTTTTTATTTCTACATTTTTTATAATATTCATTATTTCTCCCTTCTCAAGTGGTAAATCATTCCTAGAAGAAGGTGGAGTGTTGATATGATTTCTCCTCATTGTATCTTCTTCGTTATGTATGTTCTTCGTTATATATCTTCTTCGCAATCATTCTAACAAGATTTGGAGATTATCTGAACATCTGAATGCTCTAATGATACATTAAACACATTTTTACAAAAAATTTGCTCTTGACACATCTGTGAGCTGAGGCATTTATATGTATGTATAAATTATGAAATAATTTATTCTAATTAAAGAAAGTATTTTAATTCAATGTAAATTACTTGATATAAATATATATGGGAGATGTAGATCTACATCTCCTATACTATCTACCTCTACATCTCCTATACTGCACAGTCAACTATACCTTATGAATATAAATATATATGGGTATTTTCTTGACTGTTACTGTCAAATATTTAGTAAGGTTCTTGAGGTTCAGGCAATAAATATAAACAACAGGTTACAATACATTTATATAACTTACACTGGTTATTTAAAATTAAAGCTGACAACAATATAAATATATAAAAACATGTGTAAGATAAGAATAATATCTACAATATAATTACAAAATATGAAACTACTTACAATTTTATATTTTATTTTATTGACTCAACCTCAAGAACCTTATTAAACATACACACACATATACACGTTTTAAAAATAACTGATTTTGGTGACGTTTCAAGACAGTAACTGTCTGCTAATTGTAACTGTCTGTTCTCATACTTATGTCATACAGTGAACAAAACGGGTTACAATAAAATTATATAAATTACACAGGTAATTTAAAGACTAAAGTTAGCAATAAAAATATGCGTTAGAATGTTGGAATAGTTTTCTAAAGCATGTTTTTATATATTTATATAGTTGCTAACTTTAGTCTTTAAATTGCCTGTGTATCTTATATAATTTTATTGTTAACTGTTTTGTTCACTGCATGATGAGAACAATATAGTCTAGAAATGATGCTATTGTATTGACTGAACCTCAAGAACCTTAATAAACATCTAATAGTAACATCCAAGAATATATATGTATATTGTAGGCAATTAGTTTTAAATGTCATTTCTATTTTGATATATTTATTTATAATGTTGTTATGAAGATAGTATGAGAAGATATAAATAATATTATATAGGATGAATAAGATATATTAATATATTAAAGGTGCGGGGAATTCTCAACAAGCTTACCCCTGAGAAATTCGAGAAGCTAAGCGATGACCTCCTAGAAGTCGAACTTAATTCTGATAAAATATTAAAAGGTGTCATTTTTCTTGTAAGTATAAATATATATATTTATTTTGCATTATTTTTCGCTATAATGGTTTATTCAATTTTATTCTCTGTTATTTTCCTTTAAAATCATTTTATTTAATAGCCCTCTTCAGAATTTAATTTCCATTTTTGAAATTCTTATCTTTTACTTAACATGATTAATGTATTCTTAAATTTTAAGCTTAGATCTTTATGTACATTAGGTGAATACACACACACACACACAAATATATATATAAAACTAAATTAACTGCTCTGCGATGAAGCAATAAATTAACTCCTTGTTGCTCTTATATCTCATTTTCATATTTTAAAGTGTTTCTGTCTGAGTAATGGCTAATTTAACTCTTGGATATTGGGGGGGGGGGGGGGGAGAAAAGTACAATTTGTCAAAGAGATACTTCAAATATGTTTTATTTTGTTCATTAGGATTAGGTTAAGAAACTCACATTTACTAAAAAACATATTTTTATAATTTACTAGCTGAAAGTACCCTGCTCCGCTACGGTTTAATATCATTTGAATTAAGGACAACTTAAATATGTAAAAGTTAAGCTTAGCGTTGATAATTATTATTACTCAAATAAACCTAAAAAATTCCATTCTTAAAATAATTTCAATAAGTTAATTTGACAATTTGCAAAAGGTAATTTTATATTATTTTAATAGTCCTCCAGTGAAGCTTTGAGGTAGCACTACCATCTTACCCAGCTCTGATACCAGACCATCAGCTTTTCTTATGGCATACTTTAAGTGAATATAGTCTCAACTTTTCAACTTTTTTGATTTTTTTGAATAAAGTTTAGTGTTTCTGTTTCTATTTTTGCGTACATATCAAGCATAAATTGGTTGAGGAGATAACAAAAATAAAGTAAATAAGGTTCTTCACCTCCTCGCTCCACTAACATTTAGGCGTAAAAATCAGCTGCAGACACAGTTTTCTTAAGTAGTGTGTTGCTGTTTGGGTCACGCTGAGGGATGTTAATTTTGTACCCATCTTCTCCATGGTAGAACATGAGACCTTACTGAAGAGAATCATACACTTGATAGAACTCACTGATTCTTATCAGTTTTTTGTCCCTGCTGTGGAGAACAATGTCTCGCTTTTCAAACACCTGGCCAACAATCAAGACAGCAACTTCGTTAGCGATAGGACTATTGTAACGTCCTCAGTGAACATTTGAAGGCTTCTTGTCAGCACTGATAAACACCTGGAAATTTTGTAGATCTTTCTGTTTATTTACAACTATAAGGAACTTAATTTGTGGCCAAAGTGTGCGGCTTAAACATCTAACCTATTTTTTAACTTAGCTTATCTCCAAATACCATATGACAATTAATCTATTATTATTCACCCAATAAAAATTGTAATCGCATTTTTCGCGAATTAGCCGCGATCCAGGCCAATTTTTTTAAATTCCTTTCTTAGCGAGCACCTTTGGCCCCAGAGGAAGCTACATATCGAATTTCATTCCAATCCGTTTGGTGGTTTGTGAGATTTCGTGTTAAATGAGTGAGTGGTATTTGACAAATATATAGTAGATTACAAATCTATGTATTTAAAAAAGAAACAGAATTTTATAAAAAATATTTTTCTAATAGATGCAATGTTCTTTTTAAATAGAATTTTAAAGTTAAAACACACATATTATTATATTCACCATCACTGTTAGAAATAGGGTTTTCTATAGCTCTGGAAAAATGGCCATTAAACACCATGGTCACTTAGTAAGACAATTTGGGAATAACTGGCAACAAACATATGTTATTTGCCTGAAAAGGGGTAAGGTATTAGGAGAGGGTTTTCTGGGACAATAGCTAGTGCAGCGATGTTCCCAAGATTTTGGGGGGAAAATAATTCGGAGAACTTAGCCATCCAGGATGTTAATTTTCATTTTTAAAAAAAAATCTGTAAAGTTGTACAATCACATTTTAAAAAATAGAAAATATAAAGTAAAACAAACATCTTGCCATTAGGACTCTTTATTTATTGCTAAGTGTGTATTCAAAAATGAATTCCAATAAAGATAATTTGTAAAAACTAATTTTGGATGAATAGGTTTCTAATAATTACGAATGCAACATATTTCTAATGTAAAATTACTATTGACAATAATTAATGGTATATTTTATATCTTTAGGTTTTTGAAAAAGCTCTCGATGAACCGAAATACAGTTCTATGTATGCGCGGCTTTGCCAGCGGCTGTGTGAAGAGGCACCAACTGCAAACACCAAAGATGGGAGCCAGTGCACCTTCAGACACCTCCTTCTCAACACCTGTAAGGCTGAATTTGAAGCTAGAACCGAACATAAGGTCGACAAGAGGAAATCCCTAGGCAACATCAAGGTAGTAGCACAAACAATTTATAGCTTTTACTGTTATCAAAGTGAAGATGCATTAATTTTTGTTAATGTTGACCTGTTCTCTCTTATTTTATATGTTGCTAAAATTCAATAGTTTTTCTTTTTATAGTGTAGGTTGGTGGACCGTGTTTTTGTCTTACTTTTATTAATGATATACTTAAGGGCTATAAAACAAATAAAAACATTAGACAAAAAATTGAAGGAATTTTTATGTAGTACTCACCTGAATAAAATATAAATAAAAGTTTATGCCAAATATATATATATATTTATATTGTTACAGGCCACTGGGGGATATGGCTAGTCAAACTACACTTAACTATTAAACACTGATTTATTCACAACTTAATAAATACAACTGGATTCTTAATCTAAAGCCGGCTTCACACATTCCTGTTATGTCATAAAACTCAAAATGAAACTGTTTTCCCTATATTCGCCGAAACAGTTTTGCTTATGTCATAACACGTAACAACGATAAAACAGTTCTCAGTTTAGCATAACAAAAACACAAAACAAAGATGAAACAGTTCTTTGATATGTCATAACAATATATCAACCTCTATTCACATTAAACCAGTCAATTTATAAAAAATAAAAAAATTAATAAAAAATCAATGTTCACAAAAACGCATGTAGCTATTAGGGATAGTCTAAACCAATATTTTTCAGTAACAGGGACGACCGATACAGGTCCAAAAAAATATCTGTTACTTGTCTCAAGGTCAACTTTTGTCCTCTCAGCTTCTCAAATACTTCTCTCCATACTCGTAATCGTTTACTGAGTTACACTGATATTTTAGCATACCTATTACTCGCATATCTGTTAATGGCATGCCTATTCAATATCGGCTCTAATAAATAAGTTTACATATTCAACTACTTTTTTTAATTTATATATACAAACACACACACACACACACACACACACACGGTTATTTTTTTTTTAATCTTTTTAATTTTATTGTCTCTATAAAATACAATTTTTCCCATTAAACATTTTTTATTATCCTCAACCATTTTATTCACAAAATACTGGTAGTAATATATGAAGATCACATATATATATATATATATATATATATATATATATATATATTTTTTTTTTTTTTTTTTTTTTTTTTTTTTTTTTTTTTCGGCTGATTACAGTTAATAAAACTGCAATTAAAACATTGATGAATTATCAACAAGATAATATATAGTTGGCAAATTATTATTTAAGATGTTAGATTTTTATAACAGCATACATATTTTTTTTTTCATTTACGACTAGCAAAAATAATATAATTGCTTATGTATAGATTTCATATTTGAGTGTATTTTAATGACTATTAGAATTAACAATAATAAAATAAAAAAGAATGTAAGAGTGTCTAATACAATGAAGACCGGCTGACATTTTATCAGAAAATACTCGTACGAGAGTGGAAGTAAAAATATTGGTTTAGGTAAACGGGTATCTGGTAACAGGTAGGGAGGACAAGTAAAAAATACTAGTCCAGAGTAGTACGCAATATGAAGGTAATTGGTATGAATGTTGTTACCAGTTCTGAAATAAGTATGCAAGTATCTCGTCCCTGTTACAAAATAACAGGTCCAGTATTTCTGAAGCACCACTAGTAGCTACCATTTTTAATATGTTAAAATCCAAGTTTGCAAACCTCAAAACCTGGTGGGAATTTTGTAATACTCGGAAAACCACGAAACTTTAGCAATATTTTCATGTATCATATATATCTTGTAAAATATGTAAATTTGTGACAATTTAATTTTAACCTCTGCTCTGTAGATAAATTGGTTGTGGAGATGCAGTTCTTTAAAAAAGTGTGATTTACCACAAAATTTTAAAGTTGTTTTATTTAAGTTCTAGAGAATGGACATCCAAGTTGTCGAGTTAGCAGAAGGCGCCGATGCTAACATTGTGAGGAGCAGCACCAGGAGGTCCACCTGTCCACCTACAATGAAAACATCGCGGTCCCCGCTCTTTTACAAAGCTGCTCTCAAAGTTTCAGCAACGGCATCTTCTGCGGTTAGGAATAAATTATCACAAATTCAGTGCTCTTTAATATTGTGAATATCCTATGTCAAGCAAATTTACATAAAATGCAAGATATAATCGACAAAATAAAAAAAAAAATGTTGAAATTTTGCATTTTTCCAGTACTACAAAAATCGCACCAGGTTTTGAGGTTTGCTAAGTTGGATTTTAACTACTCTTATGGGTCCTAACAACATACTAAAAAATGGTAGATACATGTGCTTTTGCGAACTTTGATGTATAAATTGACTGGACTATGATCTATTGTTTTCAACAGTTTAAGAGAAATTGAGTTTTATCCTTCCATCTTCCCCCTTTCTTATATCTCATATTTTATTTTGTCATTGTTTCAGGACTTTATTCTCTCAAATACCATTGAACTTATTCTGAATGTGAGACTACTTACTTTGTTGAAAGTCAATTCTTATTATTTCTACAGCACATTGTCTCATGTGTTACTAAAGTTTGTGTAAACTTTATATATGCCATGATATACCTCTTACAACTGAAAATGTTAGTGTAAAAAAACTAAAAACTAAATAAATTAACAATCAATATCGGACTTTAACAAGACTAAAGAAAATTTCTAAATAAAAAAAGCAAATTATTGGGAGGAGATTCCAAGTAAACAAGTTATCTCCTTCAAAGTTCCAATCAAATTTCATAAAATACCCACCGTAGGTCATCGAACTTGTCAAAATTATCATATTTTGCCAAAACAGGAACATTTAGCATGCTAAGTTTGGGTATTTTATGGAACGTAATTGAATTGCATATATAGGATCTGATTTATTTATTTATTTATTTATTTATTGGTTGGCTCTACAGCCCTAGATGGGCCTTGGCCTCACGCAGAAGAGATGACCATTGGAGTTTATCCATAGCTTTTCTTCGCCATCCTCTCACTCCCAGATTTTTCAGGTCCGCCTCCACATTATCCTGCCACCTTATTCTAGGCCTTCCTCTCAATCTGCTACCATCCGGTCTGTCACTCATCATCCTCTTCGGCAGCCTCTCGTCCTTCCTTCCTTGATGACCGCCACTATATTCGGTTCCCCGAATAGCTCTTCCAATTCCTTGTTCTTCCTTATTCTCCAATTCCCATGGTCGTTTACTGGGCCGAAAATTTTTCTGAGTACTTTCCTTTCCCACACTTTAAGTATTGTTTCGTTCCCTTTTGTTAATGTCCAGCACTCACTTCCATACATTACCACAGGCCTTATGACTGTTTTATACAGGATTACTTTTGCAGCTCGTGATAATGCTCGGAACTTCAATATTTTATTAAGAGCGTACAGGCATCTGCTACCTGCTGTAATTCTGGCTTTAATTTCCGTTCTTATATCATTATTTTCCGTTATTAGGGAACCTAGGTACTTAAAGCTATTGCACCAACGGAACTTATGTTCATTGATATGCACCTCCTCTTCTCTGCGAGATTGATTTCTTGCTGTAATCATAAATTCCGTTTTGCTCTGATTCAGCTTCAGTCCTCTATTCATCGCCGCGGCTTCAAACTCTTCTAGTACTCCAGAAAGGGCTGGTAATGTACGTGCTGTGATGACCACATCGTCAGCATATGCCATATGTTGAGTCATCCTGTTGTAGATATTTCCACCAGGGCTCGTTCTTATGGCCCTTATCACTTTTTCGAGAGCTAGGTTATATAGGTTATATAGGATCTGATAGTAAATTTAATTAGCTTTGATTTGGAAAAAAAAAAGAAGGAATTTGAGATCGTACAAATATATTTGGAGTTAAAGCGAAAATTGTGCCAAAAAATATTGGATTTCTTTACTGTTAGCAGTTATTTAGCGTACTTTATAGTAATAAAAATATAAAGTATTAAATATATAAATATAAAAATAATTAAAAAAAAATAAAAAATATAAAATAATAAATAATTATAATAAAAAATATAAAGTATTTAGCGTATTTTATAAAAATAAAAATAGGCGGGGGTAGTTTACGGGCTTGATCAAAATTTTATGTACCGGAGCTAATAGTAGTAACTTTAACCAGCTTTCAGATGAAAAAAATAAATTTCAAATCGGACAAATAGTTTTGGAGTTATAGCTAAAAGAGTACATACAAATTCGTGGAGAACCGCAAAGTGGAACTTCCCTCACAGTGAAATTTCTGGTACTGATACATCTTTTTAAATAAAGAAATTATATGTGTATATTAATAAATTAAAAATGAAATAAGTTGGTTCCTATCGACTTGCACACTTGTCAAACCAGTCTATATGATTTTCTCTCCGAACCCAATTTTCCTATTTCATAATCTTTTTCCCCCTTCTCAGAAAACTATTACGTCTATGGGCATATTTTAGGTCTCAAATTAAAGCTAATTAAATTTCCTTTAAATTATTTCCTAAAGAATTTTTTGTAAAATCAGAAAACTCACCATTTTGGGATAGCTCTTTATCCGCAATAAATTAATTTACCAGAGGTGCAATTAGGCTCAAATTAACAAAATTTAGTGCTCTTTAATATTGCAAATGGGTATTCTGTGACCGACCACATTCAGACCATTAATCAAGTCATTGAAAAAGCGAAGGAATACAGATTTGCTACTTATTTTTGTTTTGTTGATTTCCAAAAAGCGTTAAATTACTGGAGATATGTACAGAAGTAGGCCTCTCACCTAATTTTGATAAAACAAAGCTAATGACGAACGTAGAAAAGGTAGATATAAAAGTTGGAAATCATAGCTTACAATACGTAGAAGATTATAAATACCTTGGACAGTTGGTCTCTTTTACAAATAAATCGTGGAAGGAAAGTGGACAGAAGAACATCCATAGGTTGGGCCAAGTACTGGTCGTTGAAAACAATAATGAAAAACGATTTCCCAAAAGAGATAAAAAAGAAAGTGTTTGATACATGTATACTTCCAGCCGTCTCCTTTGGTTGTCAGACTTGGTCCCTAACGAAAGCCCAAACAAGGAAACTGATAAGCTGGCAAAGAGGAATAGAAAGAAATATGATAAAGATTAGTAGGAAGGAGAAGGTTAGGAGTTGTATCATCAGAGAGAAGACTGGCCTGGAAGACATAATTCACCATATCAAGAAGCAAAAATGGGAATGGGCGGGGCACATCTTAAGGAGAACTGATAAAAGGTGGTCAATGGAAGTGACTGTTTGGACACCCTATTACTACAAAAGGCGAAGAGGAAGACAGTTGAAAAGATGGAGTGACTTCTTTAAGAAGAAAGCCGGACCACTATGGTGGAGAATGGCAAGGGACAGAGATAAATGGAAAGAGAAGTGGATCCAAATCGCGAACCCGGCTTCCCAATAGGCTGGTCACCTGGGAAAGTCTAGACCTATACTCCCTGAGGGAAGGCCCATGTTCAGACTCACAGAAGAATTTTATTTGTAAATATGATAATAATTGTGGACTTATTTGTAGATATGTTAAATTTTTATTTTTATTGTATTTATTTGAATTATGGTTTATTTGTTGTGTTATGGACATAATAAAAGGCTATTATTATAATTATTATTAATATTGCAAATATGCTATGTCCAGCAAATTTTTACATATTTTACAAGATATTAGTGAAAAAATGAAAATAGTTCAAAAATTTCGTGGTTTTTGAAGTACTACAAAAATCGCTTTTGGTTTTGAGGGTTGCAAACTTGGATTTTAACTACTCTTATGAGTCCTAACAACATATTAAAAATTAGTGAATACATTTTTTTTTTCACTTTTCGGGTCAGTTTTCCACGATATAAAAACCGGTCTGGTGGCTTTGACTGCCAGACCACTTGATTCGTCTTTAGAAAAGGATAAACTAAAAAATGAGACAAAACTTAAGAACATAGCTTTCCAATTATGTTTTGATATTTTGGGCAATTTTAAGCGTGCACCACACTGCTTTCCGACGGATACAGACTGCCAGACCACGATATATCATTTCAAGGTGGATGATACTATAATATTAGTTAAGAAACAAATTCATGTCTTTCCAATTAAATTTCCTCGATCCCAACTACTCCCTCAGACTGTATAGTTTAATATAACAATATTTATATTATATTATTATTTATATGCGTTATGTATGTGTATTTTGTAAAAGGAATTCTATTTCATGTTTTATCAATGAATCTTTTGTATTATTAATAACTGGGTTAATTTTTTTATTTGTAGTTTGTAGGTGAACTATGCAAGCTTGGCATTGTGTCAAAATTGGTGATGTTCGACTGCATGAAGCAGTTATTGGACAAAAAACCTGATGTGGAGGAAATGGCAGAGGATCTGGAGTGCCTCTGCCAGATATTACGTACTTGTGGTCAGGTTCTTGATTCTGAGCAGGCGAGGCAATTAATGGATCAGTATTTCAAGAGGATGGAAGTTGTTACTAAAACCCAAGGCTTACCGATCAGGATCAAGTTTATGCTGAGGGACATCATTGAGCTGAGGAAGAGTAAATGGGTTCCGAGGAAGGCTAACAATACCGAAGGCCCTCTACCTATCAATCAGGTACTCTACCGAAAGAATATCAATAATTTAATTACACATAATATAATCTTATTTAAAACATTCTCTATAATTCAAGAAATATAGTTTTATGAGAATTGAGACTTGGATTGTACATATGTATTTGAACACATTTCCTCTTCATTGTTGATCATTCTCTAGTTCGAGGAATTATTTTCTTCATTATTCAACAAGAATTGATTCAATTAAATGACAATCTTATACAGTAGTATTGTTTTATGAGGAAACTAGTAGCTGTTGTATTGTATTAGTTAGCAATATGTTGAAATCTATGTTTGTTTCTTCTAGATTTGTGATGACAGAGGACCTGCAATGAGGGGTGGGGAGAGAGCACCCCAGCAGGAACTATTCCCCCGACAGCTGAAGCAAAGAACTGGTTTGGATGTAGTTCTCTCTAGTAGTTTCTCGTTTCCCCAACACGACAAGTTCTCAACAGCGTATGTCAATCTTTTTCTGCCTACTTCATTAATATTAAACAATTTAGTTATCGTATAAAGAAAAAAAAAATATTAATTTTGTTTAATTTAAACGTTTAATTATTTTTTTAATTAATGAAATGTTTAGTTTTATTAAATTTTTCTCTTAAGGTATTCAGCTGATTTCATTGGTTTTTTACATTTAAACAAATGTAAAAAAAAAAATAATTGGACTCAAAATAAAATATTAAGTTTTTAACATAAAAAGTAATAATTTTATTAAAGAGGCCTTAAAGATAATTAAATCTATTTCAGCCATTACGACTGACACGGTTCTAAATATATTAAGAAGACTTGAAAATTTATTTTTAGTTTTTTGTTTGTAGTCTTTTATTATTATTATTTTTTTCCCTCCTATTCTCGGTTTTTTCCGGAAAAATAGCTCCTACCCGGATCAAAGTCAAGGGTTAGGCACGGAATTTATTTATTTTTTGATGTTTAAAAATTTTCTGATGATACTGGCTGTTCCCAGAAGGACTGCCTTCTGCGAATCTTGTAGAATTTTATTCGTGAGATCCAGTTCTTTGATTGAGTTGACTGTGATCTCCGGGATCAAGCCATTACTAGAAATGATCAATGGAAACACCCTCACATTTTCAAGACGGTACAGGTGTTTCAGCTCTTCGCCAAGATCCAAATATTTCCTCATTTTCTCAGCAGCCGTGCAATGAACATTATCATCCGTTGGCACTCCTATTTCTATTATAGCTGCTGATTTATTATCTTTGTTAACAAGTAAAATATCGGGTCTGTTGTGAGGGATAGTGTGATCTGTCAAAATAGCTTGGTCCCAGTATAGTTTTATATGCTTTGTTTCAATTATAGGCTTTGGGTGGGTTATACCTGTAATAAGGTACTTCCGCTTTTCCAAAAAATCCCGTATTTATGGGCCACAGCTTGGTGAACTATTTTGGCAAAGCAGTTATGCCTCAGCAAATATTCTTTACCTGCCAGAGCCTGACAGCCAGAGGATATATGCTGGATCGATTCCGCTGCAGCTTTGCACAACCGGCATAGTTCATTAATTTGTTCACCACATATTCGACGTCTATAAACGTTTGTAGCAATCACCTGGTCTTATTATTATTATTATTATTATTATTATTATTATTATTATTATTATAAGTGTAGGTTATCAATGAAGAAGTGGATTGCTCATTTTGATGATAATTATTGAAAGGAGTTCAATAAGGTGCAACTTCATTTAGCAATTAGCAATATTAGTAATTAGGATCCACTGCCTCCTCTTCGCCCAAACTCAACAACTTGAGCATTAATTGTTCAATGACATTTAATGCATGACAGTAATTTTTAACCTTGTTAAAATTTCACTAATTAGGTGTTTGAAGATTATGTTAAAGCATAATTAGATATTCAATTTTATGAATACCTCTTTTCTCAATAAATATTAATTAAAAATCAGTAGATTTTATTATCACCAAACCTTCTTGGTGGAACTATTAAGATGATGTGGTTAAAATTTGTTGGTACATATTGGTTCAGTAGTTTTCATGTTTAGTGATGGCAAACGAAAAATGGTTTGTCCTTCTATATAATAGTATAGATAATAAGTTGTTGAATGTTGTGAATGATGATTGAGAAGAGGAAAGAGGAAATGATGGTTTAAAAACCTCTTGTTGACTATTGGGTAATAGTAATAATATCTAATAACTAATATCGATGCTCAATAAGTCACCAGTTTTATTTTTTATTTCAGTTTCCAACTAATTTGTTTCAACTGGTTTAAAATTATCACTGTAAGTTAAATACTCTTGTAGAGGATTGGTCGCTGCTACTTAGTGTGTTGCAAATCTGACGCTGATTGTTGCAAAATCCCACTTAGCACTCCACCACATTATTATCTTAACATTATCTCCTTACCCTCAAGCAGGATTTGTTTATAATTGATTGATTATGAAAAAAAGTTCACAATCACATGGCATTAACTTTGTGATAATGTTTTATAATTGTTTCTTTCATATTTTAAAATAATAAGGAGTATCAGGAAAAAGTTATCTAAATTGGCACTGGGTTCTATAACCAAAGGCCAATCTACCTTTAGCCCAACTACCAGTGGCTGCCCCAAATCGACCTTTCTAACTTCTATTTAATGTAAGTCTTCCACATTGAGGAAATTTTACAAGGGTATAAGGCTCCTCATTCTTTCATCTCCTATAAATTTCTCGTCCCTTTAACAAGCCATAAATATGTCATGAAATTTTCTATTCAAATACCAACAGTTCATTGTCATGAGGTTTTGTCATAACCGATACTTGTGAGATGATGCCTGGCTTTAGCCATGAATGGCTTTGTTATGGCTATGTTATGAAAGGCTTGTACAATCTGACCCGGAATGGAGTCGGCAGCTTCATCAAACCAAAATAGTATTGTTTAGATATCTTTAGATATATTTTTGATTTTTGGTTGGTATTACTAGAGATTCAATTCTAAAGGTCTACATTTAGCCTTCCTACCTCTATGTTGTTCATCATTATGTTAATGAGATAGTTTTTACTTGAAGGCCTTTTAGCAAACCTGCCCGCTTCATCTAGCTGATAATGCATTTTGAATGTATAATATCGTCTGCTTGGAGGTAAGACATCAAGTAATGGGGAAGTTGAAATAGCGATCATAAAATAAAAATCTTTTAACAGCCGTAATCGACAATATCTCTGCTGAATTAGTCACAGCATGTGGAGAAGTTTGTAAGTGGTCTAAAATTTGTTATAATATTTTTGTCCACAGTCACATAAAATTTAAATAAATGTAAGAAAAAAATTTAAATTGTTAATGAAAGATGATTGCAAATAAATCTGATTTAACTGTTGTTTATTTTTATTTCATTGTGTTTTTATTTTCATTGTGTAGTACGTACATAGTGTAGTATGTACATATATTTTATTTGGTTTTTAATAAAACATTAATTGAAAGGATATTTAAAAATTAATAAATACATCATAGATTTTTATTTATGTGATTGTAATTGAGAATGGTGTAAGTTATATTGGATAACATCTGAAAAAATTGTAATTTGTGAGGTTTAAATGGATAAGGGATTGTATTAAAAAAAAAAATTTAATGTCATTTTAATAATTATAAATAAAGTGTGATAAAAAATTAATTTATTCAATAAATTTAGTTGGTAATAAAAAGAAGAGAGTAGTAGTGGGAGAGACAGTTTTTTGGAGAGAAGAGGAAGTGCAGGAGCACTCTGCAGGTGTGCTCATGTGCTCATCGTCATCTCATAGTTTTTGATTATACTCTCCTCTCTGAGTTTTTGGGATTGGAGATCATCTCAAATTGTCATTCAACAATTATCACTAGTGCAGTGCAGGGAAACGGAGGAGAAATAAGAAGAAAATAGTAAATCAGTGTATACTACATAGACAATTTAACCTATACCTGGCTGGCTGGCCATATTACCGAAACCGACTAAGGTTTTTCTTTTCTTTTCTTTTTTTTACTACAATTTGATGTACTGTTTAATAAATTTATTCATTTTATTTAGAATCCCTAATGGAAGGTATTACAGTAAACTAGTAAGATAAGTGATAATTATATTATTTGAATCTCATGTGTCACACAAATACACTCAGTTTTAATTTAACTGAGTTTTTTTCTTTTTTAGTTATTGTTGATTTTCGTTTAAACAATGTATTTACAGTTTTGAAACGTATACAACCATATTTTTCATTCTATTAACATCATCTAATTATAAATCATTGGAGCCGGACTACGTAAAAATAATTTTAACATTTCCAGCATTCAATATTTTTTTTTTAAGTTTGATCGGCACACTTTACCTATGTCAGATTTTTTTCTTAAGAGGACTACTAATTGACACCCCCCCCCCCCCCCTCCATACAAAAAAATTACAAACCTTACAATTTCAAAAATTCATCAATTAGTAACAATGATTTGGGAACATGTTATAAAATATTTACATCAATTCAAACGAACTGAATTACTGATTATTTGAGGGAAATAATTGGAGACCAACAATGTGGTTTAGACAGAGTTGTTAAACTATTGATCAAATATTTTCCCTTTGTCAAATTTTAGAGAAAAATTAGACTTTAAGGGCGTAGTGCATCAACTGTATGTTGATTTTCAAAAGGCTTACGATTAACCACCAGAAACTGCACTAGAATACGTGATTATGCTGATATGTGATAATGCTTACGGGGAAAGGATTAGAGATGGGTGATAAATTTCCAGTTCTTGGTTATGCTGATGATTTAGTACATTTGGGTGGAAAACTAGGAAAGTATTAAATTAAACTACTTTAACTACATTTAATTTAAACTACATTCATGAAAAACGTCTACAAAATTGGTCTAGTAATTAATTAATTTTAATTGATTAATTAATAAGAGCATGGTTAAAAGCTGGTAATGCTTGTTGTTTCTCGATCACAAGACTACTCAGTTCGTGTTTATACTGCAGAAATTTAAAATATACCAGCAGTTCTCTACGGATGCGAATCCTGGCCTCTTACATTAAAGGAGGAACAATGCCTTAATGTTTTCTAAAATTAATTACTGCATAGAATATTTGATCCCCAAAAAATATGAAGAAACTGGAGAATTTAGAAGGCTGAAGGCATTACAATGCGGAACTGCACGAATTATACTAGGTAAATGTAGTTCAGGTAATAGCAGTACAACGGTTAAAATGGGCATGTAAAGTCATTGCATTTAGTAATGACCGAATTCCGAAAAAAGTAGTAAGTTTTGAGCCGTCGGGTATATTACTGAGGGGTAGACCTTAGGGATATGGGTTTTGGGGAGTGGGTTGGAGCGAGGTCTGTAATCAACGGTTGGTGTTGTCATGATTGAACCCTCCGGGCTCACTAAACCTTTATTATTATCAATATTTATTATTTATATAATTTTTCAAAACTTTTATGTTATTACTAGATACACAGTTCTGTGTTATCCATGTAAAGAAATTATGATTTGAAAAAACATAAAAATTATTTGTTGTTTCAGATATAATTCCAATGGATTCCAAACACCGTTTCGGGATCGTGGCCAACAAAGGCAGAACCATCACCATCAACAGCCAAACAACCACAACCACTTCTATCAACAAAATAGATATAACAATAACAATAACTCTAATAATGTATCCAGTGAGTTCCTATCTATCTAGTTATGTAAATTAGTTTAATTATTAGCTCCAATTTATTATTAGATATATTTTTTTATTATAGAGTTAGCTTTGATTAATCGATTTATTATGTCAAGATAGTATCTCAAACAATTGCATTAATTTCATGACTTGAAGCAATCATTTTTTAAAAATATTTTTGAACTTATTAATTTTAAGATCATTTGTTTAACATATTGTATTCATTGTTTGTTGTTTACTTAATTTTTTTAAAATTTCTATTGTTAATATTAATTGGTTATAATTATCATCTAAATTTGAAGATTCTAAAGATCTGGCTCCAAGGTTTATTAAACGAATGATGACCGCTCATGAACAATCGGCAGCTAATTTGGAGCAGGTCTCGCTGAGGCCACCAGCGCACTCTATGCTCTTCAAGCCTCCTAATGCAAAGCCTCCTATTCAGATGTATCCAGGTTATCCAGGTCAGTTATCTAATATTCCTCTTAAGAAATAAAACAATATCAGATCATTTTTAATACTATATATATTTTTTTTTAAAAGTTTTTAATTATGTATCAGAATTCCATTGAAATAAAGGGGCTATTGTGAAACAAATTGTACTCTGAGTGTAGTCTGCTCCTTGCTAATACTATAAAGATTTTACATATTTTTTACCTTGCGTTTGTCGGACCTAGATAACTTTATATCTTATCTATGCTTGCCAATCCTTCCTAAAACTCGAGACCAAAAATCTTTTTCTCCCACACTGAAAAAGATCTTTCCGTTTCCTTGGTGAGGATCATATCTCACAATGCAACAGATCTCTCACCATCTAATTAATAATTATCTTGGATTTACTTTTATTTATATTTTTTATTAAATTTTAACATTTTTTGTTGGGAAAACATGTCTGCTTCCCTCTGCTGTTCTTGTTTTTATTTCAACAGTTATTTAATTTTTCTAGTTACCATTGCACCTAAATATTTCAAGGATTTCACTGTCTTAAATTCATGAGTCGAAAGGAGGATGGACTGCTCTTCCCTTCTTTTTAGCCTTGAGGTGATCATGTGCTTTGTTTTATCCTCGTTAATCTAAAACCCCATTCTTGATGCAGTTTCTTCCAACTCCTGACAGGGTAGCTTCAGATCAGGCTGTGATCACAGAATCACCAGCATTCACTATTTGTTGAGTAAGTAGTCTCTCATAAGTTATGTCACTTGGGTTTGTTCTAATGGCTCTCGTGGCTAGCTCAAGGCTTAAATTAAAAAGTGTTGGTGAGAGTGGGTCCCCCTGTCTCAACCTCATTCTGATGAAAACTCATCTAACAGATAATTACGGAAGTAGTAGGACTAATAAGTTTTTAGATTTACCTAGACTCTTCATAGCTTTCAGCCATTCTTCTCTGTTAACATGATCATCCGCCTGCTTAAAATCTATAAACAAATGATATAGGTCCTCATTATACTCTTATGATTTTTCCAACATCTGCCATAACGAGAAGAAGTCTACAGTAGACCTTCCAGGAAGGAAACGACACTGATACTCACCGACTACTTTGTCCATCCAAATCATGATTCTTATATTTATTGCAATGGACAGAATCTTGTAAACAGTCGGGAGTAAAGGAATTGCTCAATAGTTATCACAAAGTCGCCTATCACCTTTCTTGTAGATAGGACATAACACAGTCTTACTCCATTTACTTGGCATTATTTCTTTCATCCATATCTCGCATATCAATTAAAAAATTCATTCTACAGTGCATTCATCTCTGCTTTAAAAGCTCTACACTTATCTCATCTATCCCCAGGGCGTTTTTATTTTGCAAGCTACTAATTACTTCATCTGTTTCTTCCTTACCTGGAGGTATTTCATCTTTATTTTCCAATTCAATAGCTGCGCCTGGATTCATTATGCTCGACAGTACAGATTGTAGTGTAGCCATGGTAATTATATTGAGCAGATCATTAATTAAAGTTAAAATACTGTATCTATCTTTTCAATATGTCTTTCATATGATTTCATACCTTCTCGCTCTTTGTAAAAATCTGACCTCCGAACAAAACCAGTTTTCATATTCCATACTTTTTTATAGAATTTGCTTCTTTGTTTAGCTGAAAAATCCTGTTGCAGTTCCTCGAACATTCTCTTTTCATATTCTCTCTTCTTCCTTCTACAAATGGCCTTTGCTTCTCTTCTCTTACTTCAAGTAAATCTGTGCTGATTCTCTTGTTGGTCTCTTTATACAGGGTGAGTACTTCTTAGTGTAAACAAAAAAATTGGGTGAAACTAGATAAAAAATGAAGAGAAATACCGCAATCCTTACCTTTCTATTCCAATCCTTTGCAGATATACAATAATTCAAAGACTTTTTTGAGGAAACCACATTTCTCACATTACAAACCTCACAAAAACTTGAAAATTTAACCAGCTTTCATATGGTATGATCAAATTAATAATCCTTCTCGCTTTCATGGAGAAACTTACTTTTAAAACCAGAAAAAACATGGTGTTTTCATTTGGCATACAAAATCAGTTACTTGTGTTAATAAGACATGATAATCACTTAATGGAAATATGCATTTTAAACACAATAAACTCTTCATTGGAATAAAAAGCAAAGAAAAACAATGATTGTTTAATTGAAAACAGATGTAAACTATCAATAAAGCAACATGATATCAAAGGATTTTAAGTTAATGTATTTATTTATTGATTATTATTTAGTATTTATTTTATTATATTTTCAATGTAAGGTTTAAAACCCAATGATAATAAAGATAGACCTCAATTTTGCCGTTAGCATTTGAATGCAGATGATTTTGAAGAATACCACTTTTTGAGATGAATTATATGGACAGATGTATGTGTCTGTTTTTACAGGGGAAGGCTTTTCTACCTGTCCATGTATATCATTGGTTGATTTTTGTATTGCTTTCGAATAACATGGAGGAGCACCATGGTGCTGGAAAATTATATTTTGCCGAAGTTCAGATGGAATATCGTGATGAAGTTGTGGTAGGATATTTTGTAACAAATCCTAGTAATTCTTATCATTCAATCTGTTGGGCAAACTATGCTTTTCCAACACTATTCGACAGCAGTACAATAATGAATAAACCAGTGACCCACATGGAAAGGTAGAAATACCTTCCCCTGTAAAAACAGACTCATCTGTCTTCAAAATTCACCTCAAATAGAGGTATTCTTCAACATTATCTCTTTCAGAAGCTAACAGCTAGCTGATTTTGTGTTGCTTTATTGACAGTTTTCCTTTATTTTCTATTAAACAATAATTTTTTTCTTTGCTTTTTATTCCAATGAAGAATTTATTATGTTTAAAATGTATATTTCTATTAAGTGATTATCATAATGACTTATTTCCATGAATTCGATACGGATCATAAATTTGATCATACCATATGAAAGCTGGTTAAATTTGCAAATTTTTGTGAGATTTGCAGTTTTTTAGAGTATTTTTTTCCGAAAAATTGTGATCATGAAGTATTATAGGACATAAAAACTTCCCTAAATAAGGTGAAGATCAAGCTGTTCTTAAAGTCCAACAAAATGGAGATTTTACAGTTTTTATGGTAAAAAACGTGGTTTCCTCAAAAAAAGTCTTTGAATTATTGTATATCTGCGACGAACTGTAATAGAAAGGTAAGATCTGCATCATTTTTCTTCATTTTTGATCTAGCTTCACCCCCCCCCCTTTTTTTTTTTTTTTTTTTTTTTTTTTTTTTTTTTTTTTTTTTTTTTTACACTAACAGGTAGTCACCCTGTATAACATATCCTTGCTTGATTTCTTTCTTTGATAACTTCTCCGCACTCTTCCTCAAACCAGCCATTAAATACTCTTTTTGGTTTCTTACCCAGCACTTCTTCTGCAACACTTTTGAAAACTTCCCTTATCTCCTTCCATTGTCTTCTATATCCTCTCCTTGACATGTCTTAAGTATCAATCTGTTTCAAATCACCCAATATAAATATAATTAATTGCTTAAATATAATTAAATAATAATAATAATTTAATTAAATATAATTTATGGGAAGATGTTCACAAAAAAATCCACTTAAAAAATTTTTGCAAGCCATATTTTTTATTTGGCAGCCATTTTTAAAATGATGTTTTAGTGAATTAATGAAAAAACGGGATTTCCAGAAAATTTAATTGTGAAGTCATTTTTTAAAATATCAGAATAATTTAAAAACTAGTGTGTTCAGCATAAAATGATCTTCAAACAGACATTATTTTAATTTACCTATTATGCAGGAAGGTCAGTCAAACTCTTTCTCTAAAATCTCAGAAAGAAATTAACAATCGTTTATTTTTAATACCATAAATTTTTAGGATGAAGATACACAAATAATAGTTTATTTCTGTGTTGAGTACTCGTAATACTATCAGCAGTTTAAGTTTTTGTCTTCAGAATGAACTCCTTTTTTTTCTAAAGCTTTTCAAAAATGGCTGAAAGCATGTTAATGGCAATTTTCATAGATACCTGAATAGGGGCTGAATGAAAACAAGTGAAAATTTTTAAAAAATGTTCGTTGTAGTAATATGAATATCCCGCAAAAAAAAAAAAAAAAAAAAAAAAAAAAAAAAAAAAAAAAAAATTAGACATGATTCATAATAGGTGCTTAAGAATGTGCTTAGGACTTCTTAATTCCACTCCAATTGACTTGTTTTATAACGAGGCTGGTGAAACATTTTTAAAGTTTAGAAGACAAATATTAGCAGACAGAATGTTTTTCAAGATTAGGGCTAGTAATAAAAAATGTTATAATAAAATAGTATCCTTGAGTATTTTCATTTTGAGTAAGCTCGAAATATTGGAAAAAGGAAAAATATGTCCCATTAATTTACGATAGTTTTATAACATACCAGCATTAGCCGTTGATGTAATTTTCAGTTATAAACCACCAATATATTCACTTGAATACATTATGCTATTTCAAAAATTTAACATAATAATAAACAAGAAATTAAACTCGTTGCCTCCCGTTATCATTAATGCATATATTAAGTCCTTGTTTAGAGAAAACTGGCCCCAACATATCAATATTTACACAAACGGATCCAAAACAAATGGTAATACTGGCTCTGCAGTATACATCCCAAAGTATAGATATTCCGCTCAATACAAATTATCTAACAACACTTCTAATTACATTGCTGAATTATATAATATATTTCAAGCCCTTGAGTTTATTGACAATGCAGATGAAAATAAATTTATAATATTAACTGATAGTATGAGCTCATTAGTAGCAATATAAATAAAAATAACATTTTAGTCAACATAATAAAAGAGCACTTTCAGGCAATAAAAAACAAATAATATTTATTTGGGTCAAGGCACACATGGGAATTCCCGATAATGATGAGGTAGACCTCCTTGCTAAAACCTCTGTCAACCTAACGCATACCACTGACATAAAACTGCCATACTCAGAATGTTTTTCTATGTTAAAAAAAAACATATGCTTAACAAGTGGGCACAGTTTTATCAGGAGTCATCTATAGGCATGTACTATAAGTCTATTGTACCACAAATTTTAAACGAACCGTGGTTCTTTAGATTGAATTTAACCAAAGACATAGTTAAAAATTTTTCTAGATTAGAACTAATCACGGTTAATGTAAAGTTTATCTTCAGCGCATAGGAATTGAGAAAAGGTCAGAGTGTGATTGATGTAACAAAAGAGAAACCCTCCAACACATAATTATGGAATGCCTGGCTTACAAAAATCAAAAAGAAAAGTTTCTTAATTTTTTAAAAGCTTTCAATAATAATATCCGGTATAAAAAGTTATTAGCAACAAACAAACCAGAGGAAATCATCAGCATTATTGAAATATTTATATTCAATAAATAAATATATTTAACATATTAATGGTAAAGAGCTAAATAGATAACATAATTTCAAGATTGGCTGTATGGATGATTGCAATGCTATTAAACAAAGAAAAGGAAGAAAAAAAAAAAAAAATCCAAAGCTATTGAGGTACTGCATCACCAAGTAACGCACCTCCTCCCTCATCTGATAGTCGCCCCCAGCCTGCTGGCATGGGGTTGCATCTAACTGATATAAACCTAATGAATATAAAATGAATTTACTAAACTCAAACCTGAAACAGAGCTTATGATTTTAGGAAGGACATCAGGCTTACTTAATGACAGTTTGACAACCGCTGCGCTCAAACCTAATCCTCCGATCCAAACCACTAAGGAGCTACCTATTTTAATAAAACCTGTTTCAACGGATAAAGGGAAACCAAATAAGAAAGAAAAGGTAATGACATATTCCTAATCTATAATGATAGTTTAAATTTTCATCTAAGTACTATTTAGAACATGATATATATAGCAAAGTATATAAAACTTGGATAAATATTAATTTTGATGTTGTTAGATATCATATTACTAACCATACATACAAATATATGTGTGTGTTGGTGCCTGCGTGGGATATATTTATTGGAAAGAGGCCTTTCCCTTCCATTTAACTGTTTTCTAAAAAGATAGACACAACTTCAAACTTTATCAACACTTTTTAATTTTAATTTTTGACTTGGCCTAATCACATATTTACAGAAACCAAAGAAATCAAATATTTATTGTTATTGATATCATAATACATATCATTAATCAATAATATTTAATTATTTAACAAAAAAATATTAAGATAAAGATAATCCATTAATGGTTTATTAATTAATTAAAGCACTCAATATCTTTCCCATTAGTAGAGATGATTGATGATTTATTAGTTCAATGTTTGTTAGGTTATTAACTATCTAACAAGGGGACATTTGCAGTTGTAACTCGCAGATTTGAATGCCGATTTTTGTGTGGGTAGTAGGGACCTATAATAGTTCAAAACTAGAGTTATAGCCGCCAATGAGCATTAGGAGCCGAGAAAAAAAATAAAATATGAAAATCACGTTTTATTTTTTTTCTCAGCTCTCAGTCAAGATAGAGAAATGATTCTTTCACGTTTAATTGTAGTTATGTATGCTATTAGATATAAAAATACTTTTGTTATGCTCAAGACACTATCTGGCTTTAAGGTGCTCAAAAATGACAAATAAATGACAAAATTCCAAGGAAATCGCTGTAAATCAGTGGAAACATTTTTTCATGAACAACTGACCTCAAATCTCGATTTAACGCACCATGAAATCAATTTCTATTATTATTTTAGTTTTTACACAATAAATTTCAAATAAGACCATTTAAAAAATATATACATATTTTTTAACCAAAACCTGATATTAATTTTAGATTATTCATCAATCTTGGGATTTCTATGCAATTTGAAATAAAAATATGTCATTTTAAAACGTCTTATTTGTATAATATAGGTGAGGAAAATTTTTAAACTAAAAACTGATATTATTTCCAGATTCTTTATCTCAAAAAAGATGTAGAAACTTAATTTTGTCGAAATCAAAAATAATTTTTTTTTACCTTTAAAATTTTGTAGGATTTTAGAAGGAAGGGGCAGTAATTTATGAAAAAATGTAGATCATTTGCGCTATCTCACATCTTTCGCAACCGATTAAGACAAAATTTTAAGGTCATCTAGAAGCCTTATAACTGCATAGTTTATCCCAAATCCAGAGGTCGTAGGATTTCCCCTTATTGAAATATCTCTAGTTATAGCTGACCTTGGATTTTTTCATTCACATCAGTTTTTGTCCACTAAAATCGGTAGTAAATCCAATGTTATACGCATGGATAAAAAGCAGAATGAATGCTGATTCTAGTGATGCTATTATTGTTGTAATTGGTTGAACACAGCAGTTGTTATGAGCAAAATGTTGATAAAATCTCAACTTCAAAATTTTAACCTCCTCAAAAGGGGTAAAAAAATCAATACTTTTTGATTTTGATAAAATTTCACATATAAGGGTTTCATGGTGCACTAAATCGAGATTTGAGGTCAATTGTTCATGAAAAAAAGTTTCAACTGATTTACAGTGGATTTCCTTGGAATTTTGTCATTTTTGAGCACCCTAAAGCCGGATAGTGTCTTGAGCATAACAAAAGTATTTTTATATCTAATAGCATACATAACTGCAATTAAACGTGAAAGAATCATTTCTCTATCTTGACTGAGAGCTGAGGAAAAAAATAAAACATTATTTTCATTTTTTTTTTTTTTTTTTCTCGGATCCTAATGCCCATTGGCATCTATAACTCTAGTTTTGCACTATTATATGTCCCTACTACCCACACAAAAATCGGCATTCAAATCTGTGAGTTACAACTGCAAAGGTCCCCTTGTAAGTAAAATTAATATTTAATAAAATTATTTATTATTGAAAGTATTCACTACATAAAATGGGGTTGGTAGATTTTTCACTGAAAACTGACTTTCCTTTTTAACAGTTTATTGAAGAAAAAAGAACTGCTCACTAGAATCTATTACTAATTTATATCAGAGCGGTAGCTAAGGATCATAGTAATATACTTTATTATCATACAATCAGCTTCCATTTTAAGTCTGTTTTTGAACTTAACTTTTGCGAATAAAACTTAATTTTTGAGTATATTTTTTATTTAGAACTGTTAAACTAACACAATGGCCATTTATATGGATGTAAAGAATAAAACCATGTTTTTCAATGTAGAATCAAAAAAAAAAAAAATCTATAGATTGAAATTGGAGATCTACAATCTATAAAGATTACTTGGTGAGTTTGAGTGTTGGAAAGCACCAGTGGGTGGAAAACGCCCAGACCAAGTTTTGATGACAAAGTTATTTTCACTCCAGATCCATTGTTATATATTATATAGTACATTGTATGTTGTATGTTGTATATTGTCAGTGCTAGCTTATAGCTTCACAGCATTTTTGTTATACGGTGGGATTAATACAGAGTTTGAGAGTTTAAACAATTTGTCTACATCAATCCATTTTTATTATGGTATTTGTTCATTTATTGTTTATATTATATTAATCATTGAGCCTCATTGTTGATGTACATTCAACATCCTTAGCTATTCATCGTGTTTTATTTAGAAGAAAAATTAATGAGTATTTTTAATTACAGGCTACTTCTAAAGAAGAAACTTTGAAAAAAGTAACTTCCATTGCTGAAGAATTGGTCAATGGAAGTAATATTGAAGAAATTATGAAGAATTTTTCTCAACTCAAAGCCCCTGACCGTTTAATGCCTCAATGCCTCAATATCATCATTAAAAAATCATATGACAAGACTGGTAATTTTTATTCCAGATTTATTTTGATTTGATTTGTTTTGTAGTGTCTATCACTATTTTGTTGATTTACTGTCCTTAGCTCAAAAATCATTATTTTTTATGCAATGCCACAAGTCCAATAGTGATAGTGATAAAGTGTATTCTTAACTTATGGGTCTTTATATATATATATATATATATATATATATATATATATATATATATATATATATATATTTGTGTTTTTAAGATTCTTGAGGGAAAGGAGTATGTTTCAATTTAATTATTTATTTTATTACTTACTGCATCTACTCACACGAGTCATTAGTGGCTTAATACACATATTAAATTTTGTCAAATAATTTACAGAATTCCATAAATTCAAAAATGTTTTTGATTTTGTCTTCTGTGTCTTCAAGTGCTTTATCTATATCTGAGAGTATTTTGAATTTTTTTTCTTGCGTCAGAGTATAGTGTACATGTTGTTACAATATGTTTCAATGTCAATGTTTTCATGCAAGTTGTACAAATCGGTGGCTCAATGCTTCTCATCAGGTAACAGTGAGTGAAAGCTGGGTGTCTTGTTTAATTTCTTGTAGTTTGCTGGGTATTTGGTTCCATATTCTTTTCCATTGTTAATATAACTTTTTTCTATAGTATGTTTTTAATGCCAGTATTTATGGCTCTTTATGTACTGTCAGCAGCTTCTTTTTCAGAGTTGCCACAATGTGAGGGTACCCACATTAGCACAATCCCCCCACTCATCGACTCATGCTTCTCCCACAGGCAATCGTTAATCATCCATACTGCAGTATTTTCAGAGTTGCCTTCAGCTAATGCCAATAATTAACTCAGAGAGTCTGTTACTGAAAGAGTATTTTTTGTATTAGTAGATTATATTTATAGTAGACCTTTGTAAAACTACTACTAATTGCTATTGTTAAAAACCACTGCACAACCGACTTCTGCATCAATTTTCCACGCATCAGTATAAATTGCTTGGTGATTTGGATACTTTTGTCTTAATTCTGCAAAAAGTCTGTTCTTGTTGTCTTGTATCTTTTTCTTAAGGGATATGTCAACCTTTATATAAGTATTGTCCCATCAATAAAATATTGGGTCATCTATGGTTAGTACGGTATTCGGTTTTATGTCCAAGAGTTGAAGGAGATTTTGGGTTCTACTTGCAATGCCAACCAGATTGTTTCCATGGTTATATAATATTAAGGTTATGAAAAAGGTTATAATTTGAGTGATCTAGTTTGGAAATCAGAGTGGAGTGGTAAGATAGTGTAAGGTAGGAACTTCTTAAAGTTATGCTCGGCTCTCAACATTCTACGTAGAGGCTATCAACAGGTGAAGATCTGATCGCTCCAGTACATATTCTGGTTGCTGTGCTATGGATTGTATCAACTATTTTGAGAGTTGTTTCTGAAGCTGAATTAGATACTATACTACCATAGTCAACCTTGCTTCTAATTAAGAGTTCTATAGAGTATGAGGAGTTTTTTCTATCGGCTTTCCAACTCATTCCAGATACAGATTTAAGAATGTTTAACAATTTTAAACAATCTGTTATCAATGGACAGTCCACCTCAATCGTCTGTCTACTCACATTCCGAGAAATCAGATATTTTAAAAGCCAGTGTTGGATTTTCAGAGCACATTCTTTTCCTGCAGAAATGAATATATTTAGTCTTTGAGGTTGAGAAAGTAAAGCCAGTGAGAGAAGCCCACAATTCTAGTTTATCTAAAATGTTTTGTGTTTTCTATTGTAATTTAGTGGATTTACTTTTTATTAAAATTGTGAAATCGTTATCAAATAACAAGCAAGTTGCTGGCTTTTCAACTGACTTTATAACATCATTAACACATTGAGTGCGGGCATAAAATCGGAAGAGAAATATTTATTATTAAAGACGAAAAAAAAAAAACAATTGGGGATGTTTCAAACTCTTTTTTTTTTTTTTTTTTTTTTTTTTTTTTTTAAGTGGGAGACACTTGAAATGACAACCCCTTATGCGCCCTCAGAACTGGATGTGTTAATTGCTATTAGAAACATAGTCACACTCAGTATAGACCGCTGAGGGATTCCATTTTTTTATTAAATGTTTTGGATGGTTGATCTCCTATTTTAACTTGAAAAACTCTTCCATCCAAAAACTTATCTATGTATCTAACCATTCTTCCTTTCAATCTCCAATTCAAAAGTTTTTCTATTATAAGTCTTCTCCATACCCTGTCGTAGGCTTTTTCTATATTGAAGAATATAGCTATTAAATTTTTTTTGCTTTAATAGTGTCATGGATGAGGATGTCTAGTTTGATTAAATCATTACAGCCGAACGGTTTTTCACAAATAATAAATAATTCACCGAACTCGTTGGCAATATCTGTGTTTTCCATTTTGACACTGTTTATTGTCTTCAGTCCTGATATTATATTCTTCTTATTTCCCTTTATAATTCTCATTTTAGACCATATATCATGGGATGTGCTTGCAGTATTCAGCGTAAACATAAACTCTCTACATTATTTTTTATATTTTTAATTAAACTGTTGGCATAGGCCCTTGATTTTTTTAACTCCTAAATTTTTCATTGCTATAATGGGAATATTAACCTCAAAACAGCTGTTTTGTCTTCTTATCGTGTCTCAGTATAGTTCCCAGTCTGCTAAAGAATAATTCCAGCAGCTACTATAAGGTACAAAAGGTCTATTTTTTAAAATCTCAATGATTATTGGAAAGTGATCACTACCAAAAAGTTGGTCTAGTACTATCTAGTACTGTCCAATTTGTGTTTAGTAAGAGACAAAAGATGTGGAGCTGATAGTTATGTCACCAAAGTGGCCCCAAAAATGGGTTACTTATTATATCCCCCTCGAATATAATAATAACACAAGATTTATCTGTTGTAACAGGTATTTGTTGTAATATAACTAAATTATTAAATAAAGATTGAAACTATCTTAAATATTATTAATTTACTTCATTTTTTAAATGTTCTATTTTATAGCTCTTGCTTTCCTCTCTTTGTTTGCCTCAGCCTTGCCTCTTGCCATATGGTGTATGAGGCCTGCCCTGTATCTTACGTCGATCCTTTGTGGTGTAAGCCTGGATCACCGTATCACCGCACAGGTCTTCTCCTCTATATAGTAACATTAACAGAGTAACACCACTTATAGTAATAAAATTGTTTTTGCTATTATATATACTATTTATCTCTTTGTTGCCTCCTCTTATTATATGACTGATTAGGTTAAATATAACTGTGACTGGCTTGTTTCACTGTTTAAAATTTATGGATCAATGCTAGTTGTTGCCTGTGGTTACGCTGCTATATATATATATATATATATATATATATATATATATATATATATATATATAGAGAGAGAGAGAGAGAGAGAGAGAGAGAGAGAGAGAGAGAGAGGGATAAATATTGTAGCCACTCATATCTGACTTTAATATGTCCTCATCACTTAATTAGCAAAGGCTACCTTCATCTCAGTACACTTTCCTATTTATCCTTTCCTCTCTCAATTCTATTACTGTTTCTCAAAAATATTTTTTTTTTTTATATATATATTTTAAGGTATACTCCAAAGATGAATAAACACTTCAAAAAAAATTTTCAATTAGTATGAGCATTGGATTAGGTCTAAGCCTTTAGCCGGAGCCCATTCCTTTTTTAATTATCCTCGACATCATTGTAAAAATATCCAAACCAAACATTTCATTAAGGTTTGAAGACTCCAGCGAGGAATGCAAGTAACATAAGCATTTATTGGATGATCTGTAGTATTTATATTTGGAAGGTAGGGAAATGTAGAGACCTCCAATTCAACTTCTGTTTCCTCCAGGAAGGGTTTACCAAAATCAGTGTGCCCATAGACCTAGAAAAAAACAAAAAACAAACAAACAAGTTTATAAAGATTAGAAGAAAAAGAAGACAATGGATTCGTCATTAATAAAGTGAATAACATCTCTGGTTAATATCCTCGATCCCAACTTGATGAATATGGGCGAAGATAGTTGGTTAGCGAGGTAAAGGAAAGAGTAAGTGTGGAAATGTAGGGAGGTGCTTCGATTCCCTGAAGGAAAGTTCATAAAGGAAATTTATATAAAGGAATTTTCTTTTAATTTTGACCTGTACAAGACTCATGAATCCTCACAACTGAACACCAGAAGCAGATCCGGTGGAGCTTACCGGGCCTGCTTCTGGCCCGGATATATACAATAGTAATATACATACAATAAAATACTAAAACAAAAACAAGCAAAAAAAAATACAGATGAGTTGAGAACCTCCTCTTTTTTGAAGTTGTTTAATAAAGGGAACAGTGCAATTAGAATTAGAGCGAGAGCGAGTGCTATAAAGAAAAGTATGGAAGAAGATGAGAGGCCAACATTAAGCTGGTTAAGAACTTGATAGAATTACTGTCGTTGAGGGAAAGAGAATGCTGGCATAGCACGTTCGTCGTTACAGTTTATTTTTATAAATTTATTTTTAATATAACATTTTATATTTTATATTAATTTATGTCTGTTTCAGATACTGAAAGAGCTGTTGTGGTCAACTTCTTAACCACATTAAAGAAAGATGGTGTAATTAATGCCAGTCATTTCCATGAAACTTTCCGAAATCTTGTAAAAACGATCTCTGACCAAGAATCGACAGTTCCTAATATTTATCCATACATTGCAGGTAATAAATACTAAATATTATTTAATTAATTTATTATTATTTATTTTACCAGATTTTTAACTATTTGTTGTATTAATGTCAGAAAGATAAAGCCTTGATTTTTACAAATTTGACATTTGAGCAGAAATAAAGGTGTATGTGTATATATATATATATATATATATATATATATATAATTTCTGATACTATATTATTAAAAGGCTTTTAGAAGAAAGTAACTTAAGAGCAGGACATTTGCTTTCTCATTATAACTCAAGAGGAAACAAAGAATAGATGAAGCAGAAAAAGCTTGTGATGAGAATTAGTTTAGGTGGCACCAAATGGTTAAACTATGAACCATTATAGCTGTTAACTTCAAATTGAGAATAGACTAACCAATTAATGATAGGCAAATAGAACTCTTAAATCTAATAAAACCAAACATAATTCTATGTTTAAAGGTATTGAGTTATTTAAAAAATGTAAAACTATTCAATCAAAGTGAACATAGACATAGATTTATCATCTAATTTTATTACTAATTCAATTCAAAAAACTAGTTTTTGTTGTGTCTAAGGCTAACAGTTAGATTCTAATTTTAAATCATATTAACGATGTTTATTGCTCAATCTGTTTTTATTAGAAATCGCGCAGGCAGCTATCATGACCGACATGCTTACTATTGCTCTCTTGGGAGAGTTAACAGAAGATGGTGCGCACTTTCCCCTCCTTTTACTCACTCTTGAACGTCTCAGTAAAGAAATGGAGAAACAGGAACTCATTGAACTGTTCAACGAAAGCAAGGTTTGATACTCTTTGATATTATTGTTAAGATTAAAACAATATCCCCTATGTGTCAAGATTTATGTTTTTCCTTTTTATTCCTTGATATTATCAGGTGAGTTTACTGAACAGCTTAAGGGAGAACGAAAGGACTAAAGAACGGCTAACAAATGTTCTTGAAGAGCGGGGTCTTGTCTTCTTAGAACCGCTATTGCTACTCGAAGGTGAGCTGTGGGCCGCGCTGGAAAGGGATCCCTCCGCTAGCTCCCTCTATCGCTGCGCTAAGGAGAACATAGATGCTGCCTATCAATCGACTCCATCTTTTGTCTCTGCCCTTGTAACTGTTTGCCTCAGATATATCACCCAGGTAGTAAGCTCATCGTTCATTTAATTATATTATGTCCAATTTCAGTATTTATTTTTATCTAATTAATGGATTAAAAAAAAATTTTTTTTAAGGCCTAAATAAACTAATTTTAGAGTTTTAAAAATATAGGCAGCAAAATTTGGATGAAATGTAAATCACCATTCTTGTAGAATACACAAAAATTGGGGCTTTACTTTAGCCTTATAATTTGGGAGCTTTTTGTCTCTGTTGTATTTGTTCTCTTAATAATTTGTTTTAAACAAATATTTAAGGAGTCTATGGGTAAAGGTGTCTCAAATGGTTCAGTTCATGACAAGGCTGTACAAGAAAAAGAAAAGGCCCTTCTCGAGAGGTTTAAAAGTGTCTTACAGGCTTTCCTCCACGAGGACATCAACCTTCAAGTCACTGCGGTCTATGCCCTACAAGTATTCTGTTATTCTCTGGAGTTTCCGAAAGGTAAATTTTATTTGTGTTTTTAGAAATCAATTTTAAAGTAATTGTAACACTGGTTGCAATTAATTACACGCATAGCATAATGATAATGTATAATTTAACAGCAGTCGTCTAAAGTTATACTTTTGTTTTTACGATGATTGTTGAATTGAGGACGTTCATTGTAAACTTGAAAAACACAATAAAAATAAATAAACATTTATAACAATATGTAGTATCAATCATTAAGATGTTTTTGATGATGGTTGTATTGTTGACTGTGAGTTTTTACTAAGGAGATGAATTTGTCAGGGGTGCAGTCAAGGTTGAATAAACACAGCCAGTTTTTAAATAAAAATATAAGTTTTTCATTTAAAAACTGGCTGTGTTTATTCAACCTTGACTGCACCCCTGACAAATTCATCTCCTTATTAAGATGTTTTGTATTATACTGTATACTCCCTCAGTTGATAGAGCAAAACTCACAACTTAGATCTTGTTATTTTTTATTTTACATTGAGTGATTTAATGAATTCAGTTCATCTCCATTCCATCTTACTTAGAGATATAGATATAGATTATTATTATTATACTATTTATTTAATAAATTGACCTTTGTTATTATTACTATAACATTTGAAAACTTTAAAATGCTCAGATTTAACATATTAAGATTGACAATGAAACCATGAAGTTTGTTCTATTTTTTATTTTTATTTTCAGGGATGCTTTTGCGGTGGTTTGTTAATCTCTACGATTTAGAAATAGTTGAAGAAGAAGCTTTCCTCAAATGGCGGGAAGATGTAACTGACATTTACCCTGGGAAGGGAAAGGCTCTTTTTCAGGTATTTTATTATATGAATATTGACTATATATATATGTATATATACATACAGGGTGGCCACCAACCTGAAGTGATGAGATAATCGAATAATTATATTTATTTACTCATTGTTAATTGAAATGACAATGTAAATAATAGATTACAACAATAAACTCTCGAGATTTTAATGAATTCAATTTAATTTAAAATTCACAATATCTTATAACTAAAATAGCCTGTCGAGAAAGATGAGAGACAAGAAGTATTTACTGATATAAAGTGACATATAGTTTCTAAACCTTTGACAGCATACTGGGGCTGCACTAGACACTACACTGGAGAGTGTTGTAACATGTTGTCATGTTATATTGGATCATGTTATAAATGGATGTACTCTATAAAAAAATATTCGATTAAGATTTTTTTTTTTTTTTTTTTTTTGATTTGTTACATAATCCAAAGTTTTTCATTTACCAAAATAAATGCAATGGATGGTAAAAGGTATTATTTTTGTTAATGTAGAGAATAAATAGAACTTTCTTTTCTTTAATATTTAAACTAAATATTGATGGTAGGAAGGTTGGTTTATTTTCTGCAAATAAACATTAATTATGAACCATCCTACCACATTCTACAGAGTCAAATTTTTTTTATTTCCTGAATAAATAGTCCAGTCAATAAACACATTGTAGAATGCATGAAGGAATATGTGATAATTTTTTACTTCATTGCTACATTAGGAATAGTTAAAAGGTAAACATTCTAAAAGTCTCCACCCCTGGGAGGTCAGGCTAACAGTGGGGGGAGGGGAGAAGTTCAATTTTTTTGGTTTTTCCATTATATCTTGAAAACAGTTGACTCCAGAAAAATATTTTACAAATAAAGATTAAAGCTAATTAAATTTCTTATAAAATTTATTATATATAAATTTGTCGTAATTCTAACCGTTTTTGAGATATTCGTAATTGAAAATCGGTGATTTTTGGCAAGAAACGAATGTTACCTCACTTTTTTCCAACTTTTGCTCTTAGTACCTTCCATGATCATTCCTCAGAAAAAATGTCAGAATCAAAATAACTTGATGTATACGTTTCTGGTATTTGAAACAAATGTTTAACAAAAAGTGAGGTCAACATGTTTTTTAATTTCTAAAATTATCAATTTTTAATAATGTTTATCTTGAAAAACTTGTTTGTTGGAATTTCGACAAATATGTATATAATTAAATTTATAAGAAATTTTATTAACTTCTAATGTTTATTAGAAACATGTTTCTCTAGAGTCCACCGTTTACGAGATATTATCGAAAAACACAAAACTGAGACCTTCTCCCCTCTCCCCCACCCATAGCTCACTCCCCAGGGGCCGGGACTTATAGTATGTTTATCTTATAATACAGTAGAAACTCAATAATTCGTCATGAGTGGGAGAGAGGGGGTGACCGAATATCGGAAATGACGAATTACAGAATTTTGCTGGTAAAGTAACAAAAAAGCATTTTAAACTATATTGTTGTAATTTTTTGTTTTCAATTTATTGAATGTAAAAACAACAAGATGAACATTATACACATTGGACCTGAGTGAAAACGACAAAAAAAAATCAAAAAAAGCTAAACACTTGCCGCATCCCATCAGGTGTTAAATATCTGATTCATATTGCTGCTTAAAACCATTCAATGCACTTAGTTAACATTTCCTCTACTTCTTTGCATGGAATAGTGGAAGAATTAGAAACGTCATCATCATCTTTTTCATCACTAGCTTCAATTTGAGCACTCAACACTTGTTCTATAATTCCATTGTTATTTGAAATTTCATATCCTACATCCGTACTATCCATGTTTAACCATCTGCTAAGTCAGATGCTAATGTTTTTGTAGGAAGAGCTTTCCAGTATTAACTGATTCCGGGAATTCGTCAAATGCACTCATACTTACTTTTATCTGTTACTACAATCAATGGAGGGTTCGACTCTGGGCTTGTTCTTTGTTTTTTTCTATGAAATGATTCACAAAATGTATAAATAGGCATAGTTTTTAGTGACAAACCAAATGAAGTGTTTTAAAGGTTAAATAAGTAGCATGGGGAAAAAATGAATTACATACGCATTAAATTCTGTTATTTATAGTTTCCAATATTAAAAAATAATAAAAAACTGACGAATTACAGAATATGACGAATTATCGAGTGACGAAATAACGAGTTCCCAGTGTACTCTTAACGAAACTTTGGCTACAGCTATGAAACTAATTGTTCAATTCAAAAATTTTTTTTTCATCTGAATGCTCGTTAAATTCACTATAAGAAAATATATATTAAATTTTGATCAAGTCCCATTAAATACCCATACCAGCACGTTAAAAACCCTCTTACTATTTTGAAATCCAAGTTTTTTTTTAGTATAGTTTTCAGTATAACTCCAAAACTATTAGTCAGATTTTAAATTCTTTTTTGCAACTAAAATTTGGTGAAATTTAATATCAGGCCCTATGCATGAAATTTTGATTAAATCACGTTATACTCCCGAACCAGCCCACTGAGTATGTCAATATTGTCATACTTTGCCAAAACATACTTGGGCTTGGGTGTATTATTTGGAGATTTAGTGAAAACTATGCAAAAAAAACTTGGATTTCAAAATAGTAAATGGTTTTTAATCTGCTGTTATGGGTATTTAATGGGACTTGATCAAAATTTAGTATATAGGTTCTTATAGTAAATTTAATGAGTATTCAGATAAAAAATTAAAATTTTTAATCGAACAATTAGTTTTGGAATCATAGCCAAATAAGTACCAACAAATGTGTTTTTGCAAAGAAGTGCAACCCCTGTTAAAGAGTGCTGAAATGAGGGGTGTAGAGCGCATGAAATATGCATTAATTTTTTACTTCATAGCTTCGTTAGGAACAGTTAAAAGGTGAATATACTAAAAGTCCCCGCCCCTGGGTGGGGGGAGGAGAGAAGGTCCCAATTTTGTGTTTTTCGATTATATCTCGAAAAACAGTGCACTCTAGAAAAATATGCTAAAAATCTAAATTGAAGCTAATTAAATTTCCTATAAAATTAATTGTATACATGTTTGTCAAAATTCCAATGGTTTTTGATATATACCAGGTATGCAAGTTTAAAATGTCGTTTTAATTCCAATAGAATGCGCTCTTAGCCTATTGAAGGATTTGCTTATCTCTAAACGCTATTTTGTTTGTTAGTCATTTGTTTACAAAAGTCAGTTGTTTTTAAGTCGTTTACGTGGACGTATCATACCTTTCTTTGGTGTTAAAAATGTCTAATTTTAAGCCAAATAAAGAGCATTTGCGGCATGTCATGATTTTCTTATTTAATCAAAAGAAAAAGGCATCTGAATGTCATCGAATTCTTGTTGAGACTTATGGCGATGTTGCTCCAACCGTCAGGACATGTGAACGTTGGTTTCAAAGTTTCAAACGTGGTGATTTTGATGTTACTGATCAAAAACGAGAAAATCTACCAAAAAAGTTTGAGGACTTCGAATTGCAATCTTAAATTAGACGAAGACAATACCCAAACCCAACAAATGATGGCAGAACAGTTGAATGTCACTAGGCAAGCCATTTCTGATCGCCTGAGAGCTATGGGAAAGATTCAAAAGGTTGGAAAATGGGTTCCACATGAATTGGACGAACGACAGATGGAAAAACGAAAAACTGTGTGCGAAATGCTGCTTTTAACGAAAGAAAGGGTTTTTTGCATCGAGTTGTAACTGGCGATGAAAAATGATTTATTTTCAGAATCCCCCAAACGAAAAAAATAACGCTCCTGCACATTCAGCCAGATTGACTATGGGTGTCCAGGACAAAGGGTCAGCCATTAAAAATAATGTTTACCTCACTTTTTGTTAAACCGTGAGTTTTTACTAAGGAGATGAATTTGTCATCGAGTGGGCCAAAATAAAACCTTGACAAAAGGTAAGGTATTTTCTCGAAAACTGGGAAAAGACTTTAATGTTTATTTGAAACATGCCAACTGTGTGTGTGGTGGGATCCTACTACGAGCTTCTCAAGTCTGTCCACCCGGGCGTTAATCAAAATTAACAAATTTGGGAAATACTTAAAATTAAATTCTTATAAAAATTGTAACAATTTCTTATCCATCATTACAATTTTCTTATCATGGTAACATTACAATTTTAACAGAAGTAAAAATATAAGGTACTACGACACAAATTAATAGATTTGTTATCAACACTTAAAGATTTTATCAAATATGAATGCTGCTTTTACGCCACGAAAGAAAGGGTTTTTTGCATCGAGTTGTAACTGGCGATGAAAAATGTATTTATTTTCAGAATCCCAAACGAAAAAAATCATGGGTAACGCCAGGACAACCATCCACATCGAGTGCAAGACCGGATCGTTTTGGGAAGAAGACAATGCTGTGTGTGTGGTGGGATCAGAAGGGAGTAGTCTACTACGAGCTTCTCAAACCCGGCGAAACAGTCAATACCGAGCGCTACCGACAACAAATGATCAATTTGAGTCACGCATTGATCGAAAAAAACGCCCAGAATGGGCTCACAGGCACGCCAAAGTCATTCTTCAGCATGATAACGCTCCTGCACATTCAGCCAGATTGACTAAGGAAACAATTTCTTCGCTTGGTTGGGAACTCCTACCCCACCCGCCGTATTCACCTGACCTGGCGCCTTCTGATTATCACCTCTTCTCATCGATGGGACACTCATTGGCGGAGCAACACTTCAACAATTTCGAAAATGTACGAAAATGGCTCGATGAATGGATTTCAAATAAAGATGAAGCATTCTTTTGGAATGGTATCCATATATTGCCCGAGAGATGGGCAAAATGTGTAGAAAGCGAGGGCCAGTACTTTGAATAAAATATATTATACTTTTTTTTAAATTACTGTGTATTTATTTTAAGAAATAAACGACATTTTAAACTTGCATACCTGGTAGAAGGACCAATACAATTAAGATTGATGAATTAAGTGCCACTTCTATTGAGATTATTTTATTTGAAAACTAGTTTTGAATGCTGACACAAACACTTTATGTGTTTTAGTTACCTCGAAGAACTGAAGATAAATGTTCAGCATTCGAAACTAGTTTTCAAATAAAATAATCTCAATAGAAGTGGCACTTAATTCATCAATCCTAATTCAAAATTTTAGATTTTCGAATAATTAAAAAATATTTTCAGATGGAATCCAACCCCTATCCCCAGTTATTATGAGCTAGTCGTATTTAGATGTAGACGCATCATTTAACTCATCACTATTTAGTGAAGTGAGCGTACAAGTAGGTAATTGATAGGAAGGTGTCAATATTTTTATCATTATCTTCCTAAAAGCATTACAGCATCGATGGGCTCTCAGTTTGTCTCTCTTAATTAAATGTCGCTTAAACGAGGGAATGTAAAAAGATAACTAATTGTTGAAAGCAATCAATGGCCTCAATTGACATTATAAATAAAATTAAGATTATTATAGTTATTGTTATAACTTGTTATTTGTTAAAAATAATGTAATAATAAATGTAAATCTACCTGTTATTAGGTAAATAATTGGCTAACTTGGCTGGCAGAAGCAGAATCTGAAGAAGAGGAAGAAGATGAAGGAGATAGTTGAAGTATTAATTATATAAATCACTTGGGAACAATTGAACAATTGACAAGATCCAATATTTAATTCTTAATTCTCAATTATCATTTTTTTATTCCTCAATTATCATTACCTTCATTTCCAGAGCATTGATGCTATCTCTACCTGTCAGCCTTAAAATGGCTTTATTCCTAATAATAACAATTATGCAATTTTTATATTTTTACCTAGCCTTATAGGATAGGATCAAGTTCCATTTAGGTATATGTTAATGTTAACAAGCGCGTGTGAATTATGTTTGGTCTCTCCTAATTACATTTTTATTTATTGCATATATATTTATACATATACATATACATGTTATTTTAAATGAACTGTTATTGTTTTAGTACTGATATCTTGCGATGTTTTGTCTCAGTAGAATAATTAATTGCATGCACAGGTGTTTATAATGTGTGCATTATGTATAATAGATAAATTGTGTTCACTATTTGAGCATTATTAACATCTGTATTTAAATGCTATGGCCATGTTTGAAAAAGTTAACTCTGGTTCTTTCAACAATAACAATATTTGATTGTGAATCTGTAGGTAATTTTAAATATTATATTCAAAATGATGTGTTATCTTTCTATAACTTAAATGTGTATTGAACGTGTACGGTAGTGCGTGCGATTATGTTAATATGTTAAGAAAAGTAAATTCTCAATAGACAAAAATTAAAAGATGATTGTTTTTGTATATGTTCTCTTGTTTTTTTTTTTTCTTTTTTCTTGTTTTCCCTCATCAAAAATATTCCATTAGATTTTTAACAGTATTTCAATAGCTCCAAGCTAATATAAGTATTCCATTTTAGTGGTAATATATTTGGGGGGGGGAGAAGTGGTTTAAATAAATTAATATTTAGTGTTGATTAACTTGTTTGACTCCACTCATTTATTATTAATGATGACAGAAAATATTGTTTATCGGCTGTTACAAAGTGGAAGTAAAATTTATTTAAATTAAAAAGCTTTGAGAAAGTTTTGAAAATAATATGTGTAATATAAATTAATATAAAAATATAGTATGTTGGACTAGATGTGATGTGAACTAGAACCAAGGCCCAAGGCCCAAGAACCTAACATACCATCATTAGAATACTAATCACTACATTATTCACTTAGCTCTTTGTTATATTATTTAATTTTAATTGTATAATTTATCTTATTACATTTCCTTTATACTATCTGAAATAATTTCATCATTTTCAGATTTTTGTAAATATTGTTCGTTTTTCTAAATTTTTATCGATATAAATTTCGTTTTGTTTACAATATAGAAATTTTTAATTTATGTAACTTTTCATTACAGAAAAATATATGAGGATTTTGAAAGTTGTGTTGCTAATTATTTGATTTATGCTAATGTCTCAATTTGATATAGTGACCGCACAGCTTGTCATTTCACTAAAAATCGTTCAGAGTAATTATTTGCTTCAATTTTTTGTTTATTATTATTTTTTGGTAATATTTTATTGAATTTCAATGAAGATTATCTAGATTATGGTCGTAGGCTCATCTATTTTTTTCTGAGAGATTCGAAAAAGTCTCTCCTTGAGTTATGGTCATGGTCAACAGCAGTGGTTTCCATCAGGTGGTCCGAGGACCTCCAGGGGTCGATGAGCTGTCATCGAAAAAGTTTCACCAGGAATTTGACTTACAGTTTGTAGTCAAGAGTAAATCAGTGTTATCAGGATATACCTGTGAGAAACTAATATGGGCAGATTAGGCGAGGTAACGTGACCAGTTCAGATTAGTTTCCTTTGGAACAACATAAGCTCAATCCATTTCAAATCACCCAATTCAAATATAATTTGCTGCTCAACATTTTTTATTTTCCTGATTCTTTTATTATGGATTCACTATAGGTAGACATTAACAAAACTCCCAATTAAAAAAAATTTACAAGCCATAATTCTTCTTCGGGGTTTGCAGAAAATTTAATTGCGAAGTCATTTTTAAAGATAGAATAATTTAAAAACTAGTGTGTTCAGCATGAAATGACCTTCAAAAGGAGATTATTTTAATTTTCCTACCATGCAAGAAAGTTATTCAAAAGCTTTCTCTAAAACTCGGAAAAAAATTTAAAATTCTAAAACTCCTAAAAAAATTTTTAGGAAGGAGAAGAGACTCAGAAATAATATTTTATTTCTGTGTCGGGTACACGTAGTACTACTAGCAGCATATGTTTTAGTCTTGAGAATGCTCTCCTTTTTTTTTTTCTCTACGGCTTTTCAAAAATGGCTGAAAGCAGGTTTTTTCCAATTTTCATAGGTCAATTTCTGAAAAGGGACTAAATGAAAAAAAGTGAAACTTTTATAAAATGTTCTCTATACTAATAAGAATACACCACTTAAAAATTATGACTGAGACTCAACTATATTTTGAGTTATAGAGCTGTGAATTTCAATAAAAACGCTATCTTTTTAATACACTCGTGCAATGCTATATTAGCAACTAGAGGCTTGAAATTATGATAATTGAATAGTTTAAGTTATAGTTAAATTAAATTATTATTTAGAGTTTTGAAATAATGAACTTAACTTATATTTAAATGAAATACTTGACTTAAAAATGTTCATTAATTAAAAAAATACGTAAATATATGATACAAGTATGTTTGTAAGTTGTAAACTATTGTCAAACCCATTGTAAAATATCAGCTGACACATCAGTTTTTATGATGCAACAAGTTAATGTGAGTTTTAAATGTTTAGATTTGAACTCTTCTATGTGCAACTGCTTGCACAGCCTACATCTTTCCTGTACCTACATGTCGCTGCAAGTGGTGTCCCTCCCCTTAATCTTCATTGCTATCTTCAAGAGTAAAAATGTGAATATTAAACTAATTTGTGGAGATGCTGTATGTCCAACTTGCGCACCAAAAATATTTGTAGAAAAACTGCCCAAAGAGGAGACAAATAATGTTGAGAATAATCCTGAATTTTTTCTTGGCCCTTTAGAATTAGTAGAGGAGAATCCGTTGCATCAAGTGGAATCCATTTATGAAACTTTGGAAGTATCTCCTTTATGTAAATATAAAACAGCTTAACACAGAGCCTGACGGTTTGGAAAAAAAAAAAAAAAAAAAAAAAAAAAAAAAAAATTGATAAAATTACGAGAGCAGTCAAGCGAAAATGAGATGAATCTTTCTATGATGACTCATAAACTCAGAATTTAAATGTTACAGAAACTTCAATTAGTTAGAACGACATACTCATTACTAAACTGAAAGAAAAATTCAAAGTGTCTTGTAAAGATGATCAAATTAAAATATTTAGCCTATTGCCAAGTTCATAGCCTAATTGTAAGGAAAAAATAGTTGAGGACTTTAGTGCATCTGAATACATGTAGCTAAGTTAACTAGGCAGCTAGCAAAGGCTCAAGGTATCTTACCACATCTTACAAAAAGCCAGGGCAACAAAATAAGTGAAGCTACTTTTTATTAACTGAGTTAAAGAGTTTTACGAAAATAGTTACTTATGGTCCTGGTAAAAAGGAATATGTTTCAACTGCAATCGACATTGTCAAGGTTCAGAAACAGAAAAGGTTAATTCTCCTCTAGCTAAATGAACTCTAGATCATATATAAACAGAAATATCCAGTTAACAAAATTGCTAACTATGTTTTGCGCTCTAAGACCAAAGAGGTGCGTTCTTCTAGGTTCATCGGGAACTCATAGTATGTGTTTGCAAGCATCACCTAAACATAAAGCTTATGATGAGGGGTAAAGCTTAATGCAAATTATAAAGACCTCATAGCTTTCATCGTACGTGATATTGAAAATGAAAAATTTATGCTTGACACCTGTTCAGAATGTCCTGGACCAGATACTCTGCTTGATTAAAAGGTAGCATTTTTATTGAAATTCACAGCTCTATAACAAAACATAGTTGAGTCTCAGTCATAATTTTTTTGTGGTGTATTCTTATTAGTATAAAGAACATTTTATAAAAGTCACTTTTTTTCATTCAGTCCCTTTTCAGAAATTGTCCTATGAAAATTGGAAGAAACCTGCTCTCAGCCATTTTTGAAAAGCTGTAAAGAAAGAAGGAATAAATTCTCAGGACTAAAACTTATGCTGCTGGTAGTACTACTGTACTCAACACAGAAATAAAATATTATTTGTGAGTCTCTTCTCCTTCCTACAAATTAATTGCCTTAAAAATTAAAGATTTTTAATTTTTTTTTTTTTTCCGAGTTTTTGAGAAAGCGTTTGAATAACTTTCTTGTGGTAGGAAAATTAAAATAATCCATCGTTCGTTTTTTAAATTATTCTGAAGGTCATTTCATGCTGAACACACTAGTTTTTAAATTATTCTGATATCTTTAAAAATTAAAGATTTTTTTTTCAATTAAATTTTCCGCAAACCCCGTTTTTTCATAAACCATTATTTTTACATATATATGGCTATCATAGTGAATCCATAATAAAATAATCAGGAAAATAAAAAATGTTAAGCAACATGACTGGGTGATTTGAAATGGATTGACCCCATAACATGCAGTAATAAACCTGAATGAGATACATCGTTTTAGAAAGGAAATAGTTTTAGCAAATTATAAGTATATTTAATCATTTAAATGTATTTTAAAGTCGATTTACGCTTGCTTAATTACTTAATGTATAACACCCGTTAAAGGTTGTCAATGGTAGTCCTTGAAATTAGAGATTATTTCAGGGGTCCTTGAAATTATAGCAATTTTTTGTTACGATACCCTGGTCTACTAGCCGTTCATTCTTCCTTGTCAAATTGTATGAGATGAAATTTGACAAAATTCTAAGAAATATCTCCGTTTTATCGCAAGGTGGCAATAATTAAATCAACTGTAACAGAAGGTTAAACCGCTCCTTAGATATTTTAACTGTTTGCATCATTTCTACGAGTTTAAAGTTTATAGTTTTACATTGTAGGTGTTGGTTATGATTTCAAATTTGAGTAATAGTCCAGTCAATAGGGAAAATTCTCTCCTAATAATAAGGGCTGGTAGCAACCCGCACAGAGTTGTTGAGGGCGATGAAAGAAGTATTTCTGTTAGAAGTGCGCCGAAGATTTGGTGAGTTTTTTAGAGTTAGGGGCACGAGAACATGGCCAAAAGCAGTTTTTTCAATTTATAAGCAAATATAACGCGGCTTTTCATAAAATGTTGTATATAAAAGTTGTAGATAATAAAAATATCTACAATTTAAGCCATTGATCGTTCGATTCTGATGATTGGTTGTCGTAAAAAGTGCAAAAAACCCTCTAAAATGTCCCTTTTTTGCATAAGAATTATTATAAACAAAAAGGGCCTTTTCAATACTTTTTATTGATGAAAAAGGAAGCTCTTTAAACCCAAAAAAAAAAATAGGATTTACCCCGTCCTCCTATCTTTATTATTTACTGAGATATACCTTTTGTTTATCTCGATATCGATATTTTCAATGCAAAACGGGCCGTTCGTGATTCACATTTTGAACTTCGGATGACCGGGATATTATTCTTAAGGGCTTATATTTTCATTATGAATTGCTAAAAAATCGATTTCTTTGAAAAAACATACAATAAAATCGACTTGAAAAAGCGCCCGTTTTACAGCTATAAACAATTGAAGCTAGAGCGTCCGATATTGAACCGATTTTGTTATAAATATAATAAATTAAAAGCTTACCTCTCAACGATTGATTTGAGCTATTCAAAGTGTAGCTACCATAAATAACAGCCGAGTTACGATTTTTTTTTTTTTTAAATCACTACGTCATTTCTTTTTGCGATCTCCAGATCTCTCCGCGTGATAGAAATTTAAGACAATGAAAATGCAATGTAGATACTGGAGAAACAACTGAGCAGAAGGTCCATTCGATTTGAATGTTGTAAACTGACTTTGAAATTTAGAAGAAATTTGTAAGAAATTAACATCGTTACTGATATCTTCTTCATTGAATTCATCAGAGTTCATCAAATTATTCAGATAACTTTGTTCATCGTCGGTAAAAGAACATTTTTCTAATATTCGTTTGCATATAGCAACAAAATTTAAAATATGTCCTCGAATCGCACGTGAAAATGCATGGCCAGAAAGAATTTTTTCGACAGTTTGCTGCAAATATAGTTGTGAAAGCTTCTGTTAAGCCACTGCCATCCATCAAATATGAAATACTAGAAAGAAATGACATCAAAGTGTGAAATCCTCCTAACCGTACAATTACAGATTGAAGCCCGTGTGGATCATTCAATGGATCAATCGACGCTATCAATTCACGTGCTTTCCAGTAAAGAGGCTGATCAAAGGTCACGAAAGCAGTAGATTGTTTAAGAGCTCGGGCTCGTGCTGACGCTTCAATCAACACTGTGAAAATTGTATCGTACTGGCTAGGAGGTTTATTCGCAAATTTTAAAGGAATAATTTTGGACACATGATACTGAAAACTTGTCGAGTAAGTTTCCCGAAAGCCCATCCACCCTTTTGTACTATTTGGAGGTTGATTTTTTTTAATTAGCCATAACAATGACGTAGTGATTTTTTAAAAAAAAAATCGTAACTCGGCTGTTATTTATGGTAGCTACACTTAAAGAGGGTTTAAAGAGCTTCCTTTTTCATCAATAAAAAGTATTGAAAAGGCCCTTTTTGTTTATAATAATTCTTATGCAAAAAAGGGACATTTTAGAGGGTTTTTTTGCACTTTTTACGACAACCAATCATCAGAATCGAACGATCAATGGCTTAAATTGTAGATATTTTTATTATCTACAACTTTTATATACAACATTTTATGAAAAGCCGCGTTATATTTGCTTATAAATTGAAAAAAAAACTGCTTTTGGCCATGTTCTCGTGCCCCTAACTCTAAAAAACTCACCAAATCTTCGGGGCACTTCTAACAGAAATACTTCTTTCATCGCCCTCAACAACTCTGTGCGGGTTGCTACCAGCCCTTATTATTAGGAGAGAATTTTCCCTATTGACTGGACTATTACTCAAATTTGAAATCATAACCAACACCTACAATGTAAAACTATAAACTTTAAACTCGTAGAAATGATGCAAACAGTTAAAATATCTAAGGAGCGGTTTAACCTTCTGTTACAGTTGATTTAATTATTGCCACCTTGCGATAAAACGGAGATATTTCTTAGAATTTTGTCAAATTTCATCTCATACAATTTGACAAGGAAGAATGAACGGCTAGTAGACCAGGGTATCGTAACAAAAAATTGCTATAATTTCAAGGACCCCTGAAATAATCTCTAATTTCAAGGACTACCATTGACAACCTTTAACGGGTGTTATACATTAAGTAATTAAGCAAGCGTAAATCGACTTAAAATACATTTAAATGATTAAATATACTTATAATTTGCTAAAACTATTTCCTTTCTAAAACGATGTATCTCATTCAGGTTTATTACTGCATGTTATGGGGTCAATCCATTTCAAATCACCCAGTCATGTTGCTTAACATTTTTTATTTTCCTGATTATTTTATTATGGATTCACTATGATAGCCATATTAAAATAATGATTTATGAAAAAACGGGGTTTGCGGAAAATTTAATTGCGAAAAAAAAAATCTTTAATTTTTAAAGATATCAGAATAATTTAAAAACTAGTGTGTTCAGCATGAAATGACCTTCAAAACGAGATTATTTTAATTTTCCTACCACACAAGAAAGTTATTCAAACGCTTTCTCAAAAACTCGGAAAAAAAAAAATTAAAAATCTTTAATTTTTAAGGCAATTAATTTGTAGGAAGGAGAAGAGACTCACAAATAATATTTTATTTCTGTGTTGAGTACACGTAGTACTACCAGCAGCATAAGTTTTAGTCCTGAGAATTTATTCCTTCTTTCTTTACAGCTTTTCAAAAATGGCTGAGAGCAGGTTTCTTCCAATTTTCATAGGACAATTTCTGAAAAGGGACTGAATGAAAAAAAGTGACTTTTATAAAATGTTCTTTATACTAATAAGAATACACCACAAAAAAATTATGACTGAGACTCAACTATGTTTTGTTATAGAGCTGTGAATTTCAATAAAAATGCTACCTTTTAATCAAGCAGAGTATCTGGTCCAGGACATTCTGAACAGGTGTCAAGCATAAATTTTTCATTTTCAATATCACGTACGATGAAAGCTATGAGGTCTTTATAATTTGCATTAAGCTTTACTCCTTCTATCATAAGCTTTATGTTTAGGTGATGCTTGCAAACACATTATATGAGTTCCCGATGAACCCAGAACGCACCTCTTTGGTCTTAGAGCGCAAAACATAGTTAGCAATTTTGTAAACTGGATATTTCTGTTTATATATGATCTAGAGTTCATTTAGCTAGAGGAGAATTAACCTTTTCTGTTTCTGAACCTTGACAATGTCGATTGCAGTTGAAACATATTCCTTTTTACCAGGACCATAAGTAACTATTTTCGTAAAACTCTTTAACTCAGTTAATAAAAAGTAGCTTCACTTATTTTGTTGCCCTGGCTTATATATTGCTAAGCTCTTTTGTTATTACTCTATTAGTAGCCAATAACTGCTATACAGAACCTAACAGCTGCACACCAAATTTTGAGCAAGTACCAACCTGTCTTAATAATTTAGGATAATTTACTTTTTCACTCTTGCTCAGTTGAATTCAGCTATTGGAAATATGTCTATAAAGAAAAGCTTTGGGCCAGATGGCTTGATTCCCGAATTTATACAGTATCTAGCTGGTTCTGAAGTATATGAACGTCTAGAAACATGGAGTACAAACTCACAGTAAAATTCAAGAACTCCGTAATCTTATAAGAAATTACGTGTAGATTACGAATACATCCATTTGGTGGTTCTTGGTCATAGCCCTGTTGAAGAGTGCTCAAAGAAAGTGGAAAACATATTTTACATTTTACTGTTAGCTTTTTAAATAAAAATCTTCATTGTTTTATACTATGTGTATTATAGTCAGGGATGCAGTCACAGTAACACCACGTCAAAGAAGAATTCTTTAATACGTGCCAACGTTTCGACCTGCGTTGCAGGTCTTCTTCAGGGCCACCGAACCACACTTGTGAGGAGAAGGACGAAGAGAAGGAGTCATCATTCTTCTCCATTCATCATCCAGTCAACCATACTTTTATCATTATGTGTATTATACTATTGGATCAGAGGTCACTAAAATTATTCTTAATAAGTGAGAGTTGGTTGCTACTCGAGAGAACTTTCTTGTGCCGTGTTCCCTAGTCCTTATTCCTCTCCTGTGTCTTCTCCCATAATTGACCAATTGACTTTCAATCATACCAGTTTTTACATGATAGGTAAGGTCTCCTCGATTCAACTATTTGCCCGTATTAAAACCTCTTAATAATTTTTTTCCACATTACTGCAGTTTTTCTTCTATGTTGGTTAAAAAAGTGGTCAATTTATTTTTTAATTCTCTGAGTGACTCTGTCTATGCTGTTCAAAGTTATATTTTGATTTTAGAAATAGAAATAACTTGTTGATTTAGGATTTTTTTTTTTTTTTTTTTTTTTTTGCCATTTTTGAAAGTATTGTCTCATTGATAAACTGCCCATTTTTTCCAAAAATTAGAAAAAAAAACAATAGATGTGCTGATTTGTGCTGTCTGATTCAATTTATTTTTGAAAGACGACTAATTTATCTGTCTAATATAGGCAGAATGAATGTGAAAGCATACAGTGCCATCAGAAAAAAACATCAATAAAAATTGGAGTACTGGAAATTTATATACAAATAGCTATATATATGTATATAGCTATTGCTATCAACAAGCTTCAGAGTTTATTGGATATGCTAAGAGAGATATCTGATAAACAGATAGGATTTAGAAAACATGAATACTGTGGCTTACCTGTCACAACAAGGTACACCTATCTCTTAGGTAGGTCTCGAGATAATCTCTTAGACCACCTGAGAACTGAAGATGAATGTTTAGCATTCGAAACTAGTTTTAATTAAAATAATCCCAATAGAAGTGGTAATTAATTCATGAATCCTAATTGTATTGATCCTTCTATACCATCATGGTGTACCGTACCTCAAGTGAAACATTATGTAATAAAATGCTTTTAATGCTAAATATTGTTTAAAAAAATTGCCACCTGTGATTTGTATTTATCATGGCACCTGCATTGTCTTATGACTTCTGGGGGACTCTGGATCATCTCAGTTTAGATCAAGGATCAAAGCAAGGATACATGGTATATGTTTTTCTTATAGCTACCTGTATATTTACATTAGTATCTACAATCATTTAATAATAATATTAGTATTAATGCACATTAGACCCTAGTGTGTTGTGTCCTTGAAGGTGGTAATGTAATATTAAAAATATTAATATCAATTAATAAAAAAAAAATTGCCGTATGTGATTTGTGTTTATGACGGTACACTGTACACTGTCTTATGACTTCTGGAGGACACCCCCAGGCCTCGGATTATCTCAGTTTAGATGAAGAACATGCCTGCTACATGTTTTTCGAATAAGTATATATGTACAATCACTTTTCAATATAATTTTATATATGGGCCATTCTCAAAAAAATTGCCGGTTTATAAATAAAAAGATATTGAGTAATAAAGTCGAAAATTGAACTTCATTTTTCTTGAACGGATATATTTGTATCATTACTTAAGTATGTTAAATTTTTGAAAAATACTTTGCAATCATGAGTTTTTTTTGTTTTTTTTAAATATTTTTATGTCAAGAGAAGTGATTTTTATGTGATGGTGTTACCTAAATTAAATAATTTCATAAGGACTATAATTTTTTTTAAATGTTTTCTGCACAGCAATAAAATTATATCATGGGACACCTAATTTTGCTTAGAATTGATTATTGAGTTAATAATGAAATTATTTCTAATGTCAGTAAAATATAACTTTTAGTCAGGAATGTTACCAACTTTTCTACAATTTAGTTTCTATTTTCAAAAATGTTGTCTTATTTCACTCATAAGGAAAAAGTTTCTGTATTTAACATACAAATCTTCACCTACCTACCTCACTATAGAATGACGTCCCTGAGGTAACACTCCTGACATTCACATCATTTTTCCATGCTGATGAACTTTTAGATTAGGTAATATAAGAAAAAATATATATATATATAAAAACTTTCTTAAGAAATCTTAAAAACTTGTTCATAAGAAATTTAGGAAATTTCGAATACAAATAAACTTTAATTTATTATAGAATAGGTTTGTCGAAATAACACTTTCCTTTTGATATATAGCCCGGAAACTGAAAAAAAAAAAAAAAATAGTGTAAACATTTGGTCAAAAAGTTTCCAAAAATTGTTTACCTGCAAAATTGAAATTAGTGTTCAGGGACCCAAAAAACATAAAATATAAATATATATTTATATATATAAGAAAAAGCAATAAAAAACTGAACAAACCAAAGTAGGCTCTTTGAGTATATAATAGTTATTTTTAGATGTAATAAAAATTGAGTCTAAGACATTTTATAGCGGTAACACTCCTGACATTAAGTAAAAATACTTACCATTATTTTCGAAGCGAATTAAACTCTCTCCTCAAGGAACCGGAAGTAACTGGTTTAACAATCAGAAGACGATGCTATACTTTTGGAGGAAGTTCCCCTACCAGTTTGGAGTCAGTTTCTTGGATCTCAAGGTCAGAAAGAACAAAAACACTTCATACCAACATTTTAGTAAGACCATGGGAACAGCATTATAATTTTCATTGGCTGCCTGTATATTCTCTTATTTATATATATGTACTTCTGTATATATACTATTTTTATCTGTATATATACTTATTTGAAAAAAATAAGGGGTAATAGTTCTTTAGGATGTGAACTTTTAATTTATATCAATAAAAAAATATATATATTGTTTTTTGTTGTCATATTGAGCTGGCGACAGTAACATTCCTGACATTTTTAGTGGTTTTCAAATATTTTTCCATTTTTCTACTTCATAAATATACTCTAGAGAAGAAATTTCCCATAAAAATTACAAAAGATGTAGTAGAGTAATAAAAAAAAAAAATCAAAGTTGAGTACGAGTGACAATTTTGTGGACGAAAGCGGCAATTTTTTTGAGAATGACCCCTGTATCATATATCTATATAGCATTATATATATCTATATACCATTATATATATCTATATAGCATTATATAAAAGGATAAGCCATTTTTCGTTCGTGATCACTAACCACGAAACTTACTGAACCAATCTCTACCAAATTTCAACATCATCTTTATAGTTCCAGGAAGGTTTAGCAATAATAAAATTACTTATTTTTATTTAATTTTAAATTTAAAAAGCGATAATATGTGAAGTTTGAAAATTGACTGATAGGTGGCGAGCACTATTCTACATGAGAGGTTATAATGGCACGGTGTTATATGGGCCAGAGAATGAGTAAAAAATTCGAAAAATATACTCAATTTTGCTTATACAATTTATATTATTTCTTAAGTATGTTAAAGTTTTGAAAAATATTTTGTAATCATGAGTTTTTTTGTTTTTTTAAATTTTTATATCTACTGTGAAGTGATTTTTATGTTATGAGTGTTCCCTAAATTAAATAATGTCTTAAAAAGTTTAATTTTCTCTGGACTGAAAAGAAATATCATGGCCTTGACTTTTTATAACCAGAGAGGAGGTAACTCGTGTGAGATGTGTAAAATGAAGTAAAGTATTACTTTTGTGGGAATGATCGACATCCTCGCTCCAGCTGTCCTGCTAGAAATGCTATTTGCAAAAACTGTAACATCAAAGGACACTTCGCCAGGGCCCGCAGGAAGAAAGTAACATCTAAAGCTAACTCTAATAGTTCATCAATCTGTAAATAGCGGTTTCTTTGCAAACTTTACATAAGGCTGTTGTTCCCGGTAGAATAAATGGCTCAATGGTTAGCTGTCTAATCGATACTGGCGGTTCCCATAGCTTTGTAGATGTAGGAATAGCACAGCAGTTTGATTTAGTGGTTTACCCTGATAGTGGGAATGTGGTGATGGCCTCGACTTTCTTATCATCGCAAATTAAAGGCTATTCTCGAGTCTCTATTGAACTCCTGGAACAGAGTCACCATGATATTCGACTAAACATTCTGTGTGGACTTTGCTCCGATGTCTGGCTTGGTCATGATCTGCTAAAGAAACACTCGAGTATTCAGATGACTTTTGGATGAAAAAAACCACCCTTATCAATTTGTTCTACTCTTCATGCCAAAGTCGTGTCACCTCGCTTATTTAATAATTTGTCACCTGATTGCTGACCAATCGCTACAAAGTCTAGGCGATATACTGATGCGGACACTTGCTTCATAAAAGAAGAGGTCTAGGCTACTCAAAAGTGGAATTATTGAAAAGAGCGATTCCCCTGGAGGGTGCAGGTACTGGTCGTTCATGGGGAAAATGGGAACATAAGAAAAGACTTGCTATCGATCACTCTCAGACCATCAATAAATTCTCACTTATGGATGCATATCCCTTCCCCAACACTGAAGCTTTGGTTCGCCAGGTGGCAGAATATAGTATTTTCACCACCATCGACCTCCAAAATGCTTATCATCAGGTGCCTATTGTGGAGGAGGAGAAGCCGTATACAACATTTGAAGCCCAAGGAAAATTGTACCAGTTCACGAAAATTCCATTTGATGTCACTAATGGAGTCGCATGTTTCCAACGAGTAATCTACAGAATTATCTTAGATGAAGGTCTGGAGTCTTTGCATACTTGGATGATATCACCGTATGTGGCAAAGATGAAGTTGAGCGTAATATGAATTTAGAACGCTTTCTTTCAGTCCTTGATAATTATGGCTTTGTGGATAGACAATGAGAAAGGTGAGCGTGCAATGCCTGCTATCTCTCTTCTGGGCTATCTAGTTTCCCATAAAGTCATTCGGCCTGACTCGGACCTTTTGAGGTCTCTGCTTCAGAATTCTGGCCCTCTGGAACGTTCTCTTGGTCTCCTCCCACATTATGCCAAATGGATTCCTCACTTCTCTGATAATAACAGACGCCTGACTAGTAGCTCATCCTTTCCGTTAGATTATCTGACATCATAAGATTTTCAGAACTTAAAGAACGACATAGCTAATTCTCTTATCACCACGGTGACTGATGAGTAACCCTTAGTTGTTGAAACGGATGCTTCCGACGTAGCGCTGGCAGCAACCTTAAGCCAGCAGGGGAGTCCTGTCGCTTTTTTCTCCCACACTTTGTCTCAATCTGAAAGATCTCACTCCTCTTATGAGGAGACTGCAGCCATTTTTACACTCCAAAGGTGTAGCTACAACCAGGACAACACCTTACAATCCGCAAGGCAATGGACAGGTAGAACGTTATCAAGGGAAACTGTAGATAATTTGGGAAACTGTGTTATTAGCACTTAAGGCAAGAAGCCTACCTCAATCAGACTGGGAGGATGTTCTTACAGAATCCCTCCACTCGATCCGGTCTCCCATTTGCACTTCTACTTACTGCACTCCTCATGAAAGGTTTTTTCAACACAACCGAAGGTCACTTAATGGCGATACGTTGCCAACCTGGCTTCTCCCTGGCAATACAGTGTTACTAAAAAGGAATGTTCGTGCCAGCAAGTATGAGGACCTTGTCGAAGAAGCTGAACTCCCTGACGTTAACCCTCAATATGCACTCATTAGAAAGAAGGATGGCAGTGAGTCTACTGTCTCTCTGCGTCACCTTGCCCCAAGAGGAGAAGAAAGACCGCCAAATGAAATTTTGGAACAAAGGAATTTGGAGAGGGCAGAAGCTGCGGAGCGACAAGATTCTGGATTCATCATTGTTCCACATACTTCGAAAGAAGAAATGTTGGTACCTCTGGGACTTCCATCGCATAACATCACCGAAGAGCCCCCAATGCCTAGGCCTCGAAGAACTATCAAAGCTCCATCGCACCTGAAGGATTATGTGGTGAATGTGGAATTTTCATAATGAACCTGTGATTTCTTGTTATCTAACCAATTTAAGACTATTTTTAGTAACTCTTGTTCCAGTTTATAATCATGTTATTTCTAATTACTCTTAACACAATTTACATTTGTATATACTCTTAAATTTAATTTAGTTTAATTTTTAATTTGTAATTTGTAATTTTTGGAAATTAATCAATCATTAAAATAAAGGGGGGAAGAATGTAATGAATAATGACTGTTGATAACCAGAGAGGAGGTAACTCATGTGAGAACTAGACATGGAGTTATAGTAATATGGAGAGGCCCTTCCCGTATATAGTTCCGTGAGGGGCGAGACCAAAACACTAACCGGCCACTCCGACAATGCCCAACTGGCGACTTGCATTCCAAATGGGCCCGGGCAATTGAAAGGGTTCGTAATAAATAAAATAAGTAAATAACTAAAGTAAATAAATAACTATAATAAAATAACAGCAGTATAAAGCCTAGGAAACCAAAATTTGAACTGATAAGAGGTTAATATACTGATAATACGGTTCACACCAAAATGGCTGCCTACCCTGCCTATTGAAAGGTAAGCCCCCTCCACTTGTCTATAACTCCATGGAACTAGAAAGTGTGAGATGTGTACAAAAATCTTTCATTACGAGGTTTACTTACTGTTTATAACAGGTTAATAATGAAATTATTTCTAAGGTCGGTATAATATAACTTTTAGCCAGGAATCCTACCAACTTTTCTATAATTAATATAGGTCGTCAAACCCGAAAAAAAAAAAAAATATTGCATTTTCAAAAATGTGGTCTTATTTCACTGATAAGGAAAAAGTTTCTGTATTCAAAATAAAAATCATCATCTCACTGTAGAATGACATCCTCGAGGTAACACTCCTGACATTCGCCTCATTTTTCCATGCTGACGAACTTTTAGATACTATTTTACCAATAAAAAAACTAAGCAAACCAAAGTAGGCTCTTTGAGAATATAATAGTTATTTGTAGATGTAATAATAATTGAGTCAAAGACATTTTATAGCAGTAACACACCTGACATTGAATAAAAATACTTACCATTGTTTTCGAACATAATTAACCTCTCTCCTCAAGGAACCGGAGGTAACTGGTTTAACAACCAGATGAGGACGCAATACTTTTGGAGTCAGTTTATTGTAACTCAAGGTCAGAAAGAACAGTAACACTTCTATGCAACATTTCATTAGTAAGACCACGAGGACAGCATTATAATTTTTTTTTTTTTTTTTTGGCCGTCTGTATAGCATATTTTTATTTAAACAAATACGCGAGTATTTTTCTTATTTAAAAATTATAATCTTGTTTTTCGTAAATACAAATGCTTATTTTTGTTGTCATATTGAGTTGGTGGCAGTAACACTCCTGACATTTTTTGTAGTTTTCAAAACTTTTTTTTTATTATTCTACTTCAGAAATATACTCTAGGTAAGAAATTTCCTACGAAAATTACAAGAAATGTAGAGTTGTAAAAAAAAAAATCAAAGGCAAGATGACGTGACCACCTGCCACAAAGTTAAGTACGAGCGACAATTATTTTGACGAAAGCGGCAATTTTTTTGAGAATGACTCATATAGAGCTTGAAATTGATTTATTAATTAATTTACTTTAATTTAATTAAATAATTTATGCATAAATTAACACTGCACCACAATAGAATTTACAACGATAAAACTACTAAACCCATCTTTAACAAATTTTAGCTACATCATTTTCATAGTTATAGAAATACATAGGAATGAATAAATTTACAATAATAAAAATTTAAATGTACAATGTTGAGTGTCAGAAACGAGGTTTGGCACTTTGTCATACTTTTATGGTTAGAAATTAAAATCCAACCAGATGAAATATAACTTTATTAATTATAGGTCTGTAATACGAAAAGTACGACACAAATGACAAACAAGAAACATCGAGATTTCTTGTAAACGTTAAATCAATACAGGTATTACCTAACGTTGTTGGAGAAGTTTCAATATAAGGCAAATTGAACTCGCTGAGCATGTAGTCAGGCAATGAGCGGTTTTGTGAAACATCAACATTAAAGTCTCCAACTTCCGTAACTGGTGTAGTAAGATCAGGCTCGTAATCGGGTATAATTTTAGCGATGTTTTTGGAATATTTTAACAACGATCGTAACATAAAGAGTTTAATTTCTGCTAACGCTTTGCCCGGGTGGATATACACACACCCGAATACGAATTTGAAGATGCCATTCGCCTTTACGTTTGCTAAACAAATATCACCAGATTTTGCGTGTTTCCTAATGTCAAATAAATTTCCGAAATGTCAATGTTAACTCTATTACAATCAGTAAACCTATTAATGTTGCGATATATGGCGACTCCACCGGCTTTGCGACTTGATGATGATACCACTACCGATGATGTAGTTGCAATATGTCTGTTCTTAACGATATTACAATATGATCTCAGATTAAAGCTAAACACATTCAATGGGATGGAATTTTCCATCCAAGTTTCGTTGAACCTCAATTTTGCGGCGGTTCCCCCTCCACCACGCGCGAGGCGTCACTGTTCTCGCTTATTGTAATGAATTCTTTAATCCTTTAGTTATCCAGTGGTATAATTTAATTTTAGATGTCGAGGATAGATTTGAAACTACAACGACAAACCGTATATCCCGATTTCGTTATTAGGTTTTTTTAGATTTCCCCATATGCTAGCAAATTTAAAGATGTATTCATGTCAATAATCTATGTTTAATAATTCATGTTAATATCTATGGAAAGAATTTTGAAATTGAAATTTACTCTAATTCATTGCGCTGAACATTAAAAACACTATGAAATAATAACCACTTATAATAAGTGGCTTTAAAACAGCAAGGGAAAAAATAAATAAAAAAATTAAGATATTTATTTTATATTTTGATTACAGAATATACTTTATTAGTTCTTTGTTCAAAAGGCATAGAGTTATAGATAAGTTATGTATTATAACTCCATGTCAAAATGTTCCCACTAGGAATCAAGGAGGTTATGTTATGTTATCTTTTGATTGATTAGTAGACATGGCATTTCTTATTAATAAGAAGAATTTATTCAGCTATGATAGCTATCCTACTTAAAAAATAATTCGATAAAGATGCTGTCACCGTTAACCTGACATTTATAATGCGATGTTACCTATTAACCGTCCGATGTCTTCGAACTAAGTGTTGTTTATTATTGTTAATTATTTGTATTATTTTGATTATTGGTCGTGTTTTTCAGTACAAAAGGGCAGCTTTTTTTCGATCAATCTTAGGAAGAACTAATAATGATTATGATTTTTTTCGTCCATTTTTTTCAAATTTTTCTAGAAATCACCAATTCGTACCTGGTCAGTTCTTAAACAATTATGTTCCACAAAATTTTAGCTTCTGTAAATTTAGATTTGGATTACCATATAATTTGGAGTATGAAGATGATGATGTAGAATATCCCCCTGAATTGAAAAAAGAAAGTGATTATCGGGTTGTATACAATGTATTGGAATCATCTTACACTCAAAATGCCAGTACTAACATAACATATTGCACTCATGCTACTCCAGAATTCGTCTTTTACTTAGTAGAAATTTTGCATAGGTGGCAGGGCCCTGTCAGCATTGCTACCTTTGTTCCCAGTACTGATGCTTCATTAGTTATCTGCATTCTTAATAGGCTTTGTAGATGTTTGCCTGATATGTCTAGAGTTTCTTTACACTTTGTTTTTCCACTAAAGTATCCACCTCGACTATCAGATTGTCCCTTGTCTTTGCTCAAGCCATACGATTGTTCTACACCCTATGCAGTTCTCAAAAAGTCAGTTCACACGTTTCGTTCTTCTGAACTATTAACCTATCCAGTTAATGTTGCTCGAAATGTTGCCAGAAGACAAAGCCAGACTACATTTATACTTGTTTCAGATGTTGAACTCTTCCCCAGTAAAAATTTAGTAAAAAATTTTGTTAAGATGGTTGCTAACTTACAGAAAAAAAGTGGAGTTGGGCTGGAAGTGTGTATAAATAAATTGGTATATGTTTTACCAGTTTTTGAAGTTCAACATAATGAAGTCATACCTGATATTAAATCAAAATTATTGCAACTCTATGGGCAGAGTCAAGCGTTTTACTTCCATCGATGGGTTTGTAGCCACTGTCAAAGATTTCCTGGATTACAGCGTTGGCTTTTAAGGAAATCATATATTCTTGATAATAAAATAGAAGTAACTAGTTTATTAATCTGATAAATTATTAGTTACTATTGTTAATATTGTATTAGTTTCTAATGTCAATTATGATTTCTCACTGTTTCAGCCTTTTTTTGTTGTTAGAAGAGAATTTCCTTTTCACCGCTGGGAGCCTGTTTTTATAGGAACCAATGCTGATCCACTGTATAGTGAAATGCTTAGTTGGGAAGGGCAACAAGATAAAATGACTCAGGTATTTTGTTATTTATATTTTGTATTTTATTGTCTTACAATTAGCCTATTTAGACTTATAACATGCATTATTGTTTTCAGATGCACGAAATGTGCCTCCTGAGGTACAGATTTGTTATTCTCGATGGTGCCTTTTTGGTGCATTCACCTGGAGTAAAAAGAAAAGCTGATATCACTAAAGATAATTGGCGGATAGAGCAGCAGAAGCTTAACAATTTTCATTATGACAATATTATAGAAAGCATTACAGCTCGACAAAAACATAATACTCGCTGTAAGGTACATTGAAAAAAAAATAGTCTCTTTGATCTCTCATATTTGTTATGTGATTTAAAAAAAAAAATATTTATGTATTGCTTAAAGTTGCTGTAAATAATAATTACTTAATTGTTCTAGTCTTTTTGATACCATTTTCAGTATTTGTACTTTTATTTTTTTTCCTTATCTTGTTTCATTTTAATAATCTATTTTTTTTTAAGTTATATATTTTTTATAATTAGTTTAGTTTAAATAACATTTCTTTTTTTTAAATAATGCCTCGGGTTCTATTTCAACTTAATAGTGAGCTAAAGTAATTGTTATCATAACTCTAAATTTTTTTTTATTATGTTTATAGGTTTCTGAAAATATTTTCACATTCTTAAAATAGAGGATTTTTATTTGATGATTTCAATGATTTTAATTGTATGCTATTATAATTAGGCCTTGGATATAAATGCAGCAAAAATTTATAAAATATATCATTTAAAATGTCATGAAATTGCAATAATATGCCATAAAAAGTACAATAATATGCAACCAAATAGTTAATAAACACATGTGATAATGATAAAATATTGTGTCATAAATATATTTTTAAAAAATAAAAATTCATTTCAAAAATTGCTTTCTGTGAAAATTATTTGTTCGTCATTTAATAAATGTTTTCTGTTAGGGGTAAAAACCTTTTCATCACTCCACTTTAAAAAACATTGACTCAATCATTTAGATTTAAACCAAAAAAAGACTGTTTTTTGCATACTACTTCTTGGCCATTTAAACTACAAAAAATGCTCGTAGCAGTGTGCCTGCACTCTTCGGCATTTAATTTCTGTGGTACTTAAAAAAGATATTCCATCCAAAATGTAAACAGTTCTCAGAACTTCAAAGCCTGCATTCATTATCATCCTTTTTACAATTACTTTCACATTATTCGATATAAAAAAAAGAAATTAATAACTTGGGGTATGCATGATGGTATAGAAGGATCAATCCTAAAAAAAAAAAAAAGTGTTTAAATTACAGATTGTAAAACCTATGAGGTTTAAAAAACATGGTTGCCATTATATCAAATATTAATTAACATAAAGTAATTTTTTTTTTCTGAAATTAATTATGTGATTCAAAGTAAGGATTTGAAGGCTAAATATGCTCATTAGTTTTAAATCTCATTTTTTGTTTTACTACTTTTCATTTAAAAACACTCATGAATTTTTTTAAATAATTATTCTATCTTGGAATTTTTCCAACAATTTACGGGATGGCCATAAGTTTATGGTTGATCAACACCATATATCTTGTACCTTTTGTTTTAACTGCAAATTATTTAGGTATATTGTATAGAATTGAAATTTATCCAATGAATTATTAATTTCCTGAAGCAATGAACAATCATGGCAATGGCTTTCTCTTCCATTTATTTAGAGACAGTTTAAAAATCATTCAACTGTTATAATAGTAATAAAATAAAAAATGCAACTTATCATCACTTCCCTCAAAAATGAATCTTATGTTTATAAATTCCATAAGTTTATTTTATATAATAACATATTTTATAAGAGAAGGAAAGAATAAAAAAGCAAGCGACTTGAACCTATGTGAGTGTAAGTGTGTGTGTGTGTGTGTGTGTGTGCGTGCGTGCGTGCGTGCGTGTGTGTGTGTGTGTGTGTGTGTGTGTGTGTGTGTGTGTGTGTGTGTGTGTGTGTGTGTATATATATATATATATATATATATATATAAAATAAAATAAACATTGATGATGATCCGTGGCGCTACAGCCCAGCATGGACCTTGGCCTCCTCATAAATAAACATTAGCATTTATTTATTAATAGAGGTCAAGTTTCTTCTGATGAACATAATCTTTCATTTTTTTTATTTATACATTTTTTATTAGTTATATAATTATTCAGAGGTTCTTACTTTCTCAATGCTATTATTTTATATTACAATTATTATTTCTTTAATTTATAAATTCAGGAGAAACTTCCTAAAGCATGATTAATAATTTTTTTTACTTCAAAAATTAAATTATAATAGATTGTTTTGTTTTCAAAATGGAAACACTTGAGAAAATTGAGTTCATTATTAGTCAATTAGCAAAATTGACAGAGTTTTAATGAAATATTAAAACTTTTTGCCACTAGAACTTTTTCTTGAAAGGAAGACCGTTGGATGTTTGCTACTTATTGCCCAAATGGCTATTTGCTCTCAATTTATAGGATTATATTTTGGGTGCATCATTAAAATATAGAATATAATTTTAATGATATTAATTCTTAAAAACAATATTTATACTTTTTAATGCATAGAAATATTTTCTTTTAAAATAATGACACCTAAGATTACAATGATAACATTTAAATTGAAATACATACTAATAAATTCTTAATACTCTTAAATCTATTTTCAATTATGATTAAGTTGTGTTGGTTCTTTAATGCTGCTACCTATATAACATGCTACTGTTTGCCAAACTAAACATCAATCCTATCCATCGTCAAATTTTTTTTGGCTAAATTACATCTGATAAAATTATTGAATAATAATTAATTTTATCTAATGATAATGATCATCTATCAAATATAGTTATGCCAAATAAATGTGAATTTATTATTAATCTACTATATTTTGTCAACAAAATGAAACATTGAGGCTACAGCCTTAAAGGATGATTTGCAAAATTCCAAAGGAATTCCACAGATCCAGCATTACATTGGTACATGCATCTTCAAGCCTCTCTTCCTTCTCTTTACAGCAATATCATTATGCATGGCGTTTCCACCACTAGCTTGATAGCAACTACCATAGACCTCACTTTGCTCAAGCCGTATTGTATTGTAGACTGGCTTCTTATTTCTTTTGTAGTCTCCTGTCCTGGCTTCTCCAAAGTTTTGCCCGATATATCCAAAAGGTCAGAGGCTTCAATCCTTAACCGTTTCCAGGTGCCCCACACAGGATGGAGTAAAATACATTTAGAATTATCTTCATGAGTGCTATGTTTGGGTTACCATCTAAGCCCAAGCCATAAGTTTTGCCCTCTTGCAGATTTTTGCAAACCTAACACCTATTACTGGAGGTACATTGGGCGGCATCATTGTCTCTACAATTTGCTGTACATCCTCTGCTTTAGAAATAGAGTGTCAACAATCTTTCACAGAATAGCTAGGCAGGTGGGGTTTATGCTCAGCAAATTCTCCGTGATGATCCAAGAAGGCCTCACAGGGTGTCTTCAACCTCCTGGCAATGTACCTTCCATCACTGTCGTTTGCTCTCCCTAATTGTCTTTTGGAGTCCATTTCTCTCATATTTTTCAACTTCTTGTAATATCTCGAAATCTATACAGACTCTTGCTGACGCTCTTGGTAAGGCCTCCTTGCAGCATGGCTCTTTCTAGGTCATCAGCAATGAGTCGGTTCCAGCAATATGCCAGCTGCCACCCCATCATTGTGTAGGTGGCCTCTTCAAGTTTTACAAGTATTTACATTGTAGAAGGCTTCACAAATAGTGGCTAATTTATCTGCTAAATATAGTTGAGGTAATTTAATAATTATTTAATTCCAAAAAAGGTAAGGTAATGAATATTGAACTGCCAGGTGAACGTCAGATGGGTAGACCTAGATATACACTCAGCAATAAAATGTTAGACACCCTTGTAAATAAGAAAAACTTTTTATGATTTCTTTATTTGCGATTGATATTAGTTTTTTAACACTGCTTGAAGTATAAGTTAAGATATTTGAAAAGTAGACAGAATTATCAGACCTAGTTGAATATTTAAATCCAATATTAGTAAAAATTTACATTTAATGTGTGTCCAAATAATAGACCCTTGTCGTTTTTTACGACTTTTTTAAGCTTCTTGAGGTTGAGACCAGTAGACACCATTTCTACTTTAGAGTTGTACAAAAGTAAACACAACTGAACACGTCAATGATGGAGAATGGCGAATGTTTCTCAAAGGAAGAGCTCCGTTCGATTTTTCGCAATAGAAGGCGGAGATTTTCATGAGTTGCGAAGTTTATGAGGCACGGAGAGACATGTGGAACCCACCACTCAACTGAGAACCCTATGATTTGTCATTACAATAAAAAAGGAATATGCATATAACTTGTAAAGTTATAAAGTTGGCAAGATAAATCGCTGAGGAAGCCTGGAGTTCAAACGAACCTTAGGAATGGCCAAAGATTATTATAAAAATCAAAAACACTTGTTATAAAAAATAAAGCTACTTTATTAGCCGTCACAAGTTCGCTAGTATGACACAAAGGTAACATATCGCTAGAAATGTAACATATTATGGACTGAGAAGCGGAGGAAAGTTGTCTTTAGTGAAGAAAAAAAAATTAATCTGGATGGGTCTATTGGATTTTCATTTATTTTCGTGAGCTAAGAAAAGAAGAAACTATTTTATCAAAGCGGCAACTTGAAAGAGGAAAAGTTACTAATTTGTGGCGGCTAAAAAATAACTGGCTTTATCTTTTTATAACAAGTGCTTTTGAATTTTTTAATAATCTTTGGACATTCCTAAGGTACGTTAGAACTCCAGACTTCCTCGGCGGTTGACCTTGCCGTTTTAAAAGAGTTGAATGTTAGATGGATATTCCGTTTTTCATGTTATGACTAACCAGAGTGCCATCAGTAGAGCAGTGGATACCATATGTATCTCCGTGCCTCATAAACTTCGCAACTGATGAAAAACTCCGTTTGAGGCGGCGTACAGTGGGGTATTTGACTGATTTTCTTGGCCAAAAATATTTCTGAAATTCATTTTATTTGATCCGATACGCTGAAAAATAGGTATTATATGAATATAGAAATGGGTTTTAAGAAAATAATAGGGTTTGTTATTGTTTATAGGCGTAAAACTACAAAGGTCATAAACGCCTATGGATTTTTACAAACTTTTAGCTATTTATTTTTATTATTACTTTTTTTTTTCACTTAAATTCTTATTTTATTTTTTTATTATTATTTTTTTTTGGTGGATCTATATTTTATTATATAAAGATTGTGCTTTTAAAAAAGGTGAACAGAGTTTTTAAATTTTTTTCATTATCTCCAAGAATTTGAAATATGCCGGGTGCAAGTCCTAGATTTTTTTGCTGTATTATATAGTATGGACATTCTTGAAATATATGACTAAGAGTGATTATCTCAACGCAGTATTGGCATTTTGGAGGTAGCTGCTTGTTTATTAGATGGGCGTGTGTAAGGTTAGTGTGACCTATCCTTAGCCTGCATAGGACTACTTCCTCTCTACAAGTGGATCGAACGGATGTGGTCCATGGTTTAACTGATTTTTTTATGGTAATCCTGATTCCAGTGTTGTGGATTGAGCCTAGCTTAGTGAGTATTGGATAACGAGCGGATCCATAAATGAAAGAGCCATAACGAGCTTGGAGCATATCAAGGAGCTATATAATTTTAACATCGTAAGTCTGTCTGCACTCCAAGAAGTTCCGCTTAGAACTTTTAGTATAAGTAGTTTTTTTGTAGCATTTATTTTTAATATGGAGATATGTGATTCCCAGTTTAATTTTTATCGAACATTAAACCTAGAAATTTATGATTATCGAGAAAACGGCAATTCCAGTATGTTGTGAATAGGCGAACTGGATTTCGGCTTCCAGAGCCTCCAAATGGTCTATTGTCCCTCTGCCCTTGCGAAAACCGGATTGAAAGGATTGAATTAAATTGTTATTTTCTGTAATCCACATCAATCTTTTATTCACCATACGTTCCATGATCTTACTTACACAGCTTGTGAGGAATATAGGGCGATAATTGGTTAGTTCTCGTTTGTCTTTTCAATTTTTCAGAATCGGAATTACCACTGAGTCACGCCAGGAATTTGGGAATTTACCATTAGACCAGATGTGATTGTAGAATGCGAGCAGCCATTCTAGGGTTTCGCTTAGTAGGTTTTTTATCATCTCATAGTGTATGTTGTCCGGACCAGTTGTTCCTTTGACGGAGTTTAAGATGTATTTTAATTCCCACATGGAGAAAGGTATGTTATACGTTTGGGATTCGTTATTATCAGAATTGTGATGCTCAGTTTGTTCGATGTTGGCAGAGTTTTTGCTTACATTATATATTTCCGAAAAGAATTGAGCAAATGTATTGGAAATAAGTTTTGGGTCGTCAGTCAATTGTCCATTCGCTGAAATGGTATAACGGTTGGAAGTGGGATTTTTGGTGATTTTACGAACTTTGCTCCATATTTCAGTCATATTTGTATTGGAATTTATTGAGTTGACAAATTTTTTCCATGATTCATTTTTACAGTTGTTGAGAATTTTCCCGCATAGTGGCCTCTGTTTTTTATATTCTACTAGCTGAAAGTACCCGTGCTCCGCTACGGTTTAATATCATTAGGATTAAGGACAACTTAAATTAGTAAAAGTTAAGCTTAACGTTGATAATTATTATTACTTAAATAAACCTAAAGAATTCCATTCTTAGAATAATTTCAATAAGTACATGTGACAATTTGCAGAAGTTACTTTTTTTAATTTTAACAGTCCTCCAGTGACGGCTTCGGGTTGGCTCTCTTTATGTTTGTTAACCGCTTTTCTGCTACTGTTTTTCCAGGATAATTTTTCCTGTATTTCTTAATTACTTCCCTGTTAACCTCTACATGTGCTTGACTTTATTTTTGCAGCCGATTTCCTTAGTTGTTTCTTGTGAACTGAATCTGTGAATCATTTCCTGCGTTATTCTCATCTGAACTGAGAACAAAAGTAGATTGTTGGTTCAAGGAATTAAATTCATAAAAGCTAGGTACAACTTGTTTAGATTCGAGAAATACAACATGCCACCATGAGTTAAAAGAAAGTACCATAAAATAAGGTTTCCACATGCCAGTATCGTATTTTTGTTTGTTTACTGCAATAAAGAACTTAATTTATGGTCAAAGTGTGCGGCTTAGGCATCTAACCTATTTTTTAATTTAGCTTATCACCATATACCATACGACAATAAATTTATTATTATTCACCCACTCAAATTTGTATGAGTACTGTTATATTACCCCTTCGTAGAACGGATACAGGACAAACTACTTAGAAAATAATTGTTATTGTGCATCTAACATCCAATAAGAAACAATGTATCAAGTTTCATAACGATGCGTAATGTACTCGTAATTTCAAAGAATATCCAATGCGTTAGAAATCACTTTTTTTGCGAATTAGCTGCGATCCATTACCGATTTTTTAAAAATTCCTTTCTTAGCGAGCACCTACAGCCCTAGAGGAAGCTATATATACCAAATTTGATTCAAATCTGTCCGATGGTTTCTAAGATTTGGTGTTAACTGAGTGAGTGGTATTTGACAAATATATAGTAGATAGAGAAAAAGAGAATTGTACAGAAGTTGTAGATATTTTAATTTTACATATGGTATATGAAGATAATAATCGAAGGAATGAATGATTCGGTAAAATTACAAAGCATAATCTCGGTCTTTGCACTTAGACCATGATCCCGAGTGAATTTTTTGAAAACCTTTCTTAGTGCGCACCTACGGCCCTAGAGGAAGCTACATACCTGTACTGTTGAGTGGCAACACTGAGAGAAGGGAGGTTGTCTTTGTTGTTATGATTGATGGAGCGTCATGTGCTCATGTGTTGTGTAGTAAATGGTTGTTATGAATAAAGGATTTTACTTATAAACTGGGTGTAATTATTGAGCAGTGTTCACTACAACTGGCGACGAGGTTATACGGAATATACAATGGCGACGTCCTCTAACTATTTAGGTCAAATCAGAGAATTTTCTCTAGAAAATGACTGGAACATGTACAAGCCCAGGCTTGAAGGATTTTTTTTGGCAAATACGTCTGTTATAAAGGAGGAAGCGTTGAAAACGCCTACAAGCTTTTGAGCAACCTCTGTGTTCCTAAAGTTCCTATGGATTTGACATATCAAGAACTGGTTGCTCATTTTGACAAACATTTTTCTGCTGAAGAATCTATTTAGGTATAAATTTCATTATGCCTGTCGAGATCCTAAGGAAGGTGTAAATGAATGGTTAGCCAGAGTGCGAGCTTTGGCTGGAAATTGCAAGTATGCATTAGACATAGAAGGAAGAATTTTGGATCAGTTCATTCTTGGTATGGGACGAGGTAGTGTTCGGGACAAACTTTTTGAAGAGGATGCGACCAAACTTACAATCGAATGAGCTCTTGCTTTGGCTAGTGCAAAAGAAGTGTCAGTAAATCAATATGACTTGGGGCAAGCCATCAAGCAAGAACCTATCAACTTTGTAAAAGCCCCAGGACAAAAATACCAGAACTCTACTGAAAAAGGAAAACATCAATGCAGTGTTTGTGGGTATTGGAATCACAGCACCTCCAATTGTAAGTACAAAAATTATAAATGTAATAGGTGTGATAGGGTTGGGCACCTTGCTAAGATGTGTAAAATTAAGATGGAGAAAGCCCATCATATAGAAGTTAAAGACTCCTCAGATGTGGAACCTTTGTTTCATATTTTCAATATAAATTCTGCAGATGCTGGGTACCTGGTAACCTTAACTTTTGAAAATGATTTGAATATAAACTTCCAGGTAGATACTGGCTGCAGTTGCTCCATTCTTCCTTTGAGAGTATTCAACTCTAAATTTCGAACACTAACTTACAACCTCGCCTGAAAACTTTTTCTTCTTATTTTAAGGAAGTAAACAGACCGGTTGGTTCTTTTAAGGCCAGCATTTTTTACAAAGGTGTGAAATTTGACAACATAACCTTTTATGTAATTGAGTCTAACGGGCCCCCTCTTTTGGGGAGAGATTTGTTTGAAATTCTTGGATTTAAATTAGTTGAAAATGAACAAGTCCAGCATATAACCCCTGATGTTCAACTTGATATGTTTCAGGAAATTCGAGGTATGTTTCCTAATGTATTTTCAAGTCAATTAGGAACTTTTAATAAAGGGAAAGTCAGTTTAGAATTAATACCAGAGGGACAGCCACGTTATTTCAAAGCAAGAACAGTTCCTTATGCTCTCAGGGAAGCTGTTGATATGGAAATTGACCGTCTTGTAAACGAAGGTATATTAAAATCAGTTGATTATATCCCATATAGCTCGCCTATTGTCCCGGTTTTGAAGAAAGGAGGACGCGTACGTATATGTGGGGATTACAAATTAACAATCAACCCATTTTTGAAAGTTGACCAGCATCCATTACCCAGGGTTGAAGAATTGTTTGCCAAAGTGCAGGGCTGTAAAATTTTTGCTAAGCTAGACCTTTCCAATGCATATCAACAATTGGAATTGGATGATAAATCACAGCCTCTAGTTACAATTGCTACCCAAAAGGGGCTTTTTCAATACACCAGACTACCGTTTGGTATTGCCTCTGGGCCGGCTAAATTTCAAAAAACGATTGATAGTATTATTTCTGGATTAGATGGAACTGCTGCGCTTTTGGATGATATTTTAATTGGCGCTTCGACTTGTAGTGAGCTTAAACACAGGTTGGTTAAAGTACTTCAGCGCTTAGGTGATGCAGGGCTCACAGTATCAGAGAAAAAAATGTGAAATCGGAAAGAAATCTTTGGAATATTTAGGATTTAGGTTAGATGCAGAAGGTTTGCACTCTATAGACGAAAAAGTCAAAGCTATTTTAGAGGCACCTAAACCGAAAAATGTAAAGGAACTACAAGCATTCATTGGTTTTGTGAACTATTTATCTAGATTTTTACCTAAGTTATCTTCTTGCATGACACCATTCTACTCACTGCTACGAAAAGTTGCTACATGGGAGTGGAGAAGAGAATGTGATCTTGCATGGGCAAAGTTACAAGAATTAGTACAACTGCATCGTTCATTAGCTCACTATAACGAAAGTCTACCTATCAGCCTTACTGTTGATGGATCTGATTTTGCCCTAGGGGCTGTTATCACTCAAAAATATTCAAATAGAGTTGAAAAACCGCTAGCCTTTGCTAGTAGGACATTAACACAAGCTGAAAAGGGTTACTCACAATTGCATAAAGAGGCGGCAGCTATAGTTTTTGGTGTGAAAAAATTTCATGATTATTTGTTTGGGAGGAAGTGGGTTTTAGTGAGTGACCATAAGCCCTCGGTATCTATTTTTGGACCAAAAAATGGGATTCCTCTCTGTACTGCCAACCGGCTTCAACGTTGGGCCATTATTCTATCAAATTATACTTATGATATTGAATGGGTCGATTCAAAGAAAAACATTGCGGACTGGCTTTCAAGAGCTCCAATGAAAGGGAAGACACCAGAAGAAAATGATAATGAGATTACGCTTAACTACGTTTTTGAAGATAATGTGGATTTACCTCTCCAATTTCTTGAAGTACATACTGAAAACAGAAAGGATAATGTTTTACAAGAAGTAATCAGGTACACTAAATTTGGTTGGCCAAGTAAAGTCAATCCCCCTCTTCAACAATTCTATAAAATAAAAGATGAATTGCATGTTGTAAAAGATGTGCTTCTCTGGGGCTATAGGGTGGTGATTCCAAGCAGTCTGCGAAGTCGAGTTTTGGAAGTATTTCACTCTTCACATTTGGGGATGGGAAAATTAAAAGCTTTAGCTCGATCGTATATTTGGTGGCCCGCCTTGAATGCGGATATTGAAGAGTGCGTGAAGAGCTGTCCCATTTGTCAAGCATGTAAAGACAATCCTCAGAAGGTTGACTTGGTACCATGGCCTTGGACGCAAAAACCATGGGAAAGAATCCATATTGATTATCTGGGTCCTTTTGAAAGTAAATGTTACTTAATTGTTATCGACAGTCATACCAAATGGTTAGAAGCTTTTCAAACAACAAATATGACAGCCGCAGTAACAATTAAAATATTGAGGCAACTGTTTGCCAGATTTGGTATTCCGGAGGTATTGGTATCAGATAATTACTCATCTTTTCTAAGTGATGATTTTCAAATGTTCCTTTTAAAAAATAATGTTACACATAAAAACAGGTGCTCCTTATTGTCCGAAGACTAATGGGGCTGCAGAAAATAGTGTAAGAACTGTAAAAAGAAGTTTACGGCATGCACTCATGGAAAATTCGTCGGAGGATATTGAAGCTGTTCTACAAAGGTTCCTGCTTGATTACAGAAATACTCCGCATTCTACCACTAATGTGTCACCGGCTTAAGCTATGATGGGAAGGATGTTACGTACTAGATTTGACTTCATACGGCCCCCTTCAACAAGTAGTAGAGTTGAAAAAAATGCAGGAGAAGCAAGTGAAAAATTTTAAAGGGAAAGAAATATTGAAATACTGGCAGGAGGGAGATTCTGTTTGGGTTCGTAACTATCGGCCAAATGAAGATAAGTGGGTACCAGCCAAAATCACATCAATTCTTGGCCCACGGCAAGCTCAAGTGTTTGTTCCATTGGATTCGACATGCAGATCAAGTTCAAAGAACCTACATACATCGTCACTCCAGTGTTGGTGCACTTGGTAACACATTATCCAATGATCAAAGGGTGAACTTGGATAAAAAACCGGAAGAATTGTCTACAGAGGCTTCAGATTTAAATATTGATGATGATGTTGAGGCAGATATCCTGGAGTCTACTCAGTCCGACCTGACCAGACCAGAGGCATCCACCATTGAAGAAACCGAAGGCGGTGTTGAAGTAACTCCATCCAATAAAAGAATTCGAAAGATACCTAAGAGATTAATTACAGAAATGGACTAATTTATGGTTTTGATTTTTTTTTTTTTTTTGTTTTAGTACTTTTTAGTTTGTCTCAGTAATTTTTGGTTGTTGAAATGATAATTTGAGAGGGGAAAGATGTATAGTTGAGTGGCAACACTGAGAGAGGGGAGGTTGTCTTTGTTGTTATGATTGATGGAGCGTCATGTGTTGTGTAGTAAATGGTTGTTATGAATAAAGGATTGTGCTTATAGACTGGGTGTAATTATTGAGCAGTGTTCACTACAATACCAAATTTTAATTCAAATTCGTTCGGTGGTTTCTGAGATTTCGTGATGAGTGAGTGGTGCATATTTGAGAAATGTTTCGTAATCTCTAGGTTCAAGGAATTAAATTCAGAAAGGCTAGGTACAACTTGTTAAAAACTATCTTCAAGTTTCCATAGAATGTGTTAACAACGGCGGAATATCCTTACGCCATCTTAAAATCATTAAATATTCTAATGTTTAAAAATAATATCCTTAAGGACAACAATGGCGAAATATCCTTCCGCCATCTTAAAATCGTTAAATCTTAAATTATTTTAAAACAGTATCCTTAAAGCAACAATGGTGGAATATCCTTCGGATAACATAAAACCTGTTAAATCCAAGAATATTTCAACATATCATCCTTAAGGACGTAAACTAATATATACATTTGTGTGTGTATGGCCTCAAGATGTCCTTCCGCCATCTTCATGATCTTAATCTTTAATGACGAAAACTAATTCCAATTGTGGAAGCAGAGTAGCCTAGGATGTCTTTCGACCACAAAAAATCGTCAAATCCTAGCAGATCTTAAAAACAGTAACCATATAGCAGATTTGAAAAATACAGCTGGTTGAGAAATGCCGATTTGAGAAGGACCAGGTTTAGAACAATTATCTTTTTCTTATCAAGCTAAAGGAAGAGTAGTTGGGGAAGAAGTTACTGGTGAAGCAAGGTTGGTGGGTACATCCTAGTGGCCTTCCGTGTCATCACCAGGGAACATAAGTCTTTTAACCTCCTCAACTTCCTTTCCACAGCAGGCCAATAGTCCCGAAACTCAAACTTTTAAGGGTATACTCTGCAGCCAACACGAGTTAACAGAAAGTACCATATAATAAGCTTTCCACATGCCAGAGTCGTATTTTTGTTTGTTTACTACAATAAAGAACTTAATTTGTGGTCAAAGTGTGCGGTTTATGCATCTAACCTATTTTAGCTATAAGAATAAATATTAATAGAACAAATTTAGCTTAGCACCGTATACCATATGACAATAAATCTATTATTATTTGCCCAATGAAATTATATGAGTACTTTTATTTTACCCCTTTGTAGTACCGATACAGGGCAAACTACTTAGAAAATAATTGTTATCGTTCATATAACATCTAATAAGAAGAAACGTACTAAGTTTCATTAAGATCCGTAATGTCAATTCAAAGAATTTCCCATGCGTGAGAAATCGCGTTTTTCGCGAATTACACGCGATCCAGGCCAAATTTTTTAAAATCCTTTCTTAGCGAGCACCTATGGCCCTAGAGAAAGCCATATACGAAATTTCATTCCAATCCGTTCGGTGGTTTTCGAAATTTCGTGTTAAATGAATGAGTGGTATTTGAGAAATCTATTATAGATTAACTTTTTTTGAGTCATGGATTTTTGGAATTTTTTGAATGCTTTGCATCGATCTTTTATTGCATTTTTAGAAGTATCGTTAAACCAAGGGGCTAGAGGTCTTTTTGTCATACCTAATGTCCTTGGTATCGACATGTTAGCTGCTTTTATAATAGAGGTCGTAATTTCTTCACATGCTAAGTCAATACTTATATCGGAAGGCGGTGAACTGGGAGGTTGGACTAAAGAGGAAAAAAGAGACCAATTTGCTTTATCTAGTACCCATCTCTGTTTTAAGCGTGCCTTTTTAAAATTTAAAAATTTAATAAGTATGGGTAAATGATCGCTACTGTAAAGGTCAGGTAGAATTGTCCAATCTATGAAATTATATAATGTAGGGTTACAGAAAGAGAGGTCTAGGGCTGAATAGGTTCCGTAGCTGGAGCTTAAAAAGGTAGGTTCTTCAGTATTTAGTAAGAGGAGATTGGAGTTGTCTAAAAACTGTTCGATTATTTTTCCTCTAGTATTTATGGCACGTGACCCCCATAAGGGGTAGTGACCGTTAAGATCCCCAACAAAAAGAACGGGATGTGTTAGCTGGTTATAAATATCAAGTAGGTGATGAATATCTATTGTTCGAGCCTGTGGGAGGTATAGAGAGCAAATTGAGAAAGTGTTGTTGAGATGTTAGCCCTGTCAAATAAGGATTTCACCTTGGAAATAAACCAATAAAGCTGAACTTTGATATTTACCTTTGTTTTGATCTTCTAAATAAGTGGTAAAAAGTCACCGATCTCAGCACGTTAGCGTAATTAGATATTATAGGTCAAAGGTAACAAAAATCGGTTTTTTTCAAATATCTCGATTTCTATCCATCGGCTGTCATTCAAGAAGGTTACACAACTTGTAGATAATAGTATTATTTATAATTTTGGTTCTGTTAATTTTTTTTTTAGAATCAACCGTTTTCGAGATATAGCGCAGAGAAAAAGGAGCGGGCACCGGTTCGGACATACATCTGCTTCTAGTGCCTTCGACAATTGTTTCTAAGAAATATTGTCAGAAACAAAGGTGTAGAGCATTAAATTTACTTCAATTTCACAAATCTTTATATAAACAATTTTATAGGAAATGTAATTAGCTTTAATTTCGATCTGTAGATTATTTTTCTAGAGTCCACGGTTTTCGAGATATAATCGAAAAGCCTAAACATGGTACCTTCTCCATTCCCCCACCATAAACTGGGGATTTCCGAACCCCCAGGGACCGGAACTTTTAGTATATTTACCTTCTAACAACTCCTAACGAAGCTGTGAAGTCAAAAAAAGTCGCATAATTCGCAGCACTCTCACTGGGGTCGCACTTTTTCGCGAAAACACGTTTTTCGGTACTCTTTTGGCTATAACTTCGAATGTAATAGTTCGATCTAAAATATATTTTTTCCATCTGAAAGCTGGTTAAATTTACTATAAGAACTTGGGCATTAAATTTTGATCAAGTCCCATAAAATATCGATGTCAGCACCTTCAATACCGCTTACTGTTTTGAAATTCAAGTTTTTTTGACAACTTCTTTACTATAACTCCATAACTATTTCTCCGATCTAAACTTTCATTTTTTCAACTAAAACCTGGTTAAATTTACTATTAGGTCCATTATATGAAATTTTGATTAAACTCCGTAGTATACCCAAGCAAGGCCACTGAAAATGACAAAATCGTCAGATGTTGCCAAAACATACATGTTTAGCGTGCTGGCTAAGGTGTATTACGTGATTTAATCAAAATTTCATACAGGGTGTCCCGAATTTAAATGGCAAAACTTCAGGAACGTATAGGGAACCGAAAAATTAAGACAAAAAGTCCTTTAGAGATTCGCTCGTTTTTTAGTTTTAGAGAAAAACGCAAAAAAAGAAACAAAACAAAAATGTTACAGGTAGCGATTATCACCTTTCAAACTTCGTCAGGCTAGGCTGTGAGATATGTAAACACTTAATGCTATCCTTTATATTCTTTTATTTGTTTACATTTTGGCTTCCTTCTAGGATTATAATTCCTAAATCAGTCTTCAGTCAGTTACTCAGATATTTTTGTGTGAATAGCATCAGCCACAATGCCACATACATATTCTAATGTTGAATACGCTAATATGATTTTTGCGTATGTTTTCTGTAACGGTAATGCTTTAGAAGCGGTGCGGAAGTATGCGCGCCAATTTCCAAATAGAAGAGTGCCTAATCGACGAGTCTTTTCGTTAACTTTTAATAGACTACGAGAGACTGGGTCATTCTAAGTACGTAATGAAGGCGACCAATTCCAGGCAGCAATAAGAACAGATTATCGGAGAAGAAATTGTGTCCAACGCCACTTCGATTACAATCCTGAGACTAGCATCCGAAGAGCATCTGCTGCATTAGCAATATCGTGGCAAGCAATATGGCGAACTTTGAAAAGTGATAATCCCTACCCACACCATCTTCAAAAGGTTCAGAATTTATTACCTCAAGATTATGTCAAGAGATTGAATTTTAGTAACTGGTTTCTTGACAAAATTCGCGATGATAATTTATTTCCATTAAAGATTATATGGACCGATGAAGCTACCTTCACAAGAGGAGGAATTGTTAATCAAAGAAATTATCATGTATGGGGTCTTGAAAATCCCAGAGCTATTAGAGAGAATAGGTTTCAGCATGAATTTGCTATTAACGTTTGGTGGCTAATGATTAACAATTCAAGTGTTTATATATCTCACAGCCTAGCCTGACGAAGTTTGAAAGGTGATAATCGCTACCTGTAACATTTTTGTTTTGTTTCTTTTTTTGCGTTTTTCTCTAAAACTAAAAAACGAGCGAATCTCTAAAGGACTTTTTGTCTTAATTTTTTGGTTCCCTATACGTTCCTGAAGTTTTGCCATTTAAATTCGGGACACCCTGTATGAAATTTTGATTAAATCACGTAATACACCTTAGCCAGCACTCTAAACATATATGTTTTGGCAACATCTGACGATTTTGTCATTTTCAGTGGCCTTGCTTGGGTATACTACGGAGTTTAATCAAAATTTCATATAATGGGCCTAATAGTAAATTTAACCAGGTTTTAGTTGAAAAAATGAAAGTTTAGATATTTATTAGATAGTAAATTTAACCAGCTTCTAGATGGAAAAAATATATTTCAGATCGAAATATTACATTCGAAGTTATAGCCAAAAGAGTACCAAAAAATGTGTTTTCGCGAAAAAGCGCGACCCCAGTGAGAGTGCTGAAATGAGGGGTGTAGAGTGTATGAATTATGCGACTTTTTTTGACTTCACAGCTTCGTTAGGAGTTGTTAGAAGGTAAATATACTAAAAGTCCCGGTCCCTGGGGGTTCGGAAATCCCTAGTTTATGGTGGGGGAAGGGGAGAAGCTTAGGTTTTTCTATTATATCTCGAAAACCGTGGACTCTAGAAAAATAATCTACAGATCGAAATTAAAGCTAATTAAATTTCCTATAAAATTGTTTATATAAAGATTTGTCCAACTCTCAACGGTGTTCGAGATATACGTTATTAAAAATCGATAATCACAGAGACAAACTATTTTTACCTCACTTTTTGTCAAACATTTGATTCAAGTGCCAAAGACGTATATATGAAATTAAAGTAAATTTAATGCTCTACATCTTTGTTTCTGACAATATTTCTGAGAAACAATTGTCGAAGGCACTAGAAGCAGATGTATGTCCGAACTGGTGCCCGCTCCTTTTTCTCCGCGTTATATCTCGAAAAATAATAGAACCAAAATTATAAATAATTATAAAATTATCTACAAGTTTTGTAACCTTCTTGATTGACGGCCGATGGATAGAAAATGAGATATTTGAAAAAAACTGATTTTTGTGACCTTTGACCTTGAATATCTCATTATGCTAAAGTGCTGAGATCGGTGACTTTTTACCACTTATTTAGAAGACAAAAACAAAGGTATATGCAAAAGTCCAGCTTCATTGGTTCATTTCCGAGATTTGCTGTATAAAACTCCTTATTTAACTGGGCTATGTACTTAAACTGCGAAAGTTTGAAGGTGTGAATTGATAGTGGTGGCTTCTGAATACACAGAATTATGTACGGCTATATGAACACAATGGTGACTATGATTTGAATTTGGACTATCTTTTCTATAAATTTCAAATTTTTTAAAATTTATTTTATCATTTCTGTTTAGATGAGTCTCTTGTAGAGCTAAACAAAAAGGGTCAATATCCCGTATTAGCATTTTTAGATCATTAAAATGGGTTTTTAATCCATTACAGTTCCATTGAATAATAGACACGTTTAGTTCAAAGGGTAATAAGACATAAGGATAACAAATTAAAAAAATAATAAACGGGAAATTTAGAAATAATTTTAAATAGAAGAAGGGTTGGATTCTCTTCTAATTTAATTAGTTCTTGATTTAGCTAATGATGTTTTACTGTTTCTTCCTTTTTTGTTTTTACATGTTTTGTACCCATCTACGTCCATTAGCTCTGGAAAAATAATAGGGTTTTTGATGTTATAAATAAAAAATATTTATTAATGTTACGTATAACACGTATATTTTTTATAAATTAACTATCTATGTTTATCGATTACACACATGCATAAGCACACACCACTTTCTTGAAATCATTCAGAAAGTGATGCCAATTCCTTTTTCATCAGATGACCCATGTTCATCATTTAAAGTAATATTTCGCTCCTGGATGTCGGAAAAGTTATATTTCTGCTCAGGAAATAGAAGCATGTCTATAGTAACCTTCAGGAAGGATTTGGTGTTTTTTCTGGGTAGCGGCCTCAGTTCTTAGGAAATGAACTCCAGACTTAGGGATACCTACAATAAGCCCCATTTTGTATTTCATCTGTTTTTGAATATCTACCTTCTTTTTTTTTTTTTTTACAATTAATATGCCATTTTCTTCCCTTACTTGCCACTTCTTCACTGGTGATTAGTGAGCCAAATGAAATAAGCCTTCATATAGTCGAATCCTTACATACAAAAAAAAAAAAAAAAAAAAAATCCAAATCGCAAAGATATTCTTCATTACTGATGTAATCCGCGACCACTCATTAAATGTTTTTGATGTTGGACTACATATATAACATTTCATTGTAGACGTAGTTTGAGTTGCGGCATAACACACTTTAGCGTTAACAATTGCCAGTAAAGTGTGCTTAACAGAATACAATATTTGTGCTAATACAATTGTTGATTCGGGTGTAGTTCCGCAGACGCCCCCATTTTCAAATGCCTATTTCTTCCATGTCACTCCACCAAAACATAAATACAATTAGTGCTATTTAATCTACATTTAACCAATTTTCTTCTAATATTTAATTATTTGAAGTGTATACAATTACTATGTTGAAAATATTAATTTAAATAAGTTGGGGGCGTCTGCGGAACTATTTACCAAGGGAAAAAGTTCCATAGACGCCCCCAGCCCTTTATTACGTAAAATGATGTTAAAATATTATCGCAGGTTACAACTACAATTCAAATACATTTTTGTTTGTTGTTTATTGCTTCACTGACGTAATGTCTAATCTCAAACCTGCTAATCTCAACAAAATAATCCTTTGAGTGAAAATAATCATTGTAACTCTTAATAATGTAACGTTATAAGGTGAATTACCCACGTTAATAAGACGTTTTTACTGGTTGCTAGGTGATAATATAATAACAATATAAAGTTTTTTTTTTTGTTTATAGTGCAGTAAATAGTTATCTTGTTAATTTTTATTTGTAAATAAACTTAGTTAAAAGCCCTTGCTGTGTTGTTACAATATCACAGTGGCATTATGTATTTAAAAGAACTATTTAAATTATTAGAAGATGAGGAATCCACTCTTGTCTGGCTACAAAATAAAGGACTTATTATGAATTTTCCGCACTGTCTCGAATGCAATTAAGAATCAGAACGGGATGTCGGGAATATAGATGCCGCAAAAGAGGTCAGTTCCCTCATGATAAATCTATCACCGTCTTTAAAAATTCGTTTTTCGGACAACACAAGTGGCCTTACTACAAGGTTTTAATAATGGCCTATTTGTTTTCCCATAATATAACTAATTATGATTTCATTCAGCATGAGACCTCTTTTGACAGATATTTCACTTCAAGAGAAACCATTTCTGACTGGCTATCTTATTTCCGAGAACTGTGTATTGTGTGGGCCGAACAACAAAATGACATGATAGGTGGGCCTGGAATTATAGTCGAAATAGATGAAACTAAAATAGGTAAAAGAAAATATAATCGAGGAAGAATTGTGGACGGGAGTTGGATTCTGGGGATGGTTGAACGGGATGGGCAAAAGAAGTCCCGGATAGAAATTTGCCCCCACAATAAGCGCGACGCTGCGACTCTACTACCTCTGATTATAAAAAATATCAAGCCGGGAAGCACTATAATTCCAGATAAATGGAGAAGCTACACAGAGCTTGAAAATTTGGGACACACCCACCAGACAGTGAACCATAGCTTAAATTTCATAGATCCTCATACATTATCCCACACTCAAAATATTGAATCAGCATGGAGATCAGTCAAGCGAGGAATACATGCGGGCGGAAATCATTCCCAAAATTTATATTCACACTTGTGTGAATATCTTTGGAGTCGAACTATTAGAGATCCTAATAAAGATGCATTCGATGAATTATTAGATTTAATTGTATATGTGTATAATCAAAACTTGTAAATAATAATGATTTTTTTTTTAAGGTACACATTTTTTTTACCACCCAAACTTGTAATATTTTTTCCCTGGGGGCGTCTACGGTACCTTTTCCCTAGGTAAATAGTTCCGCAGACGCCCCCAACTTTTTTAACACAATGTTTTCTACACGACAATTTAAAAAACTTCAAAGAGTTTAATATTAAATCAAAATTGGATAAATGTAGATTAAATAGCACTAATCGTATTTATATTTTGGTGGAGTGACATGGAAGAAATAGGCATTTGAAAATGGGGGCGTCTAAGGAACTACACCCGTTGATTCTTCTAATTGGTTTGCTGAATTTTGAATACACTGTATTTCTTCATTCGTTACGTCTGCATTCTCCTTGATGAACCTAATAACGAGAGGACGGCAATAGCGCGGCAAGTGGTGTTGGATTCTGCCGAATAACTCGCTTTTCAAATATTCCACAAGTTAACTGCAGTGGCACAAGTAGTCCAGTCAATAGGGAAAATTCTCTCCTAAAAATAAGGGCTGGTAGCAACCCGCACAGAGTTGTTGAGGGCGATGAAAGAAGTATTTCTGTCAAAAGTGCCCCAAAGATTTGGTAAGTTTTTCAGAGTTAGGGGCACGAGAACATGGCCAAAAGCAGTTTTTTCAATTTATAAGCAAATATAACGCGGCTTTTCATAAAATGTTGTATATAAAAGTTGTAGATAATAAAAATATCTACAATTTAAGCCATTGATCGTTCGATTCTGATGATTGGTTGTCATAAAAAGTGCAAAAAACCTCTAAAATGTCCCTTTTTTGCATAAGAATTATTATAAACAAAAAGGGCCTTTTCAATACTTTTTATTGATGAAAAAGGAAGCTCTTTAAACCCAAAGAAAAATAGTTTTTACCCCGTCCTCCTATCTTTATTATTTACTGAGATATACCATTTGTTTATCTCGATATCGATATTTTCAATGCAAAACGGGCCGTTCGTGATTCACATTTTGAACTTCGGATGACCGGGATATTATTCTTAAGGACTTATATTTTCATTATGAATTGCTAAAAAATCGATTTCTTTGAAAAAACATGCAATAAAATCGACTTGAAAAAGCGCCCGTTTTACAGCTATAAACAATTGAAGCTAGAGCGTCCGGTATTGAACCGATTTTGTTATAAATATAATAAATTAAAAGCGAAAAAAAAAGTGATTTTTAAAAAAAAAAATCGTAACTCGGCTGTTATTTATGGTAGCTACACTTTGAATAGCTCAAATCAATCGTTGAGAGGTAAGCTTTTAATTTATTATATTTATAACAAAATCGGTTCAATACCGGACGCTCTAGCTTCAATTGTTTATAGCTGTAAAACGGGCGCTTTTTCAAGTCGATTTTATTGCATGTTTTTTCAAAGAAATCGATTTTTTAGCAATTCATAATGAAAATATAAGTCCTTAAGAATAATATCCCGGTCATCCGAAGTTCAAAATGTGAATCACGAACGGCCCGTTTTGCATTGAAAATATCGATATCGAGATAAACAAATGGTATATCTCAGTAAATAATAAAGATAGGAGGACGGGGTAAAAACTATTTTTCTTTGGGTTTAAAGAGCTTCCTTTTTCATCAATAAAAAGTATTGAAAAGGCCCTTTTTGTTTATAATAATTCTTATGCAAAAAAGGGACATTTTAGAGGGTTTTTTGCACTTTTTACGACAACCAATCATCAGAATCGAACGATCAATGGCTTAAATTGTAGATATTTTTATTATCTACAACTTTTATATACAACATTTTATGAAAAGCCGAGGTTATATTTGCTTATAAATTGAAAAAACTGCTTTTGGCCATGTTCTCGTGCCCCTAACTCTGAAAAACTCACCAAATCTTCGTGGCACTTTTGACAGAAATACTTCTTTAATCGCCCTCAACAACTCTGTGCGGGTTGCTACCAGCCCTTATTTTTAGTAAATTTAACATGGGAGTGATTCCCTATTGACTGGACTAAAGAGAAATTTGAAATATGTTTGCATCAGTCATTATCATTTGCAAAGTTCTGAATTTTTCAAATTTCTAAATTTTCAAATCTCTGGATGGATCTGTGATGTTCGCTCTTGTCGCATTTTTGCCAATGTTAACAATAAATTACATTGAAACCACAGTTCATTCTTTTTGACAAAAATAGTTTCTTTTTTGTGCACTGGCAACCATTTTCGTTTAAACTTTGACTGAAAATAAGAAAAAGTGTGCTATCGTCTTATTTTAATAAAATATTCTGGGCATATTATAATTGTTTTTTATAATTAAGGTCCTTTTTTTGAGGCATGGTGTCAAATACATATTTTCTAGTCATTATTTTAACTCCTGAAAGTTCTAAAAGGAAAAGAATATATAATATTAAAAATTATCACGAAAACAATCACATTAAACAAACAAAAACAACAGTCATTAACTGGCATGTACACGCACATCCGCAATTACCGATTATATATTCTTAAATTTGAATCATTCCTCTTTATGTTGATATAAAAAAAAGTGGTTGGAAATGCTTGGAAGTATAACAAAAGCATTCGAATTCTTTTAAATTTGACACTAAAAACGACAAAAGATTTTATATTTTACTTTGTGGTCTAACTAATTCACAAATGCTCTAAGTATTGCAAAAAAATGATAAATATTCTCTCACTTACCTGCTTTAGAGTGATCCGTAATCAAAATTGTCTTAATAAATTCCAAACTCGAGAAAAATGACTTTTTACATAGATAAATATCCGACTGACAGTTAAGAAGTGAGTGCACAAACAAAGAGTGGTGACTTTGTTGAGTTACACCTGGTTCAAAGATGATCCCAGGGAAGGAATTAGACTTATACATTGTTGACAGACTATTCAACTATCTCTGACAGTAATTTTTTTTCGCCTGATATGACTTTTACAAAATGCACTTTTGGCCAGCATTTGAAGGCAAATACCCCACTGTGCGGCGTGCGATCTCCCTGAAACTCATCCCATACTCATTAGTGAGAAAATCAAACGGCACTCCTCTTTTGAAAAACATTATTTCTTTTCGATAATTGAGATGTTTAGTTGTGCCTACTTTTGTACAAATTCATCATAACTTTAAAGTAGGAGTGGTATTTATTGCCACAAGAATATTAAGAAAATCGTAAAAAACGGCAGTGTGTCTATCATTTTGACGCACATAAAATGTAAATTTTTACTAATATTGGATTTAAATAGGTCTGATAATTCTTCTCTTTTTCAAATATCTTAAATCATACTTCAAGTTGTGTTAAAAAACTAATACTAATAGAAAATAATGTAATCATAAATGGTTTTCAAAAAAGATACAGACAGAGATATGTATATAGATACAGGCAGAGATATGTATATAGCTACAGACAGGGATATGTATATAGCTACAGAAAGAGATATGTATATATATATATATATATACACAGACAGAGATATATATATATATATATATATATATATATATATATATATATATATATATATATATATACGACAGAGATATGTATATAGATACAGACAGAGATATGCATATAGTTAAGTACGCCTAAATAGTATTAAGGATATAAATAAACAATATGTATTTAATCCCTCTTCCTACCCTATATAAGGCTACCCCCACCTGGCCTTATTAGACATATTGTACGCTACCGTTGAGTCGTATAGTCATACTATGCCCGCAGTCTTGCAATAGGTTATAATTTTATACTTGTAATTGAGATCAATGTATGTCATTCAAAATAAAACTTTTTAAAAATTCAACTAAACAGCTGAAAATAAACCTAAACAAATATTAGAACGTAATTATGCTAATAAGAATAAATAATTAGGAAACAAATGAGATTTAAATTTAAATAACTGATTTGCCCAATTCCGTAGAGCGTCGATAAATAGGAAAATCAAGTCAATGGTTAATAGGCTACCAACCAGACACTGGTGGTCCCACAAAAATTATATAAACCCAGATTGTCCATAAGAATCTGCCGCCTACCGCGTTTTTCGAAATTCAAACCTAAACTAAGGAAGACTTCGTGATAAAAACACCTACAGGTAGGGGGGAGGGATCGCAGAGCGTGATAATAAGTTATCCTAATGTCCCTCCAGCCCCTTACTATAGGACATCAAAAAAGATCAAAAAAAATCGTCAAATTCCTTATTTTTTCATATTTTTCCCATTTAGCGAAAGATTCATCATTTTACTAGGCTACGAAACCATTCTACTCGAAAACCTCCGAACTAAAATTTCGTCGCTTGGCGTTTGCCACCCCACATTCGTACCACGGGGCAACTCTGATTTCTACCTCTTTTCACCGCCAAGCTCTTCTCGGCTTGTGGCCACTCGAACTGCTTGAGTTCGTCCACACCTTATATGACATTGAGCAATTCCTCATGTTGTTTTTCAAGTCAAAAAGATGACGTCACAACCTAAAATAAATTTAGCAAAAAATGGATTAAAATTTAAAAATTTTTGAAAAAATGTCCGGCAACGGCTTTCATTAGAAAATGATCTAGCTTTTTTATTGATAATAAAAATGAATGATAAAACAGTTTTGTCTCTTAATTCTCGAAGAATCATTGGAACATATAAAATTGGACCCCCCCCCGGGGCCACCTCCCATAAAATGAAAGTGTAGAAAATAAATCTGTACACCAAATTTTAAGAATATGGAAGAACCGACGTAAATAATTTAAAATACCAACAACTTGAAGAACTGAAAAATAATAAAAACGAAAAAAAACAGTCCGAAAAAGTTTAATATTAAAAGATAATTCAAATAAACGACATAAGAAAATATTTTCCTTGGAGATTTAGACTCATAAGTGGTTCTGACGGGAAGAAAAGAAAAAAAATATAATTAGTAAAATCAAAGAAACGGAAGACTTAAATGTTGGACCAATTCAAATTTTAGTGAAAAATATTAGCGAATTATTTATTTTGTTCTTGACAAAAATTGTAAAGAAAAGTATGTATTTATTTTGCGAACAATTTATTTTCGCTTAAAAAGCTTCAGAAAGTAAACACACTTGGAACAGGGATATGTATATAGCTACAGAAAGAGATATGTATATATATATATATATACACAGACAGAGATATATATATATATATATATATATATATATATATATATACGACAGAGATATGTATATAGATACAGACAGAGATATGCATATAGTTAAGTACGCCTAAATAGTATTAAGGATATAAATAAACAATATGTATTTAATCCCTCTTCCTACCCTATATAAGGCTACCCCCACCTGGCCTTATTAGACATATTGTACGCTACCGTTGAGTCGTATAGTCATACTATGCCCGCAGTCTTGCAATAGGTTATAATTTTATACTTGTAATTGAGATCAATGTATGTCATTCAAAATAAAACTTTTTAAAAATTTCAACCCGCGATACCTTTATTTAGCTATATAGTTAAATAAGCTTACTCCAACTTAGACTTTTTAAAAAAAGGTTTATTTCAAATACAATAAATATAACACTTGTGTCTAACAATGACTGACTAATAGCTATAAGACGGGTCGAGCTGACCGCTACAATCCTAACTTACTTCTATTCTTCGTCCTAAAAGACGAGGTCATATATAGGGGTTGTTATCGGTGTGAAAGCAAATAGTGAATAAGGAAGCGAAGGGCGTAGGATAAGGGGTGATGACCTTTCACAAAGATTACTGTCTTAACTATAGGGGTTGTTATCGATGTGAAAGCAAATAGTGAATAAGGAATCGAAGGGCGTAGGATAAGGGGTGATGACCTTTTACAAAGATTACTGCCTTAACTATAGGGGTTGTTATCGGTGTGAAAGCAAATAGTGAATAAGGAAGCGAAGGGCGTAGGATAAGGGGTGATAACCCCTTTTACAAAGGTTACTGTCTTAACTATATAGATACAGGCAGAGATATGTATATAGATACAGAGAGAGAGATATATGTATGTAGATACAGAGAGAGAGATATATGTATATAGATACAGAGAGAGAGAGATATGTATATAGATACAGAAAGAGGTACAGAAGGGATGTGAAGGTGTTCTGGGGGAAAGGCCCCTCCACTTGAATCGGTGGCAGTGGCTTGAAGTGACTACCTCCTCCCTTTCTCCTGACCATTAGCCATTTAATCACGGAACCTCAAAAGGAAGTTGTAAGTTGTGGCGCTAAGTATATAAGTATTCTATGTACGTATGGATGCATATATACATATATTTATCAATTCGGCCTTCTATATCATCATGAGTTCCTCAACGGAAATAAATATATATTTAAATCACATTTTACAAGTCAAAGTGATATAGATTTTTTTTTATATACATGATATTTTTATTTCAGGAAGAAGTAGATTTAAAAAGATAAATGTTTTTAATCAATTATAAGTTAACCAAAAGAAAAGCAAATATTTTATCAAAAGTAAAGCAGATTTACATTGGAAGATGAATCCTAATCTATAATTAATAACTCCAAGCAAAAGCACTTCTGTAATATAATAACATTCTGAGAGCTAAAAATAAAAAAATCATTTCATAGGGACTGAGCCTAGGTGGGTCTCTCGACATCTAAGCTGAATTAACAAAATCTAAATTTTCTTAATGGAGCGGAAAGCACTGACTGTTGGAGGAGAGCTCGTATTCTAATAATCTATTGCCTACTAACCCAACCTTCTCCTAATATAATAGCTAGTTACTTAGTTAGTTACTCGTTACAAAGTGATACAATTCCTCAAATAATGGAGTTTTCACAGAGCGATGTAAGAGCTTGTATTAGATAGATAATACAGACCTGTCCCTGCCATCTAGAAACTTAACAACCATTTTGACAGTTATTATTCAACTGTTACTTGAATGAAAGTAAGGTCTTCATTGGTTAAAACGCTATATCAAGATGATACCAAGTTAAAGGATATCTTTAGAATACTTCATCTTCAACAAGTACAACAATTATTATCGAATTACTTCCATCCACCATCATTCTTCAAAAAATAAAAATAAAATGGCCAGTTTAACATTTTGGATATTCTGTTTTAAAATGTCATTTCTTTTTTTGACAAGCATATGTCTTTTGGCTAGGGGACTATACTTTTTTGGTGTAACTTTTTTTTCACATTCAAAAATGTAAAATTTTGGCAAACTAGCTCTGTTGGTGTTGTTTGTTTCGAAAGTATGCTGAGAGTTTCCTAATCAGAAATTTTTATGGAATTTTTTTCATTCAAACCAATGTAGTTCCTAAACGGAAATATATTAGTACTAATGAAGAAAACGGAACGATACTGGTTCGAACCACATTATAACATTTTTTTCACATTCAAAAATGTTACATTTTGACACGCTCTTGGGCTGTTGGTGTTGCACGGATCGAAGATTTGCTGAGAGTTCTCTTGTCAGAAATTTAATGGAAAATATTTGATGTTTTGTACCATTTGTACACTAGGAGATACCAAAACCTAAAACGTCACGTTTGCCTGCATTTTTGAAGTGCTGGGTCGTTTTTGACACTCACTAGCTGAGTAAGTTTTGACAATTTTACGAAAGTTCCCTTGCCTCAAATCTGATGGATTTTTTTTTAATTAGATAACATTCCCCACTAGGGCCTACCGTTTCGGAGCTATATTGGTTTGTATGAAAAAAATCATGTAACATTTTTTTACATGTACCTGAAAAATGTAATATTTTGACATGTTTTGGCTCTAGTTCTGTTGGAGTGCTAGGATCAAAAATTTACTGATAGTTTCCTTATGAAAAATTTAATGGAAAATATTTTGTTATATAAAATTTGTCGCCAGCACTTACCATTTAGGAGCTACATTAGTTCTAATGAAAAAAAAGGTAATATAAGTAATTTGATCCTTTTAATTCTAAAATGTAAATAGCGAAAAACAGTAGATTATAGATAGAGTATATTCATGATGAGCACCTTAGTTTTTTCTTTTTTAAAATGGTTTTAAATTATTTGGCATTGTTTTTAAAATATTTGTGGAAAATAATATTCCCTCCATTATAATATTATATAACTACAAACTTTAATATGAAAAATTGAATTATTATACAAAGAGTATGGTTTGGTTTATTATGTTAGTTTTTTTACTTTGTCAAAGAAACTTTCTAGAAAATAAACACTAAAGACTTGAGATATATTTTGGGAAAACATATTTAACTTACATTGTTTTAATAAAAATTGATATTGTTTTAAACAAATTTGAACATCCAAAAATAAATATTCTTTATAAATTTTATATTATTTTCAACATTTTTAATTATTATATTATGTTTACTGGGACCTTTGTGATTGAACAGGATTAAGGAGTTTTAAAATGAATGAGTAAATTAGTGGTAATAATAATTGGCGATATTAAGAAATTTAGAGTTAATAAATTTAATTTGTATCATATAATTAGCTACCTACATAATTTACTCAGTACTTAACTCAAATGTTGTCAAATGCAGTTTGTTTGAATTTAACTAATAAAAATATACAGTTTATAGTATAAGTTTGTTTGGACAAAATGAAGATAATAAAAAAAGAAAGAAAGACCCATGATACTGTTCTATTGATTAAAAAGTTAGTTTTGAGGGAGGGTTTCAGCAAGCCCTACAATATAAAGCATGAGTGGGGAGTCAACTCTGAACTCTAAATCCAATTACTGAAAAACAATAATTTGATTTAGATCTAGAAACTGTCTACTTTTGTTCTGCCTTCTATTTTATTTGTGAAAAAGAAGCATCTTATTTTATATATGTTTTAATTTGTAGTTCGAGGTTGAATTTCTGTTTATTTGATTTATACAGGTATGGAAATGAAATATAAAACATAATTTTAAAAACTTAAAATTCTTAGAAGCAGTTTGGTATATCCTTTAAATGAATTTTATCATAGTTAATAGTTAATTGGGCTATCTAACAACTTCATTGAGAAGAGTTCTTTATTTACTACATATCTTTATTAAAAGCCACAATGAGAAGTGAAAAAAAAAAAAATTTCTTTAAATTTGGTGAATCCAGAAGTACAAAAATCTTTATTGAGGTATATCTGTTTTTCTCAGTGATTTTTTCAAAAATATTAAAAAAAACATGTTTCCTAATATTTTTGTGTTTGTAAAGTTATTAGTATTTTTCTATAAATTTGATAAATATATATTTTTTAGCATAGTAAGGAAACTACTGAAGAACTTTCGTTATAATGTTTGTTCAGATATCAAAAGGACGTAGACGTAAAAGAGAGGATAAAGAAAGACCAACAACTGAAGAAGATGAAACTAATGTTTCAGAAGACATCGTAACAACGCCTGAAATTTCTGAGGATTTTTCTGTAGTAGATCTTCAAACCAGTGATGAAATAGAAGAAACAATAAAACCATCAACTGGTTACGAATTTATGTGCCATCAAAAAAGATCAAATGTTGGAACTCTTTTTAAAACTGATAGTAAAGAATCAGAAATTTCAATATACACTGTAGATCAAGAAATGGGGAAAATCAGTAAAGATGAAAATTTGTATAACAGTGAACTGAGATCAAAAGTAAAACCAAATTTATATAACGATGCTGAAACGATGGCCTCACATAAGGGGCATACAGTCGCTTCACAGGCCAATCCTTATCCTCCTTATAGGCTCAATTTCCTTCCACCAGATGACTGGAAAGAAAGTGAAAGCAATCTAGAGATGATTTCAAAACTTTTATGTTGTCAATGTTCTTTGGCTTGCTTCCTCCTTTTTTGGATCATATCTACGGCCCTACTATTTTACCTAACAGAAGGACCACATGAATACAAATTAGTAAGTACTTTCTGAAAATAACTATAGTGATAAAATTAATTTTCTTTAGTTGTGATAAATTATTCAAAAATTTCAAGAGAGTTAAAACATATTTTCTAATATTAATATTAATGTTATATTGACATTTATACTTGAGGGACAAGGTTTAATTTTAAGTTGTGACTGAATTCATTTATAGAGCTGTTATTGTAGTGAAACAAAAAGCAATTGCTCCAAGGACAATCTCTAAGGAACCATGTTTCTATTTTATAGCCAGAGGATAATATCTAGAGAAAAAAAGTTATCCCATATCCTCGTGTAATATTTTTCCTTTGTAGTTGGATTATAGTTCAATATAATATAATCCTTAGGTAAATATATTTAATATTAGAGAAGTTATAAATAATTTTGTAGAAAAAAAAAAAAAAAATGAAATTTTTGGCAACATAACAAATTTATTTTATACAGTTATATCCTTCATTTACAATTGGTCAACCATAAAGTTTATTTATGATTATTTTTTGTAAAATTACTGTATATTTTATTTTACTGAGATAATAGTTGAAGTAAGGTGAAAAAGAAACATAGAATGCAAACACTGTAATTTAATGTTGCTTCCTTTTGGTAACAACCATGACCATTATCATTTCCTTGATAATTTATACAATATTCATGATTAAAAAAGTTATTAGGTATTCTTCCAAAAAGTCAATAATTTTATTGTAGCTAGTATATGAACATATTATATTCTAGGCGCTAACATTTCTATCATAGTTTTATTATAAGCTATAAATTCTTTTTTATAATCGTTTTAAAAGTTACTCAAAATGAGCTGGTTATTTTTTTTATAAATTAGTCCTATAATGCAAAAACATATTTTTCAATAATTTGTGGCCCGATAACAGTTGTAACTTGATTTGAGTTGAGTATGAAATACATTAACCTGTATTAAGCTTACTCTACTATTAAAGAGCTAAGTTCAGTTGACGAGTAAATATATTACAGTAACATGCCTCAGTTCTCTTCATTTCACAACAGAGTGTTATCTAAATTTAAGGTCTTTAGTTTTTTTTTTTTTTTTTTTTTTTTTTTTTTTTTTTTTTTTTCAATTTTTCATCATTTAACATAACCTAAATATTTTTTACTGATCCCACCCAACATCTCTTTCAATACACTCTACTGTTAGTTAGAACCCTACTTGAATGTTTATCAGCTGATTTCAGTGATTAAAAAAGTTTATCTTCTTTTCTTTTATAGTTGGAAAACTTGAAAATTTTAGAAAACTCGACCATGGTATCTATGGCAACAGACCTAAGGATATTAGAACTTGATTGGGATGACACATTAATCAAATATATGGAACTACATAAAGAACAAATATTGTCCGCAGTAAGAAATGGATATAACGATGAGGCAGTAATATGGACATTTCCTGGTAGTTTACTTTCAGCAGTTTCAATCTTAGCAACACTAGGTGAGATTCATTCTCAACATTCCATTCATCAGTTTAAAATAATGTATTATTTGATTCCAGCATACTCCTCACAAGATTATATTTCCATTATTAGTTCAGTAATAATAAAAATGCTTCAAATAATTATAGAAAATGTAACATTACTTTTGAAAATAAACAAATTTTAGCTTTAAGTTGATTTCAATAACATTTTTAATAACTTGAGGTCCTGCTCTTGAAGTGTGCTGTACAACACCTGTGTTACTACAGTTAGTGTGCTGTACAACACCTGTGTTACTACAGGCAATGTTATACTACCTCTAAGGAAATAGGATATGAAATACAAAAACAATTTTTATGTTTTTTTAAGGTTTAATATTTTTTAAGGTCACTAGACTACACAAACTTGGTATCAATAACTATTTTTTATTAAATAAAGTTACAAAAAATGAAAATACAATTAATCTGTAAAGAGAAATGAATATCAATTCTTTCTGGGTAACATTTGACTATTAATAAATATCTTAATTATCTTCTCTCAAAATTAAGCATTTTAAAACATTTTGATTATTTTAAATAGTTTTTATCTTTTTGCTTTATTGATATGTTAAGATTATTCATGTTACGAAGCTAGCATGTAGTTACATGCCAGTTTCGTAACATGAACTGCAATTATATCTCAAATACTTCATTCTAGTTTCATTAATTGCTTCAGTGAAAATACTCTCATATTGGTTTTCGAATAAAAAATTTATGAAATTTTATACCACGACTTACTTGCGTATCTTCAAAAATACTTAATATCTTAATATATATAAATTACGTGTCGCCGCCTAGGGGCCGGCTAACACCTAAACTACTGAACCGATTTTAATCAAATTTGCGTACCGTGTGCAGTTTGATCCAACAAAAAAGATAGGATACCTTATATCTTAATTTATAGTCGCAATATTATTTGTATATTATCTGTAAGTCACAATTATCTGTTAGCTCTATACGATTCTAACATATGGCGGTATAAGGTTATACTATTATATAAAAGGACAAGCAATGTTTCGTTTGTGTTCACTAACCACCAAAAACTACTGAACCAATCTCTACCAAATTTTGACTACATCATCTTTATAGGATGGTTTAGCAATAGTAAAATCTAATGATTTTCAACTAATTCTTTATTGAAAAATGAATAATAAGTGGATAACAGTGAAGTTCAAAAATGGCGGCAATTGCCATCTACATGAAAGGTTAAAAGGTACAGTGTTACATAGAGGTGAACATTGATAATAAAATTTACTTATTTTCAATTAAATTGTTATAAAAACAGCTATATGGAGTGAAATATACCAAATTTTAACTACATCATGTTCATAGTTCTAGGTTTAGCAACAATGAAAATTTAAATGTACAATGTTGAGTGTTAGAAACGGGTTTTGCCACACTACCACATACTTTTATGGTTAGAAATTAAAATCCAACCAGATCAAATCAAATAAAATTATTTCTGTCGAATGAAAATTATTAAAAATCAAAATGCCGATCCTCAGCTGTTTAATATTGTGTGTAAAAATATGAATTTTGAACCTTTAGTTGTAAGCACTGATAATGCTGTTTCTTATACCGCAGTTTCTTAATAGTCTCTGTCCATCTGGATTACCAACTCATATATTAAAATTGAAAATTGGATGTCTAATTATGCTTTATGTTATCTTCAAATACCTAATCAATCTAAATTTAACCAAGTTAATAATGGCTGCTATGCGTGAAAATATTATCAAAAATATAATTTTCAATTGTTCACTTTAATACAAGATTTTTATCGATAAACAAAAAATCAATTATTAGTTAAAATTCCTCGACGGGGGATGATGAAGTTATATATAAAAGGACAAGCCATTTCCGTTCGTGATCACTAACCGCGAAAACTATAGGACTATTCTGTACCAAATATAACTACATCATCTTCATAGTTCAAGTAAGGTTTAGCAATAATAAAATTTACATATTTCCTCTTAAATTACTGTTTATAAAGCGATAAATATGTGGTGGGTAGTAAAGCGAGCGCCATTCAAGAGAGGTTACAATAATCCAGTGTTAATTATAGCTAGAAATTGATAATAAAATTACTAAATTAAATTAATTTGTTATCCAAAAAGCTATAAATATGTGGTGTGACGTGTGGATTCCAGTGAAATTTAAAAATCGAATATGTGGCGACAATAGCATTTTAGTAAAACTAATGAACCTATATGAACCAAATTTTAACTACATCATCTTCATAGTTCTTGAAAGATTTACAATTAGAAAATTTACTATAATAATAACTTATACTATTATATAAAAGGACAAGCCATTTTTCGTTTGTGAATGACCACTAACCGCGAATATTACTGAACAAATCTGTAATAAATACTAACTACATCATTTTCATAATTCTAAGAAGGTTTAGCAATATTAAAATCTACTGATTTTTAATTTATATTTTATTAAAAAAGGTTAATATGTGGACAACAGTGCAGTATGAAAATTGACCGATAGGTGGGGAGTGCCATTCTACACGAGAGGTTAGAAAAGAGCTTGAAATCGATGATAAAATTCACTTAATTAACTATCAAGAAAATTATTTAAAAAAATTTAAATATGATGTGCGATATGTGGATCTCAGTGAAGCTTGAAAATCAACCGATTGTGTATAGAGCCATTCCACAATAGAGTTAACAATGGTAAACTGAACCTATCTGTACCGACATCTAAATAAATAATTTTTATAATTCTAGGAAGGTTTTGCAATGGTAAAATTAGGAAAACTAAAATTTAAATGTACAATTTTGAGAGGCAGGACCGAGGTTTGCCACACTGTCATATACTTTTATAGTTCGAAATCAACATCCAACCAGATCAAATCAATAAAGTTTTTTCTGTCGAATACAAATTATTACTAAATCAAAATGTCGATCCTTTGCTTTTTTATATCGTGTGTAAAAATATGATTCACGGGCCTTTTGTCGTAAGCACTGATAATGCAGTTTATTTTCCGCAAGAGTTTCTTAATAGTCTTTATCCATCTTGATTACCAATTCATACATTAAAGTTAAAAATTGTATGCCTAATGGTGCTTATATGTAATCTTCAACCACCTGATCAGTGGTTTTGGCACATCCACCGATAACCGCCCCTTCTCTCTTTGGCACATCCACCAATAACCACTGTTCTATCTATAAATGCCTACTGAATTTTCTTTTGAATCTCCTTCAGGTTTGTAGTAGATCTTGTATAAGCCCATTCGATTTGTAAAAAAATAAATAAAAAAAGCCAAAGTTGGCAAAAACGCATGTATCTACTTTTTTTAAAATGTTATTAGGTAGTTGGTATCCAAATTTGCAACGCTCAAAAAATGGTGCGAGTTTTGTAGTCCTCGAGAAACAGCGAATTTTAGCACTATATTTAGTTTATCAAACATTTGACAATTTAAGAACAATTGCAGCTTTATAGTATAACCGGACTATAACTCTTAGGTAAGGTATAACTCTTAAAAAAATGTTGATTTTTCACAAAATTATACTTACCGTATACTAACGAAATTTAATGAGCTTTAGTTTCAGGCCTAAACGATACCTCTAGACCTCTAGTTTCCTCAGAAATGGGAAAATTGAATTAGAAGGAAAAGTTACTTAAGGTAACGCGTCATTTTATTTAACGAACGTGTATGGCCTACAAACAATCTAAAATACATAAGATTTGAAATAACAAAGAAAATGAGAGGAGAGGACATCTAGTAGCTTGTTGTTGGTTGTTACCTCACCTTAACGTTAAAGTTATCTACCCCAACCAGAAGAATATCAACAGCCTACAGGTTGTGTAGCTGGCAAGGTCAACATTCATTGTCTGTGCCCGCCTTCAGTACCGAGTAGTGAAGGGCCGTTCCGACTTATAAGCGGAATAAGATTTTCGGTTTCGTTCCACTATAGGAACCAGGCTCAGTTTTCGTTCCGTTCCATGTCAGTTTGACTAATCTTCTACATACAAGTGAAGGCCGTTCTGACTTAAATGCGGAATGAGATTTCACGGTCTGTTCCGATTTTCGTTCCACGTCAGTTTGACCTACTACCTACTTACCATCCAGTTTCGTTCCATCCCTTGTTCTGAAGTCGGGCTGTTAATCTCCTTTTATTTTATAATTAAGAAATTTATAGGTACTACAATATTAGGAAGGTTTAAATAGCTAAGTATAGTTATTAAAAAACTTTTATTCTATTAAAATAGTTTTATTCAATAAAGGTTTCTGCTTTCTGTTGAACCACAGGCATTAACATTTCTCATATCCCGTATGGATCGACCCATTACGCTGTTAATTAATCTTCCACTGTTCGCGCCGTTGTATTTTGTACAACACTTGATTGGTTTTCTCTCTCTCGCTTCCGGTGAGCTTCCCGGAAAATTTGCTTTAGCTATTCCTCGATATACTCCTCTGTTTGCCGCCAGTATCTTTTCAAAGTGGTAGGGGGGATAGTTTGCTGATTAAAAAATTAGTCCTCAGTGTTGCACAAAGTACAAGCGACCGCTCAGCCAGTGAATATCTTAAATTTTATTTGTAAAAATCAATCCTCAAAAAACTTTATTTACAATAATTGATCATAAAAACAACCATTTTAGATCTGCAAATAATTATATCTGATCATAATATTGTAAATACAAATTTATCTAGTTATATCTTTGTTTTTATTATTTTCAATCATTTTTTTTTCTTTTCCTTTTTTTTTTCTTCTTTTTTTTATATTTATTTAATTTTATTTTTGTTTTATTTTTTTATTATTATTTTTTTTTGTATCATTTATTTTTATTTTTTATTTTTCTCTTGTTTTTTTGTTTTTTTTTTATTCTATTATTTTTGTAGAGGGTGATCTTGGTCCTTTTAGACAGGAACCTGCTTCTAAAATGCTTCGCAAGGCCAAAGTAGCACCGTCTCGCTGTTGCTATCCTTCTGTTGACTTCTCGAGAGATGTCGTTTCCAGAGTTGATCTCAGCCCCGAGGTAGATAAAGCTACTTACATTTTCAAAATTATATGGTCCAGCCACAAATGGACCAATCCCTGGTCCATCTCCTCCGATTCTCATGTACTTGTTCTTAGCTTCATTAATGCGTAGCCCAAGTTTTTTTGCTGCATCTTCTATGGCCAAGACCGCCTCTCTCAGTGCACGTTTCGATCTAGCAGCAATATCAAAGTCGTCAGCGTATCCCAGAAGCTGAACTGTGCCGTTAAAAAGGGTTGCGTGGAGTTGGATTCCGGACATACGCACCGCTTTCTCTGCTGCAAAGTTAAAGAGAATACAGGCAAGAGCATCCCCCTGCCTCACCCCGCAGTTTGTGCTGAAATCATCTGAGTAGTCATTTCCTACTCGTACTGCACACCTCGAGTCCGACATTGTCATTTTCACAAGCCGTACCAGCTTTGCTGGGACGTTCATATCTAACAGGGCCTGATAGAGTTCTGGCCGAGTTACACTATCGTAAGCGGCTTTAAAATCAAGAAAGAGGTGGTGGGTAACTATTCTGTACTCTTTGCATTTCTCTAGCATCAGCCTCAGTGAGAATAGTTGGTCAAACGTGGATCTCCCACGTCTAAACCCCTATCTCCCTCTCGGCATGAGGAACTAGTCTCTCAAATAGGATATTAGAGAGAACTTTATATGCGCACGAGAGGAGTACTATGCCTCTGTAGTTGTCGCAGTCCGACTGGTCCCCTTTCTTGTGCAGTGGGTAGATAATTCCCGTTTTCCACTCATCAGGCATCTTCTCCTCTTCCCATATCTTCAAAATGAGATTATGGAGCTCCTTTCTCACTTCTATTCCTCCATAGCGTATCAGCTCCGCTTGAATTCCATCCAGTCCCGGAGCCTTGTAGTTTTTCAGTTTCGCTATGGCCGTCTCCATATCTTCATCATCCGGTGGCTCGGCATCGTTAGAGAAGTCGTCCTCCTCTCTGGCCATTTCTACTTCAAGGTTCTCTATTTGAAGTGCTCCGCTGAAGTGCCTTGCCCATCTCTTCAGGATTTCCCCTCTCTCCGTCAGCAGGTTTCCGTCCTCATTCTTGCACATAATTAATTTAGGTTTGAAGGCTTTACGGCCCTCATTTACTTTCTGATAGAAGAGGCGAGTGAAACCTTGGTCCGTCCTGTTTTAACTTATGGATCAGAAGCATGGGCCTTTAAAAAACAGGATGAAAATAGGCTTCTGATCTTTGAAAGATCAATTTTGAGGAAGATTTTTGGTCCTGTTAAAGAGGGTGGAATTTGGAGAAGAAGAAGAAATGTCGAACTGGCTGGCCTGTATGGGGATGCAGACTTGGTAAAGTTTATCAAGATAGGACGACTTCGATGGGTCGGGCACGTCGCACGCATGGATGACTCGGCGATACCCAGGAGGATACTGTCCGGAAAGTTGCATGGGCGAAGAAAAGTCGGCAGGCCGAATGTGAGATGGGAGGATTCAGTGACACTGGACGCACGGACTCTGCTGGGAGTCCGAAACTGGAAAGCTGCTGCAGCTGACAGGATTGACTGGCGAAAGCTGTTGGAGGAGGCCCAGTCTCGGTGACGGGATGTAGAGCCACCGATATATATATATATATATATATATATATATATATATATATATATATATATATATATATATATATATATATATATTTTCAATCATATTTTCATTTATTTATTATATTTTCATTTTCGTTTAAACAGTCAACCTATCCTTTACAAGACTTTTTGCATGATCAGCTTGATTCTGATTCTTAAAAACCAATTTTTTTTTAATCCGAAAGAAGTAGCCAAGCTCTGTCGGTAGAACAGAAAAATTCACAGAAAGCGGTTTATTTTGAAGATATATATGCGCGGTATGGCGAGGCGATGGAAGGAAGGGGAGGGAACCAACAGCAGTAAGATCAACGGCTGTAGGGCTCTGTGCGGATGTGCGGATCAAGTGAGGGAAGGAGAGATTAGCAGTCGGAACGACCTTTGGTGTAACGAAACGGGAGATGAAATCTATACCCTATCTAAACCAACGGAACGAAACCGGAGATATTTTGGAGTTGGTTTTCGTTCCAGCTGGAACGAAAAACTTAGGTAGTTCGTCTCGTTCCAAACCGGTTCAAGGCTGGAACCAGTTCCAAGTTCCGTTCCACTCAGAACGACCCATCACTAGTACCGAGCACAATGAGACCTTCACCCCAACTCGATCGGCCATCGAGTTTACAGTTTACAGTAAATAAAATGACCGTTAAAGAAGTAGGTAAAAGTTAACTAAAATTGTAAAGACAAGTTTGGTAGGTACCAACCTAAAATATAAATGAATTTGAAGGAAAATTAATTGGCTTTAATTTGAGACCTGAACCGTGCCGTTAAGCCAAATAGTTCTTTTTTCAAAATGCGAAAGATAGGATTTCGAGAAAACATTTTATGGTTGGTTTGAAGTGTGTAAGGAAGTTAGCAGAAACCTACCCGTTTATTTATTAATTTATAAATATGTACAAATATATATTTCTTTATTTAAAAAGATGTATTTTAGACTGGTAGCCAGAGGATGCTGCACGATATCAGCTGCGCCAGCAATATAATACAGCAACTCTTTTGTTCGCAACATGACAAATTCACGCAGGCCTCTAGCATATTTTGTAGTCCAAAGTTAAATGAAAATAAGTGAAGATTGAACTTGTTATTGGGACAGTAAATATGTACTTACAAGCTGCAGCTGTTTTGTTTTTTTATTGTCGTACCTTCATTTAGAATTAAATCATTAGCTGTAAACCTTAATTTCTTTTTAAACAAATTTATGTTTTCTTCAAACAGGGTTTTGCTTTATATAGGTGTATTACTACGACTCTCCTCCAACGACTTTTTCATTTCCTGGTTTTGAACTCGGCTCCTAGGACCGTGTTCTTTGTTCCACTTCGTTGTGGGAGGGTTTAACTTCTTTCTCTTTCTTATTTATTAGGAATTATATTCCACCTTCGAGTTGGTAACAAAATTCCTTCCCTTAATAAGGACATAAAGCCCCAACGAATAACCAATCATTTGGTTACTACTAATAACTTTTAAACTAGCTGATAATAGATAAGGTAAATAATAGATTTTTTAGATGTTAAAACCGATTTAAGTCTAACTACAAATAATGTGTATATCTGTAGGAGGCATTCATGTGACTTATTTTTTATTTAAACTTGTTAAGTGGTCGGAAGATTAAGGTATACAGAATGAATTAGCTACAATGTGACCAATCTATTATGATATTACGGTTGGAAGTCTGCTAATTGTTCCATCAACCTAAAATTTTAATTGTGTTTCCAAGACTGGATACCCCAACTAGCTATGTACATCTTCAATCCATTTTAACTTTAGAAACTGAGATTTTATTAATTCGAAATGAGAAATACAGTTGAGGGGATTTCGCACTCTGCTGTTCAGGTATATGGGGTTTTGACATATGAAATCTGTAAATTGACATTTCATTGCAAGTCGTTGAAATTTGGTTGAACAAGAAGTTCAACTTCTTCTTAACGAGAATTCTTAACAAGAAGAATATTATTTAATTACATTATTAATCTATTAGTCATCCTAATTATATTGTATTGGTCATGCTTCTTGTCTTGTATTGGTTATTGTTACGGTCAGGTGAGGTTGGGGGTGCCGTGGGCGGCCCGGGGGCAGGTAGCTGGAAAGGCCGCCAGGGTGGCCTAGAAGGGTCACGGCGGGCCAGAAGGGCCGAGACCTGTAATCTGGCTAGAACGATCTAGAATGTTCGGCGTAGCTTTAAATAGGCCGACTTCTAGCCCAGTGAGTCAGTATTGAGGTGATAGTGGTCAGTGAGGGATCGGTCGGGCAAGTGTCAGTCAGGAGTCTGTGATATCCTGAGGCAGTATCCATGTGTCAGTGATCAAGTAACGATCAATCAGTCAAGTGTCAGTGACAGTTCAGTCAGTGAGTTAGTGACAGTGATTAACAGTGTCAGTGAGTGTAGTAACAGTCTCTGTGTCAGTGTAATAGATTCTTATGTATAATTGTGACATCTAGTATTAAGATATTAAAGATAAGTTGCTATGTCCTCTGTGTGTGTCCAGTCCGGATCATGCATATATCTAAATACAGGGATGCCAGCCAGGACTTAATTTCCTGACAATTTATAATTGATATCTTTAACTAATTAAGTACTAATAACTAATCTAATATCTTCTCCAGAAGGTTATCGTGGGGTCAGAAATTAAGATTTGTTAATTGTAAATAAGAGTAATCAAAGTAGATTAATTATATGAGTGACATGCAACTTGGTAATTGAATTTTACTATTGTTAAATAAAAATCCAGAGATATATTTAAACCATTGACACATACAATTACAGATAGGAAATAAGAATCATTAGTTAATCAAAAAACTTAATCTAGACTTATCTTGAGGACAATGCTATGTTGTGGGGGGAAGCGGGCGGCTACATGGCGAGAATCCCCAGGCTGCCGGAAGGCCAGGCCCCCGATCTCCAGGAACCAGACATCTCCGACAAACTCCTCTCTCTCAAAGATCTTCTAGACTGCCCTCGACAATATTTTTCCATCCCTTTTTGATGTATAAGCTCCGCCCCTCTGGACAAAGAACACGCCCACCGACTTCCCAGTGTTATGATATTTTGAAATACTCAAAATAAAGAGTTTACCCCGAATATTACCTGGTAATAGATAGGCAGGTAGAGAAATATAGCACTCACACCAACAAGGAGTGTGAACTGCTGGACCACCCGCAAGAGACTGTGAAGGGGCCAGCTACCCTATTACACAACACGCGAATATTATTTTGCTAAGTAAAAACCTTTTGGTTTGATACATAGCAAAGTATTGTATAATATATATATTAGTGTAATTAGACATCAGCTAGACCTAAGTATAATTGTTATTAGACTAAGTAGGTTAAGGACCTATTTGTATTTATTAAGTTGTAAATAAATTAGTGTTTAGTATTTAAGCAGTGATTTGATTAGTCATACACCTAAATTGTCATACCCGATTAGTCATTATGGTTTAAAAAACATGCCGAGGTACTAAATGTCAACTTACAGTTTTAGATTCTCATTAATCTATCTGATACACGCCCATTTTTAATTGTTTGTTATGATTTGAAAATAGGCCATGGTAACTGACTCCATGTCAAAAATGAAGAAAGAATGCGAAATACATATTAAAATAAAAAATATATTCCGCTATTGATCAAATTAATATTATTGAACTCGAAAAATATTACGAACGGTTATTTTATTATGAGATGTGATAAAACTGTTAGGTTTAATGAGGAGGGTAGCTACTTAGCGTTCCCTAGGCCCGTAGCCCATTACAATTATAACAATAATAATAATTTTCTTATTGAGATGGAACAATGAAACGAATCTTGTGGTTATAGCAGCCGTTTAACCTCTCTACAGTGTCCTCTTAATAAACAGCAACAACTAAATTCAACTAATATCATTCTTATATTGCATTAGCTAATTTAATCTATAAATATCTAATGAGATATAAAATATGATGGGAATGGATATTGGAACATTACAGGCCTAGCTGCCCCGCTTCCTGTGACAGCGGAAGGGAGGACTGGAGGAATAATCTTCGCCTCCCTGGGTATCCCGATACACTTACTTTTTGTATTGCACTTAGGAAGAACTATTGCTCTGAGGGCACAACTATTTGCAAAAGTGGCTGAGAATAAAGCATCAGATTTAAGGGAACGTATAAATAACGGTAAGTTTTGAATTATCATTTATACAAAAATATGTTTAAGAAAGCCGTAGCTAATATATTTCACCTCCAATTAGATATCAATCAAAGTTCAAAATAAAAATATATCTATATAATATAAGTTGATTGTATTATAAACAAGTTTAACTATTTTATATTTTTATGTTTCAATAGGTATTTGATTAAGTTAATTTGCTCCTGTATCTCTATAGCAGTGGTTCTCAACCAGTTTTCTGTATAAATCCATTATAGAACTCTAATGTATTTTGGTTTCTTATTATAATTATAATTATGTTTTGATCACGTGATCTATACCTAACAACTATTTTCAAAAAAATTAATATATTATTAATGATGGTATTACATTACAGTATTAATGTTCTTAGGCAGGTTGGGGGCTTATTAATATTTTACTTCTATCGTTACAGGTCTCCCCCCCCCCTCCTCTATTGATTGGAATTTTATTATGCCGTATAGCCAATTATATTATAATTAGTCCCTTTAGGAGATGGTTAATTATCAATGTTAGTCAACATTTTTGTTTAATTAGTTATATATCATTTAAAAAATATAAAACTATTGTTTTACTAAAATCCTAAAAGCCTAGGATCCCCCGATGGTGTGGCCTTTGCTTATTTTAACTAATAATTCAAGTTTTAGATCTTTACCGATAAAATCTTGTATTGAAGTATGCAATTACTAAGCATTACTTACGCAATGATATTTTGATGTAGAACTGTTACTTTATAGTTTTTAATTTGTACTATTACACTGATTAGATGAATAAAGGTGAGGCGCCACTGCGAACGGACTTGACATGAGCAGACCTGACCGGACCAGTCTTGAGTGGGGTTGCGCCACCAAAACCTGACTGCAGAAAAGGATGCACTAAAAGATGAGACCAAACTCAAGAAAATACCTTTCCAATTATTTTTTTCTATTTTGCGCGATTTTAATCGTTCGTCACACCGCGTTCCGACGGATACAGGCTGCCAGACTACGATATATCATTCCAAGGCAGATTATACTATAAAATGGTTTAGGAAACAAATTCATATCTTTCCAATTAAATTTCATGTGGCGGGCTCCTGGACTACCAGGTATGCAAGTTTAAAATGTCGTTTTAATTCCAATAGATTGCGCTCTTAGCCTATTGAAGGATTTGCTTATCTCTAAACGCTATTTTGTTTGTTAGTCATTTGTTTACAAAAGTCAGTTGTTTTTAAGTCGTTTACGTGGACGTATCATACCTTTCTTTGGTGTTAAAAATGTCTAATTTTAAGCCAAATAAAGAGCATTTGCGGCATGTCATGATTTTCTTATTTAATCAAAAGAAAAAGGCATCTGAATGTCATCGAATTCTTGTTGAGACTTATGGCGATGTTGCTCCAACCGTCAGGACATATGAACGTTGGTTTCAAAGTTTCAAACGTGGTGATTTTGATGTTACTGATCAAAAACGAGAAAATCGACCAAAAAAGTTTGAGGACTTCGAATTGCAATCTTTATTAGACGAAGACAATACCCAAACCCAACAAATGATGGCAGAACAGTTGAATGTCACTAGGCAAGCCATTTCCGATCGCCTGAGAGCTATGGGAAAGATTCAAAAGGTTGCAAAATGGGTTCCACATGAATTGGACGAACGACAGATGGAAAAACGAAAAACTGTGTGCGAAATGCTGCTTTTACGCCACGAAAGAAAGGTTTTTTTTGCATCGAGTTGAAACTGGCGATGAAAAATGGATTTATTTTCAGAATCCCAAACGAAAAAAATCATGGGTAACGCCAGGACAACCATCCACATCGAGTGCAAGACCGGATCGTTTTGGGAAGAAGACAATGCTGTGTGTGTGGTGGGTTCAGAAGGGAGTAGTCTACTACGAGCTTCTCAAACCCGGCGAAACCGACAACAAATGATCAATTTGAGTCACGCATTGATCGAAAAACGCCCAGAATGGGCTCACAGGCACGCCAAAGTCATTCTTCAGCATGATAACGCTCCTGCACATTCAGCCAGATTGACTAAGGAAACGATTTGTTCGCTTGGTTGGGAACTCCTACCCCACCCGCCGTATTCACCTGACCTGGCGCCTTCTGATTATCACCTCTTCTCATCGATGGGACACTCATTGGCGGAGCAACACTTCAACAATTTCGAAAACGTACGAAAATGGCTCGATGAATGGATTTCAAATAAAGATGAAGCATTCTTTTGGAATGGTATCCATATATTGCCCGAGAGATGGACAAAATGTGTAGAAAGCGAGGGTCAGTACTTTGAATAAAACATATTATACTTTTTTTTAAATTACTGTGTATATATTTTAAGAAATTAACGACATTTTAAACTTGCATACCTGGTATAAGGCTACGGCCACACAAGCTTAATTTCCCGCAGCATTGCTTCTTTTCCTGCCGCTGCAAAACCAGGAAATGACCCGGCCACACGTGCAGTCGTGCTTTTTTACAATCGGTGGGAAAACCTGCTTAACTCCTGGCTACACGACCACAATTTCACGCGTGTTCAGTTCATTTGAGAAATATTAGATTTGTGAAGGATATATAAATTATAATTTCATGGTATTATTTTTCACTGACGGTGATTTTTGTTTGATTCATAATATAAAGTGAGATAACAAATTCAACAGGTTATAGAAAATTAAATACTAATTAAAATATCCTATTATGTAAATATTATTATGCAAATGATCTAATGCAAAACTTGAAGAAAAAACAAGTTTTCTGGTTTTCATTTTGTTTTTGTAATTTGTGAGAAGTCACACAACCAAGCTGATAATAATCTCACTATAGGATTGTTTTTGCCATTTGTTCAGTTCAATCTTTTTTTCTTCCTTATTTTTAAAATGAACATTCTTCACATGATATAGAGATGGATGGTTTTGGACTTGATAAATAATAGTTTCATTGCCGAGCTCCATTTTAAAGAACACTTGAGAAACAAGGGATAGGTCGTTCCACCTTTTTAATGTAACGGTTCCAATCGTTCAATTCTCGTTCTTTTGATTCACTTTCATATCAATATGAAAACAAAACAAAATAAATTAACACTACACCTAGTGAGCCCCAACACTGGATCAAGATTTATTTTATTGTTGTATCATGATTTTTTGTACGTTAAATAGAAATCCCTTAAAATGCATCAAGTGCAGAAAAAGAGATTGATTCATAATTTTATGATAAGACAATAAAAATAAAGGGGATTAGAAGAAAAGAAAAGAAAAAAAAAAAAAAAAAAAAAAAAAAAAAAAGTAACAATAATATTAAACCTTAAATTATATGCACATGACACTTGAGTCAATAATTAAAAACAAAACAAAACAATTATATCTTAAAAAAAAAAAAAAAAAAAGGATAAAAGAAGACACATAATTGTAATAAAATTCCAAACATTGAACTTCATTCAATGAAATACTATCTATTATATATTTGAATAATAATATTTTAATAAAAATAATTAATATTTTCTTATAACTTTTCTCAACTTGTTGTTGGACGTCGTATACTAAAAATCATAAATATAATATTTATGTTTAATGTTACCCACACTTATTGAGGTGTAATTATTGCTGTGGATATTATTATTAGATATAGGTGCTGGAATTTTCAATTTATTTTTATTAGCCTATTCAGTTTTTTTTTTTTTTTAATAAATGTATTTAATTTATTTCTTTTTTATTTGTGTATATATTATTAATGATATTTTTTTTTGTTTTGAATATGGTCCTAGATTCTTGTTTTATATCTAATTTAACGATTTGTTTTTTATCTATTATATATTTGTCAAATACCACTCACTCATTTAACACGAAATCTCAAAAACCACCTAACGGATTGGAATGAAATTTCGTATGTGGCTTCCTCTAGGGCCGTAGGTGCTCGCTAAGAAAGGATAAAAAAAAATTCGGTCTGGATCGCGTGCAATTCGCGTAAAACGCGATTTCTCACGCATAGAAAATTCTTTGAATTAACATTACGGATCTTAATGAAACTTAGTACGTTTCTTCTTATTAGATGTTATATGAACGATAACAATTATTTTCTAAGTGGTTTGCCCTGTATCGGTACTACAAAGGGGTAAAATAAAAGTATTCATATAATTTTATTGGGAAAATACGAGGGTGAATCAAATATAAACGGTAATTTTCAAAATTATATTTATTGAATAATATTATACAGAAACTATACCTTCAACATTTTTCAATGTAGTCTCCTGCATTATCTACACACTTCTGCCACCGATTTGGAAGCTTGAATATTCCCTGTTCATAAAAAGACTGAGGGCGAGTTTTTAACCATTCGCGCACGTGCTTTTTGACGTATTCATTGTTTTCAAATCGTTTTCCTCCAAGTGATTCTTTCAGGGGCGCAAACAAAAAATAGTCACAAGGGGACAGGTCTGGACTGTAAGGAGGGTGTTCGGTGTTCGAGAGTTTCCCAGCCCATTTCTTCCAATTTATCCCTTGTCAACAATGCGGTGTGAGGCCTTGCGTTGTCATGGAGAAGGATGACATCTCTAATGGGCACACCTCGTATTTTGTTCCGGTAACTGGTTTTTGCTGACTGTAGCACCTGGCAGTTGTAAGCCGCATTCACTGTTCGTTGATCGTGAAGAAAATCAATGAGTAGAACTCCCCTTGAGTCAAAAAAAAATGGTTGCAAGAACTTTTCCGGCTGAGAGACGAGTTTTGGCTTTCACTGGGCAGCCTTCATCCTTCCTTCGCCACTCCTTACTTGCCATTTTCGATTCGGGGGTGTAATGGTGACTATTTTTTGTTTGCGCCCCTGAAAGAATCACTTGGAGGAAAACGATTTGAAAACAATGAAGACGTCGAAAAGCACGTGCGCGAATGGTTAAAAACTCGCCCTTAGTCTTTTTATGAACAGGGAATATTCAGGCTTCCAAATCGGTGGCAGAAGTGTGTAGATAATGCAGGAGACTACATTGAAAAATGTTGAAGGTATAGTTTCTGTATAATATTATTCAATAAATATAATTTTGAAAATTACAGTTTATATTTGATTCACCCTCGTAATAATAGATTTATTGTCATATGGTATATGGTGCTAAGCTAAATTAAAAAATAGGTTAGATGCATAAACCGCACACTTTGACCACAAATTAAGTTCCTTATAGTAGTTAACAAACAAAAATACGTTACTGGTATGTCGAAACCTTATTATAAGGTACCTTCTGTGAACTCATTGTGGCTGCAGAGGTGTACCCTTACAAGCTTGAGTTGTTCCGTGACGAGAAACTATTGGCCTGCTATGGAGAGGAAGTTGAGGGGGTTAAAAGAATTATTTTCTCTGGTGGTGACATGCAAGGCCAGTTGGATCAACTTATTCCTTACGAGCACCCTACCAACCTTGCTTCACCAGGACGAGAGCCCTGTCATGTGCTGCAGTAACGGGAAAGTCCAAATTCCTCCATTTCAAGAATATGCTGAACTCTTGCACAACCTCCTTACTTATGAACATCCTGAGGTTGAGCATTTTCTAAATAATATTTAGAAATAGAACGGTTGTTTCCAAATGAAGTCGTTTAGAGCAAAAGAGATAAAAGAGGGGCATTTCATGCCAACATTTAAGGTGCAAGGACATGTATACCACAGAATAGGGAGTTTGATGCCTCGAACACAAAAGCAGCCGTATTTTATTCAGATAAATTTTTTTTGGGGATGACAACCATGAAAGAGACATTTTCCATGGTTACTTTTAGAATGTGAAGCATGTATTGGTAGGCCAACTCCAGAAAATTGTTCATGAACATAACAAGTATATCAAGGACTTCAGAGCTTCTGTTGAGTCTGCTCCTTAAGATGTACAAGATTTCCAGGTAGTTATCAGTGCTGACAAAAAGCCAGGTGTTAGAAAAGCGAGACATTATTCTCGACTGATAAGAATTAGGGAGTTCTATCGAGCGTATGATTCTTTTCAGTATCATCTCATTTTCTGCCAGAAGAAGATGGGTACAGTCAAGGAAGTCTCAGTTGAGTCTGCTCCTAAACATCTACAAGATTTCCAGGTAGTAGTCAACACTGATCAGTGTTGACAAAAAGCCTTCAAATGCTCACTGAGGACGTTACAATACTCTTATCTCTAACGAAGTTGCCTTCATAATTGTTGGCTAGGTGTTAGGAAAGCGAGATATTATTCTCGACTGATAAGAATTAGTGAGTTCTATCGAGCGTATGATTCTTTTCAGTATCATCTGCCATAGAGAAAATGGGTACAGTATTAACATCCCTCTGCGTGACCCAAACACAAATACACCACTTAAGAAAACTGTCTGCAGCTGATTTTTACGCCTATATGTTGATGGAGCGAGAAGGCAAAAACCTTATTTATTTTACTTTCGTAATTCCTCAACCAATTTGTCCTTTATATGTAAGGAAAAATAGAAACAGAAACACTAAACTTTATTCGAAAAAGACAAAAAATGAGAAGTGGAGACTATATTCACTTAAAGTATGCCATAAGAAAAGCTGATGGCCTGGTATCGGAACTGGGTAAGATGGTAGTGCTGCCATCAAGCTTCATTGCAGGACTGTTAAAATTAAAAAAATTAACTTCTGCAAATTGTCAAATTTACTTCTTGAAATTATTCTAAGAATGGAATTCTTTAGGTTTATGTAAGTAATAATAATTATCAACATTAAGGTTAACTTTTACTAATTTAAGTTGTCTTTAATCCTAATGATATTAAACCATAGCGGGGCACGGGCACTTTCAGCTAGTATAATATAGATATATTCATTGTGAAAAAGACAATAAAAAGTAGAAAATAATACAGATTGATGTAAACTGCGCAAAAATGAATAGGGATATTGCTCATTTTGCGTTATTTACTTTGGCTACCATTTTTGTATTATTTTTATTATAAACTGCATTAATATTCATCAGAAATTATAATGTTTTTTGCTGAAATAAAATACTATTAATGGGTTTTAAAAAATAACAAAAATAAAACGTTTTAGTTGCATAATTGTTTTTATTGAACAGATTAGTTTTTGGAAACAATTAATACCTTGTATAATGTCCTCTGTTAGCCAAAACCTGTGTGCACCTATTAGGCATACTATTAATAATGTTGTCACTGGTTTTTTTGACGAATTTCACCCCAGAGATGTTGCAATGCTGCACTCAGTTGTTGAACGTCAATTAGGGGCGGATGATGATTAAGAAGCCTTCTCTGTAACGCGTCCCACATGTGCTCAATAGGATTGAGGTCTGGAGACAATGGGGGAAGGGCCAGGCGGGAAATTCCCAGGTTTTCTAAAACTTGATGAACAACTATTCCTCTGTGAGGTCGAGCGTTTTCCTCCAGAAATCGAAAATCTCTCCCAATGAGATCCCTAGTTGGAGGGAGGTATTCCTCAATAATTTCATGTGCATATCGAGCTGCTGTGAGGTTGGTTCGTCCTCCCGTGTAAATACCAGCCCAGACCATTACACCACATCCTCCAAACTGCACTGAAGGCACAATAAACTGGGGCATTGTTCGCATTCCTTGATCTCTGTAGACTCTTCGGCGTCTGCTGTCACTATACCGACAAAAACGCGACTCGTCGGTAAACATCACAGCATTCCAATTTTTGTCCTCTTCTAGTCGCTCGCTGCACCACATTCTTCTGAGCTGCTTGTGGCAAGCTGTTGCTGCAGGTCGTCTCTAAGGGGCATATGATGTAAGGCTAATTTCCCACAAACGATTACGAATCATTTGTTTTGATAAAAGTCTAGGTAAAACACCTTCAATTTCATTGAGGATCTGGCGTGCACTAAGAAAAGGGTTTCTTCTGGCAGTGATAAAAATATTTTTATCCTCTCTTTTAGTTGCAATACGTTGTGATCCACTGCCCGGCCTTCTATTGGCACTCCCAGTCTCTCGGAATCGAACTAAAGCCCGGGAGATGACACTCTGGGAAACGCGAACCGCCTCTGCAATATCAACTTGTCGATGACCTTGATAATGTATTCTCACTATAATTTCGCGAACTTCGGGTTCAAGATGATGTCTGTCCATGTTTATTGAAAGTACTACTGGATTAAAATAAGAGAAAAGCTGTTTATTTACAAAATGATAAATCTTCATGTTTACTTTTCTTAAGAAAACTTGTTATAAATTAAAGGTTTAACAATTGTTTTGACTTTGGTTTGTATTTTCTATTTTGTTGTACCCTACTAATATTGAATAGATTGGCTAATTTAATTTAAATGACCGGATAAGGGATAAAGAAGGCATACCCCTATTCATTTTTGCGCAGTTTATTAATTGATGAGGAGATTAATGATATTAATAATGATATTAATAAAATAATTGATGATTGCAATAATATCTCCTGAGAAATATAATAATAATTTGAGGTAGTATGTAGTAATAATATTAATATATATTTATTTATAAATTATTATATTTAGTGTTGTAATAGTCATAATACAGTTTTTATTGTTTGAATTCTATGTTGTAGGGCTTGAGAAAGTGGCATTGTCCATGAAATGTAATCCAGTTTTATATTACAAAATGTGTTTGTATAAATAAATATGTTTCAGGAAATAATATTGCAATCATTATCCTAATATCATTAATCTCCTCATCAATTAATACATCATATGAACATGGACCACAATAATCTTATCCGTAATCATAATTTATAGAACTGTTCACAACTTTTAAATCATGGTGATAATAATAGTAAGTTGTTGTGATGAATGAAGTACCTTATAATATTATTTTAACTAAATATGCATAATTTGTTATTAATATAATTAACTGTTATGGCAAAGTTTATTATTTTAAGAAAACTTTACTACATAACATTTTCTCTTAATACCTGGTGGAATTAGCGGTTGGTTTGGATAATCTTTTCCTTTTTGCCACTAATAGTAACGCCTTTATTGTTAATGCTAGCTGAAAGTGCCCGTGCTCCGCTACGGTTTAATACGAGTATCATTAGGATTAAGGACAACTTAAATTTGTAAAAGTTAAGCTTAATGTTGATAATTATTATTACTAAAGAATTCCATTCTTAGAATAATTTCAATTAGTAAATTTGACAATTTGCAAAAGTTAATTTTATATTATTTTGATAGTCCTGCAGTGAAGCTTGATGGCAGCACTACCATCTTACCCAGCTCTGATACCAGACCAGCTTCTCTCATGGCATCCTTCAAGTGAATATAGTCCCCACTTCTCATTTTTTCTGTCTTTCGAATAAAGTCTAGTGTTTCTGTTTCTATTTTTCCTTACATATCAAGCAAAAATTGGTTGATGAGATTACGAAAGTAAAATAAATAAGGTTTTTCGCCTTCTCGCTCCATCAACATATAGGCCTAAAAATCAGCTGCAGACAGTTTTCTTAAGTAGTATATTTGTGTTTGGGTCACGCAGAGGGATGTTAATACTGTAGCCATCTTCTCCATGGCAGAGAATGAGATGATACTGAAGAGAATCATACGCTCGATAGAACTCATTCTTATCAGTCGAGAATAATGTCTCCCTTTTCAAACACCTGGCCAACAGTCAAGTAGGTAACTTCGTTAGTGGTAGGAGTATTGTAACATCCTCAGAGAACATTTGAAGGCTTTTTGTCAGCACTGATAACTACCTGGAAATCTTGTAGATCTTTGGGAACAGACTCAACAGAAGCTCTGAAGTCCTTTTCTGTGTTATACATGTCCTTGCACCTTAAATGTTGGCATGAAATGTCCCTCTTTTATCTCTTTTGCTTCAAACGACGTCATTTGGAAACAACCGTTCTATATCCAAATATTATTTAGAAAATGCTAAACCTCAGGATGTTCGTAAGGAAGGAGGTTGTGCAAGAGTTCAGCATATTCTTGAAATGGAGGAAGTTAGACTGCAGCACATGATAGGGCTCTCGTCCTTCCATTTTACATCATAACACCCATTGCAAGTTGACCGTTGCCCAATATCGACTGTTTAATCTTTTGGATATTCAGTTGTTGGGTAATACTTGTAACCTGAATGATTCTTCAGAGTCCATGACTGCAACCTTTCCATTGAACGTCTTTCATCATGTTTTGTTACAGCAACACGTTTAACATAAGGATTATTTTCTGAGTATTTTTTTGAAGACTTTCTATGGATTTCAGGATGGGTTTTGTTATACTTCTATGTACTACAGCCCCTCTATGTATATTTGGGTGATCCTCAGTATATGTGTGTACAACATTTCTTTTAACTTCGGGTTGGTTCTCTTTATGTTTGTTAACCGCTTTTCTGTTAATGTTTTTCTCGGATAATTTTTCCTGTATTTTTTAACAACTTTCCTATTAACCTCTACATGTGCTTGACTATATTTTTGAAGCCGATTTCCTTAGTTGTTTGTTGTGAACTAAATCTCTGAATCATTTCCTGCGTTATTCTCATCTGAACTGAGAACAAAGGTAGATTGTTGGTTCAAGGAATTTTAAAAACAGTATCCATATAGCAGATTTGAAAAATACAACTGGAGCCTGGTTGAGAAATGCTGATTTGAAAAGGACCAGGTTCAGAACAATTATATTTATCTTATCAAGCTAAAGGAAGAGTAGTTGGGGAAGAAGCTACTGGTGAAGTAAGGTTGGTGGGTACATCCAAGTGGCCTTCCGTGTCATCACCAGAGAACTTAAGTCTTTTAACCTCCTCAACTTCCTTTCCACAGCAGGCTAATAGTCCCGAAACTCAAACTGGTAAGGGTACACTCTGCAGCCAACATGAGTTTACAGAAAGTATCATATAATAAGCTTTCCACATGCCAGTATCGTATTTTTGTTTGTTTACTACAATAAAGAACTTAATTTGTGGTCAAAGTGTGCGGTTTAAGCATCTAACCTATTTTTTAATTAAGCTTATCACCACATACCATATGACAATGAATCTATTATTATTTGCCCAATAAAATCAAATGAGTACTTTTATTTTACCCCTTTGTAGTACCGATACAGGGCAAACTACTTAGAAAATAATTGTTATCGTTCATCCAACATCTTGTAAGAAGCAACTTACTAAGTTTCATTAAGATCAGTAATGTTAATTCAAAGAATTTCCTATGCTTGAGAAATCATGTTTTTCACGAATTACACGCGATCCAGGCCGATTTTTTTAAAATCCTTTCTGAGCGAGCACCTACGGCCCTAGAGGAAGCCACATACGAAATTTCATTCCAATCCGTTCGTTGGTTTTTGAGATTTCGTGTTAAATGAGTGAGTGGTATTTGACAAATATATAATAGATAAAAAACAAATCTAATAAGTAATAATTCTATATAACAATTTATTATTAAGATAATTACTGTTATGGTAAAGTTTATTATTTTAAGAAAACTTTACTACATAACATTTTCTCTTAATACCTGGTGGAATTAGCGGTTGGTTTGGATAATCTTTTCCTTTTTGCCACTAATAGTAATGCCTTTATTGTTAATATCAAAAAACAAATCGATAAATTAGAAATAAAACAAGAATTTAGGACTATATTCAAAACAAAAAAAAAATATCATTAATGATATATACACAAATAAAAAAGAAATAAATTAAATACATTTATTAAAAAAACAAAAACAAAACTGAATAGGCTAATAAAAATAAATTGAAAATTCCAGCACCTATATCTAATAATAATATCCACAGCAATAACTACACCTCTATAAGTGTGGGTAACATTAAACATAAATACAATATTTATGATTTTTAGTATAAGACGTCCAACAACAAGTTGAGAAAAGTTATAAGAAAATATTAATTATTACATAATAATAATAGAATAATTAATAAAACTTAATCCAGAGATCGGTCTCGTTCGTTCCAATAGGGGCAAGACCAGCAGTAGTGGAACGAAGGCAGACCGTACCTGGAACGTTCCAATCGGAACGAAGGCAGACTGTACCTGGATCGTTCCAATTGGAACGAAGGCAGACTGTACCTGGATCGTTCCAATTGGAACGAAGGCAGACTGTACCTGGATCGTTCCAATTGGAACGAAGGCAGACTGTACCTGGATCGTTCCAATTGGAACGAACGCAGACCGTACCTGGATCGTTCCACCACTGCCGGCCTTCCCTCTATTGAAACGGAATCTAATGTATTTGCCCGATTATTGGTCTTATTTTTTTTCAAGTTATAACTTGGATTATTACTTACTATGAAATACCATAATTAGTAGATAAATTATTTATTTATCTTTAAATCGTGAAACCAAGTTATTTTATTTTAACAATTTTGTTATATGCCCTTATTAACTGTGCCTGTATGTAATGGAATCTTTTATCTATGACTAGAAATTAAGATAACAAATTATACTTTAAAAAAACTAAAAAAATACAGGCTTTAATAAAATAAAAAACCGAGCTAAAAATTAGAAAGTAATTTTTATTTCGTGAATAGTTAGTGTTATGACAATAGAAAACCAGACTATCAATTATGATTAATTAATTTGGCATAAAATTTAAGTAAATCTTAAGTTATTCATAAAATAATTGAATTTATAGTAAAGAAGCGTGGGGTGCTAGATATTAAATGTTAGAAAAAAATTATTGGTAACTATTTATAAAAGTAGAAGTTATTGAGAAAATAATAATAATTTACTTTCTAACAAATAGGGATAATCAATTAAGTTTTATTAATTACTCTATTAATATTATGTAATAATTTATATTTTCTTATAACTTTTTTTTTTTCTTATAGCTTAACATATTATTGGACGTCTTATACTAAAAATTATAAATATAGTATTCTTTGAAAGGTTTTTTGTATGTTCTTCTTCATTATAAATTATGATTATATCAGCATATACTTAAGTTGATTAATAGTATTTTATATAAGTTTGAGACTGGTTTATTTTTTGGCACAGCATTTAAAATTGTGAATAGTAAAAAAAAAAATAAATAAATTTAAAAAAAAAAAAAAAAAAAAAAATATATATATATATATATATATATATATATATATATATATATATATATATATATATATATATATATATAAAAAAAGCAATGAATCTAATAAAATAAATATAGTATTTATGTTTGATGTTACCCACACTTATTGAGGTGTAATTATTGCTGTGGATATTATTATTAGATATAGGTGCTGGAATTTTCAATTCATTTTTATTGGTTTATTCATTTCTTTTTAAATAAATGTATTTAATTTATTTCTTTGTTATTTGTGTATATATCATTAATGATAATTTTTTTTGTTTTGAATATAGTCCTAAATTCTTGTTTTATTTCTAATTTATCGATTTGTTTTTTATATTAACAATAAAGGCATTACTATTAGTGGCAAAAGGAAAAGATTATCCAAACCAACCGCTAATCCACCAGGTATTAAGAGAAAATGTTATGTAGTAAAGTTTTCTTAAAATAATAAACTTTACCATAACAGTAATTATCTTAATAATAAATTGTTATATAGAATTATTATTTATTAGATATAATTAATAAAACGAACCGGCCTGAGTTCGTTCCAATTGGAACGAGAAAATAAGACTCCTTCCGTTCCAAACGAAAGACCGGTCTTCGGAACGTTCCATCTCTGCACTACTGACCGGGGACTAGATTTTGCGGAAGGCACCTCCTCGAGCCGCCTTCGATCTATTCAATGGGTTCCATAACTACAGCTTCTTTTCCAGCGCAATTTTCGCGGGAAATGAAGCAGGTGTGGCCGTAGCCTAAGCACTGATAATGCAGCCTATTATCCGCAGGTTTTTCTTAATAGTTTCAGTCTATCAGGATTACCAATTCATACATTAAAATTAAAAACTGGATGTCCAATTATAGTTTTTACGTAATCATTAAGGTTAGGCGCCACTGAAACATAACTGGCGTACTAGACTGGACCCACACTGTGGTTTTAATAGGGAACGGCGACACCGGGACCAGACTTGATAGTCCAAGAGCCGAGGCCAAATTTCGTGACTTATTTGAAGAAAAATTTTAGACATACAGCCATAAAATGTCCACCCTCAGCAATCAATTTGCACTTGTCTACCAACTCAAAGCGGGGGCGTTTCAAAATGGCGACCACCGAAAGGGGGTAGCAAATATCAAAATATAATATTATTTGAAGATGATTTATTTAAAGCAAACAAGAAACTGCAAACCCCCTAGGTGACAAAAAACGCTGTCTGCCAAAATTTGGAGGGGGCGTCGCATCGGGCAGACAGAATTCAAAATCCTCGTTTTTTGAGTCCAAAAGTGGACCATTTGAAGACGATTTATTTCAAGCACACAAGAAACTGCATGGTCACTAGATGACAAAAAACGTTGTCTGCCAAAATTTGCAGGGGGCCTCGCACCGGCAGACAAAATTCAAAATCCGCGTATTTTCAGTCCAAAAGTTGACAATTTGAAAACGATTTATTTGAAGCACACAAGAAACTGCATGCTCACTAGATGACAAAAAACGTTGTCTGCCAAAATTTGGAGGGGGCGTCGCACCGGCAGACAAAATTCAAAATCCGCGTTTTTCAGTCCAAAAGTTGACAATTTGAAGACGATTTATTTGAAGCACACAAGAAACTGCATACTTCCTAGATGTCAAAAAATGTTTGCCAAAATTTGGAGGGGGCTAAGCACCGGCAGACAAAATTCAATATCCGCGTTTTTTCAATCCAAAAATTGACAATTTGAAGACGATTTATTTGAAGCACACAAGAAACTGCATACTCCATAGATGACAAAAAACGTTGTCTGCCAAAATTAGGAGGGGGCTAAGCACCGGCAGACTAAATTCAAAACCCTTGTGAAGGCGTCACACCGGCTGACATTGTTCAAAACTCACATCCTTTTCGTCCAACAGTGAACTTTTTGAACATGATTTCCTTTTTTATTTGATTTATAAGTAGTTTTTCTCTAGAATAATTTAAGGAAATTATATTATGTTGCTTCCTACGTATGGTACAATATAATTATTTTAATATAAAATAATCTTGTTTAAAAATTGTAATGTTAAAAATACCAATTAATACATATGCACAGTAATAATATAAATACCGGCGATATAATTAATAAATGAATAATATTTCACCTTATAAAGTTATGAAATATGTACTATCCTGGAACAAAATACGTGGAAAACATGTAGTTCTTCATAAACCTATGTTCTTAGTCGTTTGATCGAATAACTCGGAAACCGTTCCTATTAGTATATTTTGAGCTATGTACATTATGAAGCAAATCAAATTTGCAAGAAATTTGGCGCTATTCATTTGTTTTTCTCTCATCTATAGTTTTCAAACGGTTTGGCCACCAATGATTGGCTAACTTGTGGTAAGTAACTGGCTAAATTTCCTACCATACTACATATATGAAATTTATATAAAGTCATGTAAAATACCCACGCCAGAATGTTTTGGTACATTTTTCGTTAAAACCTTAAAACTATTCGTTCGATCCAAAATTTATTTTTCTCAGCTGATAGACGACTAAATTTCCAATCAGACCCATATATTAAATTGATATAAAGTCTTGAAAAATACCAATTCCAGCACATCAAAACCTTGTACTGGTGTGAAATCCAAGTTTTTTGGCACATTTTTCGTTATTACCCCAAAAATTTTCTTCCGATCCAAAATTTATTTTTCCCAACTAATAGCTGACTAAATTTGCAATCAGACCTCATATATTAAATTGATATAAAGTCATGTAAAATACCAGTGCCAGCACAATAAAACCTCGTATTGTTGTGAAATCCAAGTTTTTTGGCACATTTTTCGTTATTACCCGAAAACTATTCTTCCGATCCAATATTTATTTTTCTCAACTAATAGCTGACTAAATTTCCAATCATACCCATGTATTAAATTGATATAAAGTCACGTAAAATACCAATGCCAGCACACCAAAACCTTGTACTGTTGTGAAATCCAAGTTTTTTGACACATTTTTCGTTAATACCCGAAAACTATTTGTTTTATCCAAAATTTATTTTTTTTCAATGAAAGCTTACTAAATTTACAATCAGTTCTTTTTATAATCCAAACCGTTCCTTTTTGTAATTTATTACTTCACACTTTTGTAGATCTGGTGGTGATTTTTCAGGTACATGATGTAATTTCAGAAAACGATGTATGCTCTTGATGATGGTTGTCATGATGTACAGCATGTTGTAGGCAATAAATTGATTCGGTCGCCGAAATGATTTTATATATAACATGCTGTAGGCAAAAAAATCATTTCGTCGGCCGAAGTATGTTCTAAATGAAGTGCAACTAACGGAAAAAATATTTAAAAAATTTAAAGCGGACTAGCTAATAGTTAAAAAAACTTTTGATTGTTTAACATACTTACAAAAAAAAAAAAAAAAAAATACCCTACTACCTTAATGATCAACGACTTCTGTTTTGATGGTAGGTTTTATTTAAAATAATGTAAAATAAACTATTTCGGTATAATAGGGGAATAATATTGATTTTAGTTCAGGAGCTTGAGTTTTATTGAACATCAAGTTATAAATGTCATCCATTTCTTCTTTAGTAGCTTTCAATGCTGCATCGATAATTTCACCTCTCTTTACTTCGTGATTTTGCTTTAAATTAAATGTCAACATTTCAGAGAGGCTCATTTCTAATGAAGATATATTGGCCCTAATGACACTTCTTTTACGACGTTTCGTTCTTTCAGAACATTCACTATAAGCTTTTGTTGGACGTCCGTGACTGCGATCGCCTAGGTCACTTTGACTGGAAGTAGATGGACCTGCTGGTAAATCATCATCGTTCGTTGTCAAATAAAAAGTGTTTTCTAGCCAATCCAAATGTTTTTTTTTAATGAAACACACTTTATTATAATTGCTGGATACATACCTGGATTTTAACTGACCGAGAATGCCTTTAAGATTTATTGAAAGTTTTTCAGGTTCTAATCCCAACTGCTCAGATACTCTCTGACGAAACTGAATATAATCCGCTTTAGTATCATCGGAGAAACAATCACTCAATTTTCTTTAACTCCACATTATAAAAAGAACTTTTAAATACTAGCACTGTTAGATAACACCGAATTGATTGACGGTAGCAGAGAAGTAATTGCATATGTAGTAAACAAAAGAAATCCAACAAGAGCAACAAAAACAACTGCCTAAATGTAAATAACAACTACTCCATGTCTTGACGGGATTTATAATACCTACAGATAAATGTAAATACCTAAAGGGCATAAACATAGAGAGTGATTTATTTTTTATAATTTATTTAATTAACTTGTTGTTTTGGAGGTTTTTCAATACATGATGTAAATTCAGAAAATGATGTATACTCCTGATTATGTTTGTCATGATGTACAGAAGTACATTCAATGTTAACAACGTACCTATGTACCTGAAAAATCACCACCAGATCTAAAAAAAATGTGAAGTAATAAATTACAAAAAGGAACGGTTTGGATTGGGAGGGGGATAATAATGAGGCACGGATCGAAACGGATATGGTTTTTTTGGATTTAATTAGCACAAAATAATGGACATCGATGTGATATAAGTTTCGACATCGTACTCCATCGTCCTTTTAAATGCTGGCTATTTTTCCAAAAATTTTACTTTTAGTTTTTGAATACTTATTTTTAATAAGTCTTCAAAAATGCGCTTAATTTTGAAATAATCGATCGTACATGATTTTGCTGTGTTAATATATAGAAACAGCTCATTTGTATCATATTACATTAAAGAAATATCACCAACAATTGAGGGTTTACAGCCATTTCATTTAACCGTACTCCTTGCATTTTAGGTCGACAATTCAGTAATTTATTATGAACTCTTCCACTTTCATGAAAATTTTTTAAATATTTTTCCCGTATATCGGACGTCATTTAAAACATATTTCTGCAATAAAATAATTTTGGCCGCTGAATTGGATTTTTTGCCCACTGTGCGACGCCCCCTCCAAATTTTGGCAGACAACGTTTTTTGTCATCTAGTGAGCATGCAGTTTCTTGTATGCTTGAAATAAATCGTCTTCAAATGGTCCACTTTTGGACTGAAAAAACGCGGATTTTGAATTTTGTCTGCCGGTGCGACCCCCCCTCCAAATTTTGGCAGACAACGTTTTTTGTCACCTCGGGGGTTTGCAGTTTCTTGTTTGCTTTAAATAAATCATCTTCAAATAATACCATATTTTGATATTTGCTACCCCCTTTCGGAGGTCGCCATTTTGAAACGCCCCCGCTTTGAGTTGGCAGACAAGTGCAAATTGATTGCTGAGGGTGGACATTAAATGGCTGTATGTCTAAAAGTTTTCTTCAAATAAGTCATGAAATTTAGCCTCGGCTCTTGGACTATGACTTGAGCCCGCTTCCTGACTCCGTAGGCGATCCGTTTATGTTTAGTGGTGGTTCAGAAATACTGGACCTGTTATTTTGTAACAGGTATGGGCTCACTGAACCGCGTCCCTGTTACCGATGTTCAGAAGTAACAGGGACGAGATACTTGCGTACTCACTTCAGTACTGGGAACAACATTCATACCTGTTACCTTCGTACTGCGTACTGTCCCAGGCTAGTATTTTTTTCTTGTCAACTCTACCTGTTACCAGATACTCGTTTACCTAAACCAGTATTTTTACTTCCACTCTTATACGGGTATTTTCTAGTTAAATGTCAGCCGGTCTTCATTGTATTTAGACACTCTTACATTATTTTGTATTTTATTATTGTTAATTTTAATAATCATTAAAATACACTTAAATATGAAATCTATACATACGCAATTATATTATTTTTATGGGTCATAAATCAAATAAAAAATATCAATGCTGTTATAAAACATCTAACATCTTAAATAATTATATATTTTATATAACCTAAGGAGATTTAAGTGTATAAGGAATATTAATTAGCAATATTATCTGCTATCACAATTATATTTAAATAACCATGTTACATAATTCCTTTTATTTGGGCATAATTTCACATTTTGGCCTATGCCACATTTTCAAGCCCTAAAAACATGAAAACATATATGGATAATAAATATGAAAATTAGTTATGACAATATTTAACCTGCTATCTATTCAATATACAATTCTGAGTCATGTACAATCATTTTGATTTGGTCAAAGAATATATCGAAAAAATTCGGATTATTTATATTATTATTTAATGTTGGTGTATTATTTGTATTGTCTATTGAATCTATATTATTCCTTAAATGTTCTATTGTATATTTGCTATTTTTATTGATTTAGAAATCAGTTATTTTCTTTTGAATGTTTCTACCTTTTTTGTTTGTTTATTGTCTTTTAAATTATTTCTGGATGGCGTGGCTAAATGGTTTATATTTATTTTATCCTCTTTTTTATTTTTTTGTATTTAAGTTCTAATACCAATATTTGTTAATTATGTTTTGGTATGAAATTGTCTTCCAGTATTTTGTATATATATTTTTTTTTTTATTTCTTTGATATATTCTGTCTGTTATGGCTATTGTTTTGAATATTACAGTATTTATGGTGTTTAGGATGTTTGCTGTAGTAATTTAGTTATCTATTGGTTTTTGTTGTCTTTTTGAACCATTTTGTTTTGATTTGGTTATTATCCAAAATAATAGTCATATCTAAAAAGTTTATTATGTTCTTTATAGATTTTTCTATGGTAAACTCTATTTTATTATTGAATTCATTATATGTATGTAATAGATTATCGATTTGATCATTTTTAATTATAATGAATAAATCATCAATGTATTTATGTAATTCTAATGATTTATTATTTAGTTTATTTAAACATTCATCGATTAGATAGTCCAACCATATTCCACTGAAATTCGCACTAAGGTAAGAAAGAGTACCATTGGTACTCCATCTAATTGCCTGTAAAATTGTTCATTGTACATGAAGTAATTATTATGTAAACATAATTTTAGTCCTTCCATGTATAGTTTTGTGTTTTTTATTGTGGTATATGATTCAATATCATTCCATTTTTCATTGATGACTTTTAAAAAAGTATCTATCAGTATATTGGTGAATAAATTTTTTATACCAAGGCTAATAAGATTGATTAAATCATTTGGTTTTAATATAGATAAATGGTTCCTTCAATCTATTGAATTTTTTACATCATAGTTGTTATTATTGTTGAGATGTGATAATGTTTTATTAAAATAGATAGTTTTTCTATAGGGCCATATTTTCCATTTATTACCAGTCTTAAATTATGGTTAGCTTTGTGTAATTTTATTGGTCCATGAGCTACCAGTGTGGTGAAAGTGTTAGGTGCTATATTATTCTTTTCTTTTTTTTGTCATGAATCCAGATTTTTCTAAATTATTTAGGTATTTAATGATAATAATAATAATAATAATAGCCTTTTATTATGTCCATGACTCAACAAATAAACCATAGTTCAAATAAATACAATACAAATAAAAATTTAACATATCTACAAATAAGTCCACAATTATTATCATATTTACAAACAAAATTCTTCTGTGAGTCTGAACATGGGCCTTCCCTCAGGGAGTATAGGTCTAGACTTTCCCAGGTGACCAGCCTACTGGGAAGCCGGGTTCGCGATTTGGATCCACTTCTCTTTCCATTTATCTCTGTCCCTTGCCATTCTCCACCATAGTGGTCCGGCTTTCTTCTTAAAGAAGTCACTCCATCTTTTCAACTGTCTTCCTCTTCGCCTTTTGTAGTAATAGGGTGTCCAAACAGTCACTTCCATTGACCACCTTTTATCAGTTCTCCTTAAGATGTGCCCCGCCCATTCCCATTTTTGCTTCTTGATATGGTGAATTATGTCTTTCAGGCCAGTCTTCTCTCTGATAATACAACTCCTAACCTTCTCCTTCCTACTGATCTTTATCATATTTCTTTCTATTCCTCTTTGCCAGCTTATCAGTTTTCTTGTTTGGGCTTTCGTTAGACACCAAGTCTGACTACCAAAGGAGACGGCTGGTAGTATCAAACACTTTCTTTTTTATCTCTTTTGGGAAATCGTTTTTCATTATTGTTTTCAACGACCAGGACTTAGCCCAACCTATGGATGTTCTTAATGATTTAATGATATTTTTGGCTAAATTATTTCCCGGATCTGTTCTTATTGTTCTATAAATATTTTTATCATTAAGTAAGTTAATAATTTTGTTATAATATTCTTCTTTTTCCATTATGGCTAATTGTTTAGTTTTATCACATCTTACGAATATAATGTTTGGATTCTCTTTTATAAGTAGATTTAAATGATTAATGTCTTTATTAATAATGAAATCCAATGCCGAAAAATTATTTCTATTTTTATATTTATCTATATAACTGTTGAGTGATATTTTAGTGTTATTCCTTAAACAGTTTTTGTGGTTATCTGTGGTATTATCATTGTCTATGATGGTTTCTAAATCTGCAATTAGTCTAATTATTTCTTTGTTAAGTTTGTACTTGTTGATATTAATATTTAAGCAAACATTAGCCCCTAATGATAAAATGTTTAATATATTAATTGGAATATTTACTTTAGTCTTATTAATAACTCTATTGCTCATGTATAATCATTCATATTTAAATTCTTTCCACGTGTTATTGTATGTTTTAAATCATGTTTTTTATGTTTAACGTTTTAAATTGTTATGTTTAATGTTATTTCAATCAATCCTTCTTTATACAATTAAACAATTAATTTTAATACTAGTTCTACCAGTGGTAAAATAATATGCAGTAGTGATTGCAATTTTTTTTTTTTTTTTTAATATTTAGGTAATAACTATTACGTTTACCATGAATTAGCAATACTGTTGTTTCATGTCTGAAAATCAAATTAGTTTTTTTTTTTACTTCACATCTTTATTATTTTTAAAGGATGGGACAAATTTAAAATATAACATACATAGAAACAATATAAGCATAGTATTATCCTATCGAACGTTTTAATGCATTCTAGAAGTGTTAAACCAATACTGCTAAAGTAGTTTAATATTCATAAATATTTAATAAATCTAATAGCTTAGTCATATTGATTATACGAGATAGCTTATCCATACAGCTTTGATTTTTCCACTGGTTAATGAAGTGCATATAAAAATTTCAATTACCCTTTTAATAAAAGATACCACAAAAACCTTTAGTTTTAGAGGTGATAAAGTATCAATGAACTATACAAAAAAATTAAAATTAGCAATTTTTTTTTCAAAAATCTTATCTTTGCAGCTATTTTATTTCTAAGATTATCATCTTCAAGTACTTGTGTAATTTATTTTTTCAGCAAAAAAATAAATAAAAATAAGTTTGGTGACTGCCCCAAATACTTTGTTAAATTATTTGGCTATATATTTATATTTATATATATATTATTAAACAGGTAGTTGAAAATGTAAACTTTTGATTACAGCCGATATTAAATAAGTAACAGATAAGCGAGTGATAGGTATGCTAGAATATCAGTGTAACAGGGTAAACCAGTACGAGTATGGAGAGACGCTGACCTTGAGACAAGTAACAGGTATTTTTTGGACCAGTATCGGTTGTCCCTGTTACTGAAAAATATCGGTTTAGACCATCTCTATTTATGTTGGGTCGGCACAGGACTCCGGTTCCCCCACTCCTACTTCCTTCCCCTTATTTCATAAACAAACCCTCGTTAGGCGGAGCGCGGCACGTAGCAGTGTCCCTGTTAGAGGTGGGCTAAACAGTTATTTTTTGGTATTAGGTTACTACGTTATGGCTCTATCCCAGTAATAGGTTATTCCAGTAATAGGTGATTCAAGTAAACCCCTGCCCTACCGCTAGAATGCGCGCCCGTCAATCACTGCTGTTGCCAATAACTCTTCGGGATCCAATAACGCTTAGAATCACTGCAGTTCTTACAATAACGCCAGTTATTAGAATCACTGCAGTTATTACAATCACTCCAGTTCTACAACAGTTCTCAACTGTTATTAGAATAACCTATTGCCAGCCATAGTTCAGTTTTTGATCACCGACCTGGCGCTAGTGGTTCTAACCTATTAAAAACTTGCTTTTAGACATTTTGACTGGTAATTCATTAATTTATCCTCCTCGCCATTGCTAATAATGTTAATAATTTGTTTATTTAGTAATCTTACAAATGATAAATAACACAAAATCAACCAAAATTATTATGTCAATTTTTTTTAACAAAAATTTTTAGAAGCCAATTAAAAGTTGTCAAAATATATAACAAATTAAAAATAAATCGGCCAACTACGATACAAACGAATTCAGCTAAATAAATCTTTAAAAAACATTGTCCTTATTTAATTGTACTGCCAAGATTTTATTTTTAAAAAATACATATAGGTGTTAGTAAAACATATTTGAACAATTATAAAGACTCAACAATTACAAGTAGCTTGTATCAATCTGTTACCTAAGCATGTATTGTGTATTAAAATATTGGCTGTAAGATAAAATAAAAAAGAAAATAACAGAGGTAGAAGCAGGATTCAGGCTGGGCCATCTTAGGTCAAGTTTTTACTATATCCCAATTTTTTTAAAAGCATTTGGTGGACTTCCAAGACTTCTGGTCCAGGAGGTACATTTAGCCTTTATCCACCTTTAGAAAGCTTTGACTAGAAAATAAGGTGTGGAAAGCACTGTTTGTCAGAGATAAGTGATAGTCTGAGATAAGGCATACAAGGCCTTTATAAAGGTGCAGAATTGGGAATTAAATTTTGAAATAGCAGCGTTACTAATTGTATACAAAAGTATTTTAAAAAAAAAGTTTTGATATATATAATCACCTACTCTCTTTAACATGGTTATTAAACAACCTTTCTAGAAATAGGAGACAAATATTAATACACGGGTTTGGAGATTTTGAAAGATATCTAATTCATAATACAAATTGCAGGAGTTTATCAACTCATTGCCACTGAGGAATGTGATCTGGAATACATGCTGAGGAAACTCTAAGCAGTATTCTGAAAAGGGCATGGAAATAAATCTAAAGAAGAAAGAGTCCCTCAACTCTTCGAGCACATTTTTTAGCATTGAAGATTAGAGATATGGAGGTCTACTAATCCTTCCTGGAAAGGAATCCTCTATTAATTAAGATATTTCATTGAAAATATTAAGAGAAAGGAAGACTGTAGGAATCCTAAACTCGTTCCTGTGGAATAAAAATGTTTCCTTTAAAAAAAAAAAAAATTAAATAAGATGATTATATCTTTCCTTATCACTATAAATTGTCTTTAAATTTGCTAAAATCTGTGGTGTGGAGAAGAAAAAGCTTAAACGCTACTATCTTTAGAGATGGGTACTCAGAGTGGAAGTTATTTCATAATAAGAGCCCATCATGTTTCTAATAATTTCATAAGACAATATATGAGAGAGGAAAAAATCACTTGAGGTACACATGATGGTACATAAGGATCAATACAATTAGGGTTTCATGAATTAATTGCCACTTTTATTGGAATTAAGTCATCAATCCTAATTGAGGAAAAAAATATTTTAAAGAGTATTTAAACCAGGAGCTCATTCAAAAAGGATGTATCAAAACAGAGGCCATAGTATATTTTCCTGAACAGATTAGAGAGTAGGTTGAAGGATGTCTGAGGAAATTGTGGATAGGGGATGTAAAGAAAGGTATGGCAGCAAACAAGAGAAAGAATAGTTGATCAAAAGATGGTTTGAACAAATAACTGATAAAGATTAGGATACAATAACTGAACAAACCTGAAGGTATTCTTCATTTTATAAGTTTCCAGAACAGAAAGGATAATTATAAAAATCACAAAATGAAATAATGTATGGACTAAAACTATATAAAAAAACAAAACAAATTACAATAAAGTTTGTACAAATTTATCAACACCCCACATTATCATTGTACAATCACAATGAGTTTTTATTTAAAAGAACTGTTCTCATAAATACTTCACCAAAATATTGGACAATACTAATAACCATACAGATTCAATCAATTTACATCAGAGTTTTTATAGGAAAAAAAAAAAAAATGAATTAAAAATATTCAGTTTATTTGTTAACAAATCTATTTACAAATATTCCAATGGATTTAACCATAAAAATGATAACTAAAAAGTTTTATGAAAGAAACCATTCACAAAAATAAAAAAGCTATATATCAAAAGACTAAATACTTACTTCAAAAAGCAGTATTATATTTTACAAACAGGTAAAAAGGTAGTGTCTCGATGGAATCTAATATAAGTGTAAATATCCTTGGAATAACTATAAATTACAAAAGTCTAAACAGATTTTACAACAAGCTAATATTTTTATGATTTAATAATCATTGCAAGATTTTAACTACTCATTATAATCATAAGATTTTAATGACATTAATTTGTCATTACATTATTATTTGTAATATAACATAAGAAAAAGCATTTGATATTAACTAGCCATTTCAACTTTTTAAAATTACGATTTAAGACCCTGAATATTGGGGAACTATTTCAGTCTAAGTAAATTTAAATTAAATCTGGTATTACAAAGCTCATCTAAAAGTTTCAGCACTTTGTATTAAAGTAGAACCTCTCTTAACCAAGAGATTTTTTATCTATTCGCAATGAAACAAAAAAAAGGAAATCATGAAGATTTATTTACAAATTAAAATCAAAGCATTTATTTTTGTTCACAGTTTCGAACTCCATCTATTGTGATATGATTGTACTATGATCACGAATTTCTGTTTTAGTTCGAACCACGGCCGCTAGGAGCGTCACAACCCACTGCGACCAGTTCTTGTTTGCGTTATTAGATCACGTGACCTATCGGTTCTTCAATAATAGGACAGCCATATGAGTTATTCGATAACAGAAGTTACTCAACAGTTATTGAGAACCGATCTAAGAACGGTAACTGGTCGAATAACCTTAACCGATCGGTTCTTCTATCTGTTATAACCTAACACCTTACACCAACAACCCCAATTTATTGTTATTTCTCCATCGTTTTCGATGGAAGATTTAATAAATTTGACTAATATTGTAAAATATAGTTATTCTAAAATACAAATTTAGGTTTATTTATAGATATTTTAAAATATGATCACTGGTAATAGGGTTTTTTTCAGTAATAGGTGATTGGTGATAACAGTTCCGAGTCAATAATAGGTTATTTTAAAGAATACGTTATTTTTGTCCCACCTCTAGTCCCTGTGAAGTTCGTAAATCATGGACATAGAAGAAAAGTGAAAATAATTTTTAAATTGTTCGTTAGAAAGCTTTATAAACAACGTGTGAAATTCACCGTGCTCCGCTCGATCTTTTATGTATGGAGATAACCATTTCCTTTGATAATTTAATGCACTTTTAATAAAACATTCACAATCGGAATCAGAGGATTCGGAATGAAGCACTATTTTAGGCCGTTAATTTCCAAAGTGTCAAAACATTTATGAATAAATTAGAAGAAGACAAGATAAAATTAATTTTGAAAGTAAAAAATGTTTTAAATTCACCGACAAACATATCCGACTGGATATGAATATGAATATGAATGAAAAAACGATTGGAATCCCGATATCTATCCTAGAATTCCCAAATTGAAATTATTGAAACTCTCAAAGAAAGCCTAAAACTAGTTAAAAAGATGTTTGTTTTCAAAATTTGAGTCCATCCATGAGAAAAACTCCGGCTACATTCGTTTAAAAAATTAAATGATTGTATCAACGGAAAAGAAATAGAAGCTGATAACCTGGATCCATCCACAAAAATTGCCCTATTACCTCCATAGATGTAGAACGTTTCTTTTCTTTCCTAAAGAACATTCTAAGTGACAGGCGGCATAATGTCACTGAGAAGAATTTTGAAATGTACAATGTGCATTTTCACGAAAGTTTTGAAAATTAATTTACTTAAAAAAAAATTATTTCCATGTAAAAGGAAATTTTAATAAATATATTTATATTTTTTTAATGAACAAATTTTTTCAAATCCCTTTATTTTTTTTTCTCCAAATTTTAAAGTATTTTAGATTGAATTAAAACTAAACGGAACGTTTGTCGAAATGTGCTTCAGTTTATGTAAGGTAGTTTAAGTTTTGCATGTTTGTGTAAATAAATGGATTGCTGCATGTATTAAGTTTTTAAATTCATGTTTTGAGTTTTTGACTGCACAAAAATCAGGTCTCTAGTGATAATTGAACAAGGTTCTAAGCGACAAAATTTCGGAAGTAGCGATTTTAAAGGTTTTTAAATGTATAATAATTAGTGCGTCATAGTATGATAAAGTAATCCATTATGTTATTATACATGTAAATATAACAAATTACAAGGTCAAAAAAAAATTAACTTACAAAACTAACAAGAACTTTATTTAGATTATGATTTTCTTTCACTGATTACTCAAAATTTTGAAGAACGTTTTTCGGGGGAGCCATTCAATTAAAAGTCAAGTTAATCAAATTCAGGATATCCGATCTCAATCAATTTGATTTAATAAATTCGATTTTGTTTTTTACATTCGTTTCTCCAATTGTTTTTTTTTTTTTTCTCATATAAATTATTATTATTATTATTTCTTTCCTCCTTCTTCTAATTGATAAAGTGCTATTATCAATTGTATATATATTAGCTTTTAGGTATTTCTAAATCTTTTGTCGTATTATCATTCAAATAGCTCTTAATATTTTTCTTCTCTATATATCTTTTCACTATATTTATTTTATTTTATTGATTTTTTTAAATATTTCTTCATTTTTCTGAACGCATTGTAATTATTATATTAGCATATTGTTATTATTATTTTTTTGTCCTATTTTTTTTCATTTATATATTTATCACAAAGTTCTATTTTCAATTGTATATTTATATATTAGCTTTATACATATTATTATTTTCATTAAAAATTAAGATAGCCAGGCTATTGTACAATTTACTATACATGTCTGTTATTCTTAGGGGACAATATGTCCCAGAATAAAGACTATTTTTTCATTACATTTATTTTAAATATATTGGTTAAATGAATAAAATAAATTGGCAAAATGAATCCATTAAGGAATCTTTTTTTTTCTCTAGTTCTTGGGCTGGCCATGAACCCACGCATCATTCACTTTTCTTTTGTCCTTATGATGTTTATTAGTTGGGTCCCAAATAACTGATTTGGCCTAGTAAGCCTCCAAAAAATGCATAACTTCTCTATTATCCCATTCACTCTTCATGCTAATAGAAAAAGTAACTAGACCACATCAAGGTTAGTAAGGAAATCGAAATTGAATAACGGAAGCGTTAAAATGTGACTTAAAAATACTTAAATGTGAATAACAGAAGCGGCTTGCCATTCGCAGAAATCTGAATCACGAGCTTAGGGGAGTGTGTACTGGGTGGACACCTCGTTTCCTCTCACTGCCGGCATAAGATTAGGTGTTTGGCTACTTTAGATGAAGGAAAACAAAAACAAGGTAAGAATCCTTCATTTGACGCTAGTCCAGGTTTCATATGTTTCACCGGCTAGACCCTTTAATTACATTTATAAGAACTGTACATACTTTATCAACAAACAAGCAAACAGCAATAATAACAACACACCACTAGCACTTGTTTGACAACACTATTAACAAAAAACTGTTGTTGTTCTATTAACTTAATAGAACTGTTGCGAGAGGCGCCGCAGCAGCTGCCGCCAGAAAATTGAGAAGAAGAGCTCCTGCCTTCGGACTGCTCTAGGGACCAATCTAGAGTCCGCGCTCCTTCGCGTCTGTGCTATGCAAACCCACATCACCAAAGTTTCTCGTACCATTTTAAACTGTATATCTATATGTATATATGGTATTTTTTAAAAACAATTCTCAAAAATATATTACAGAACACAGTTTTCAGGTTTTAGTATATTTAATATACATTCATAAATAATTTGATACAACCTCAGGTTGAAATACCACAATTTATTAATATATAAATATCTCTTACGTAATTATACCATATCTCATATAAAAAAAAAATTATTTAATGAAAACAGCGTTATCAATAAAATGTTCATTGGACACAACAGTAATAAAAAAACTGGAACTTTATACATCATCTGAAAAAAACAATAAAATTGTGGTTCAAGCGAGTTTTCTAAATTGTCTATCTATGTATTGTGAAATCACCAAAGGGGAAACGTGGGATTCACAGCAATGGGGACTTCCAAGTATTGGTTTGTTTTCTGGTCTTCCCATGATTTGCTAGATTTCTAGTCTGCCCATAGTTTGTTAATTTTCACGACACGCCCCGTTGAGCTCTGGTTTATTAAAAAGTTTTATTAAAAAATGCCTTGTATTAGTACGTTAGAGACATTGTAAAGTCAAATTAAATGAAGTTCAGCCGGAAAAACTTCTTGAATTTCTCTTTGTCCTTCTGGTGTTGCAGCTCAATCAACGAAGAGAGAAAACCTTCTTTTCTTCTTCGGAAAAACATGGGGTCAATTGATCTGTTCATAACATGGAACTCCTCTTCCTCCATCAACAACAACACCAGTTTTCTTCTCAACATACTCCGCTGAAGACAGAAAACGAATTGATAAACTTAGTGGAAACCCGCTTGTGGACGCAGCAGCGACGGTTGGCTGCTCCATGCGGAAGCCCAGCTTAACGGAGTCATATTTTGAACTATACAGCTCCGAGTCTCTCTTTTGACTGCTTGATTTACTCGCCAACTGGCGACTGTAAAAATCCGCTTCTAACGGTTTTTTCAACATATTTTCTTAAGGAAACAGGTAATATACGCGATATTTGCTTGCCTTCCGTATCTGACACTTTCGTCCGCCAAATTTGAATTTGAAAATTTGTATCATAACAATATATTATACATCTTGATGAATATTTGAAAAAAAAAAAAAAAAATCAATCAACAAACATATCGCTGTACATTCTGTATAAAGCTGTGTTAAACTTTCGATTAGGAGTAATTTATCTAGTTGTAATAAAATAATCAAGTTAGCAGAACCATTCATTATATATATCTCCGATCCTTCCATTATACCAGGAGCTGCCCAAGTACTCCTCTATAGGTGGAGTGGATGAAGTATAGTCCAAGTCCAGGGCAGTTTTGCGACAACATAACTAGTTAAGGGGCATTCGTTATCAACTACATACATTAACTGCCTAACTGAAATGACTCACATTGGTTCTACAGAAATTTATGATATTGGAGGAATAAAATTTAAGTTTGAGTATTAATATTTTAACTTATAAAATATAAATAATAGACCATTATTGGACGTCTTTGGATATTTTTGTCTAAATTAACGATTAAATAAACATGTATTAAATTATTCAAGTCCGGAGATTAGGTTCGACTAGTCTTATATAAATTATTTTTTACTTATTGCTCCAATCAGAACATATCACTCATTCAGTGAAACAACGACTTTACTAAGAAATTCGTTAAAATAAAGAAGATGGGTCAAAATGCTTCCAAAAGGATCATACACTGGGCAAAAAATGTCTGGAAACATTTGCCAAAATCTTATTATCTTATGCTTATACTCCTCCTGTCTAAAACAGGCAATTTCCCATTGTTAAACTACTCTTATTTTCACAACAAAAATTAATCTTTAATTTTAACATAACATATCATTGCATGCATATCAACAGCAGTCAACAGAAAACATTAAAGCAAAAAAAGTCTGGAAACACTTGTGTAATAAAAGAAAACAAAACATTTCAACAATAACAACAGATTATACTCGCTATGGGCTTTTAAGGACAAAGGTCTGAAACAATTCTTATCATTAGAAATCCTTTTAATCTGTTATTATGATTCATGATGGAAGTGCCAAAAGCCATTAACGAATTAATTGTTTCCTTAAGAAATCAAGGTAATCCTGGGAGGGAAATTGGGAGGACTGTCAGTAAAAACGTGGGTACAGTATCTAAAATTATATAAAGAATTAGGCTGTGCATCCAGCAGACTACAGAACAGGCTTCCACCAAAAATAAATAAATTGCACAAGCGGGAAACTTTCAAAACTGTCCCTGACATACTGTGCACTAGCGCTCCGAAAATTGCTACTAACTTGTCTTGTGGCTATGGTAAATAAGTTATGGAAAAGTGATTTATTTGGTCAAATCGCCAGGAAGAAACTATTCATTAGCAGGTTAAATCGTTAGCACTATTTGGAAATTATTGAAGTGTATGTACAAAAGCCTTCATCGCTCTGGGAATCTGTTATTTTCTCGGACAAAAGTCGATTTAACATTTTAGGCTTAGAAGGCTGCCAAAAAATGTAGAATATGTTAGACTTCCCAACAAATATGTTAGAGAATGACCAAATCTAAAAGATTAAATGGGTTGAAAAAAAACAAATAGATATTTTATTTTCTGGTATTTCAACCATTGATAGACTCCCGAGGTCGGAGGCCCCTGGGCTGTACCCAACCTCTATAAAGTGGGTACCTTTAGTCAAGAAAATCTAGCGGTTTAGATTTCAGACAAATCTCCTAGCGAAGGAGCCAACAACCATTGGCCTAGTAATAGTACAACCTTAGCTAAGTACTGAACCCAAGACAGGTTTTTTTTAAATTTATAGCGCTACTGATATTATCCAAACCATTACAGGTAACAATAAGAAACTAATGGATCAAAATGTTATATACTGCAAGCAGTTATCAAAATGCTCTAATGACCAACAATTTGTTTATAATTTGTATTTATTTATTATATAATATTTCATGAGTGATCATAGCACATTATATATTTTTTAACAGAAATTTGTTTGTTTAACAGTGAGACGTTTTGGGGAAGATCGGAAGAGGGAGACCTGGCCAGAGAAGATGTTCATGAGCGACTTGGTGCCACCTCGTTGGCTCTGCTACTTACCAATGGCATCTTATCTCTTATATTACCTCACCGGTTTTTTAGTTTTTGGCCTCGCTAGGAACCTTCCTCTCTCTCAAATGTTTGTATTTTTTGTTGAATTTTCACAAGGACACCCGAGTAATGGTTTTTCCAGAATGGGCTACTGTTGGTACCTCGAGGGCCTCGCCATACTAACTGGAGTAAATATAGCTATTTTAAGAGATTCACCGATGACATGTTTCACTTCTCTGGCTCAACCTCTAGGGCTCCTTACTAATTCTATGGACTAGGATCTGGAATGGAAAAAAAAAAAAAAAAAAAAAAAAAAAAAAAAAAAAAATTGATAAGGGGCAGACTTTTGTCATAATTGCAATTAACTAAGCTGCAAAAAAAAAAAAAATTTAAGTTTCAAAACATCGCAGTTAAACATTGCCATACACATCTAAACTATCAATAACAAGAGTAGCCTTGTCAAGTAGAAAAAATGATTTCTCTTCTAAAAAGTAAGTTTCTATTGTACATAAACCGTGAAATTTATGAAATTCTTTTTTTATGTCTTCTTTTATTACAAACTTAATCCTTTTGTTAGCTTCAATTCAAATTCTTCAGTTTATCTTTATTCCAATAATATTCTGTTAGTTGGAGGTCACTTTAATGGCCACTTGGCTAGTTGTAAGGATTAGAGTTAGTTGTGGTAGATGAATATAATTGTGTATGTTTTACATAGCCCAATGCCTGTATTAATTTACATTCTATTAGTTATTATTATAAATACCATTTTTTACTGTAAATAATTTTATAATATTAGAACTTTCTAGGAGTATGTATTTCATTATTAAATTTAATAACAAATGAATTACTGATTCTAGAAACAACATAAGTCAATATGTTTATACTATGACTTATGTTGTTTATCGAATCAGTAATTCAAATACGTTTAGCTTTTATGTTAATGTAATGTAATTCATTAGAGAAAAAAATATATAATCAACTGTCAAGTTGTATTTTTTTTTTTTTTTTTAATTTATCAATTTGCCTTTTAAGATTCTTAACCTTAATTAAAAATCTATAAACTACCGTGTCGGTGTGTCATGTTTTTAAATTTGATTTGTTCCCCTTATAGACTGGGAGCCAGCCACATGCAAATTTAATTGGAAAGACATGAATTTGTTTTCTAACCCATTTTATAGTATCATCTGCCTTAAAATGAGATATCGTGGTCTGGCAGCTTGTATCCGTCGGAACGGGGTGTGGCGCGCACTTAAAATCGCCCAAAATTGCAAACAATAATTGGGAAGACATGTTCTTGAGTTTGGTTTCATTTTTTAGCGTATCCCTTTCTAAATACGAATTAAGTGGCCTGGCAGTCCAAAAACCCCGAAATGTTAGCACTATTTTTATTTTTCACTTATATCTCATTAAATATGTAAATTTGCTTGACATGGCATACTTACAATATTAAATAGCACTAAATTGTTTTTAATTTAAGCCTAACTGCAGCTCTGTAGATCAAGTTCTTGCGGAGATACAGTTCTCCAAAAACTGGTGATTTTTCACAAAATTAGATTTTTCTGTTAAAAATATAAAGTTAACGGCCAAATACTGATAAAAGTACTTGTTTTACAAAGACACCTTCCAAAAATCATTTAAAGGAAATTTAATTAGCTTTATTTTATACCTAAAAGATGCTTGTAGGTCTAATAGTTTTCTAAGAAAGTGTAAAAGATTAAAAAATAGGTTTTGGAGAAAAAAATCATATAGGCTGGTTTGACAATTGCATGAGTCGGAAGGAACCAACCTATATACATGTATTTGTATAAACTTTTATAAACCTGATCTCATGAGAGCATAGCTTTGTGGTGACGCATATCGCAAAAAAGTATTAAGGGTGTTATCCTAGCAACCTGAGAAGTAAAACCAAGACCCTCGGTTTGAATCGAGTTTTGTCTACGGGAGGAATGGATCCTTAACAATTAATGTTCTGCCCTCTAACCTCTCAGCAGAAGAAAAAAAAAAATCTCCCAAACCAAATTTCCATTCTTAAAATAAAGAGCAAAATTAATTTTTAAAAAATCTCCCAAACCAAATGTCCATTCTTAAAATAAAGAGCAAAATTAATTTTTTAAAAATCTCCCAAACCAAATGTCCATTCTTAAAATAAAGAGCTAAATTAATTAAAATAAAAATAAATATACCATCATTTTAAATAATAATCTCAAACTAAAACATAACAAGGCTTATTTTATGAAATATATTTATTACAAAATAACTACAAAATTATAACAGATTTTGGTAACAAGCTATGATTATTTTATAATGCATAACTTTTGAAAAGAACTTGTACAATATAAAAACTATATTTTGTCAAAGGTTTTTAAATTTAATAAAATGTAACAATAAAAAAATAAAAATAAAAATACCTTTATGGGACATTAGAAAAACAGACTTTTTTTTTTTTTTTAAACAGATAAGACATTTAAATTTCTCCTTACATTTGACACTTATTAGGTCTAACGTTTGAACTGCCGAGTTGCCTCGAATAAATAAGAATGACCTATCTTTTCAACTCTAGTTTTATTTTCTGCCTGGAACAAAAAAATTCAGAATTCGAAATATATAATACTAAATATTATTAAATTGGAAAGATATAAATAAAACCACACAAGTGATAACTACTAATAAGAATGATTTGAATTTTAAAACACACAAGTTTAAAATATTCAAGAAAAAATAATTGTATCTTATAAATGATTATAAAATTAGATCTTTCTAAATTCAAATCATTTCTCTTAACATTCAATTATCATTAATGAAAAAATATTAAATTAGTCTATAATAGATAAACATAATATAATCATGCAAATCATTTGATTGTTCAAAATTATTGAAATTTAAAATTATTGTCTTTATTTGTTTATAATTGACTGTGTACCCCCTTCTACAAGACAACAAGAGAGACCAAACTGCTAAAAACCAGTATTCAGGTAACAGTGTTAACATTTTTAAAATATTTAGTTCGTATTTAATTGATTTGGTTTTGTTCATTCTTATTTTATCTAAAACTTTAAGATACAGTCAGATTTAAATTCATAGATCAAAATCAACCAATAACAATCGGTTTTAACAGAAGTTGCTTTTGTTTAAATTTAAAATCCAATTTTTTAATTTTAGATAACTTGAAGGTTAGAAATGAATTAGGATAAGTTATTTCAAAAGCAAATATAAACTTTCTTTCAAGTCTATCTATTGACTAACTTATTGATCTTAAGTCAATAACTGTTTCATACCACACAGTTACTTCCACTTAATGTCATCTGGCCAAAATAAATAAATTAACAATTTTTTGCTATAAATAAATAAAGACAATGAGTTCATAGGCTACTTGGTGGAATTAATTCATTTCTGACACATTTTTGGATTTTGGCCACTATCGTCTCAAAAATAGATAAAATTAAATATAGCAATTAAATTAAATTAAAAAAAAGTTAGTATGAAGAATCATAGTTTAACTTTATTAAGGAGGAGGTGGAGGATGGGGGGGGGGGGGGGGTGAGTATGGAAACACTGTATTGCAACAAACTTCAACTCATATTTATTACAATATAATCAATATCAGGTTTCAAAATGTTTTAGATATTACATTTAAAAAGTTAAGCATACAAATTTATTTTAACTTTAAATCATATCTTAAAAATAATACAATTTCAAATATTCTTGATGTGAATGTATATGAGTATATTTTGTTACTATTTTAATCGCCTATATTTTGCTATAGAGATTGCAATACGATATTCCTGTTCATGTTCCAATGAAAAAACTTAACTTAATAAAAAGATAATAAATTTTAAATAAATACAAAAATCTTTATACAGAAATGTGACATTTAAAATGCTTCCAGAAAGGTGATTAGAATATTTACTTTAAACATTGGTCAACACGTTTATATCGTAGCGTTACAATAATAGATAGAAATCTATCTAATTAAAACTTAACATTGATTAAACAATGCAGTGAGCTATATGTTATATCAAGATTTTTCTCACCTCAATGCTTTTAATACAAATTATTAAAGCCAACAATACAATAAACTTATATTATGTAAAGAAAAAGAAAAATATGATCCTTGCAGCGTAGGTTATACTGCAGCAATATAGTTATTAATATTATTTAACAAGACAATATATTACCAAATTATAAATAATTTCAGTTTTCAATTGATTCCATAGCAAAACTCATGACTTCATAACAGAACAGTAATTTAACAAGTTATAAATAATATCAGTTTTTGATTAATTACAGAGCAAAACTCAATTTTATAGGAGACCACTCTTGTTAAGCAACTATTTATTTGTATTGTCAACATTATAATGTTTAATAATGTCAACAACATAATATTTAATATGTAAGCTTACCATAGTTTTTTTTTAAAAATAACTTACAGTGCTTATTTAAAGGTAACCTGTTCAACCAAAAATGGCATTTTTTAATTTTGTTAAAATCCCAGGTTTTGCCTTAACTTCTGATCCCGCCATTGGCTGTTCTTGTGAGTCTATAAAACAAATTATGTAATCAGTACTCAGTTTTTTTTTTAGAAAAAAGAAAAATAGAAAATTGTTTAAAATTTAAAATCAAAAAAATCAGTCAATGGCGGGATTGATGGGATAGGATGGTACGTAAAAATATGGATATTTGTTTAATAACTTGTTGATTATTCTTCCAATTCTTACATTCCTAACTTAAATAACAAAGTGGATATTTTTATTTGATATATATATATATATATATATATATATATATATATATATATATATATATATATATATATATATCACTACATTTCAATTTACAGTTTACATATGTTAACATGTAGCTACTATGTTTTTATTAAAACATAAATGTTAGGTTAGATGGTAGGCTTAGATAGCTAGATAAACTAAAGGTCATGCTATAAAAAAATACTAGGGCATATAAGTACGCTATATGTTTATTTATGCTTTTAAGGCTACCGAGTCTTTATTCTTATCTTCCTCATTTAAATCTTCATTTTTATGCCTCCTCCTTACACGAATAGCTAATTTAAAACAAATAATAATTAATCATAGAAAATATGAATTTACTTCATAATATAAATAAAAATTATAAATAGGAAAAACCTATGGTTATTATTTTGCAACAATTCAATAATTTACATATTTTATTAGAATAAGAAAAAAAAAAAAAAAATGAAACTCCTCTATAAGAAATAGATGTAAAAGAGGTAGAATGGTTGTGGGGGGGGGGGGGGGGGGGAAGGATTGTACTAACTAATAATTTAATCCATTGTTACAATGTTACTTCTTTCGGGCGAGGACATGGTATAAGTCATGGGTCGTCCAATGGTCAACGTCAATGGCTAGCTATCTCAAGTCTTTGTTACTAAAAAAAATGTATCTATATATTTTTATGCATTCAAAAAAATAATTAAAGTAAATCAGAATTAATTATTAGAAATGCTGATAGGTAAGAAGTAGTAGTATTCATTATATATATATATATATATATATATATATATATATATATATATATATATATATATATATATATATATATATATATATATGTAATGAAAGTACAAATGACATTTCATTAATTTATTAATTAATTAATTCATCATGACGTTGAACTAGGAACAGATGATGTGCAGGTTATTTCTGTGAAATTTATTATAACGAAAATATATTGAGGAGCCAATATTAATAAACATTAAATGTCGTTTCTTTGTACTTTCAGGTAAGATAAAAGTTAAATTGTCATAATTAATGAAAATTATTGTAATAGTTGTTAATTAAAATAAAAATTTGTACTTTCAGAGAAACAATTTGTGGTTATTTCTGAAAATCCTCAATAATATATCTTTTATATATATATATATATATATATATATATATATATATATATATATATATATATATATATATATATATATATTGTATAGTATAGTACTGTGCTATGGTTGAGTCTTGCTATTCCAGACCCTGCCAAGATCATTCAAAGTCCAGGTTAAAAGGAATTTACTGAGAGGAAAATGGAAATGATAAACATTTCAAAGATTTATTTTAATACTACATCATATCCAATATACTACATACAATTTTATATGACATAATAAACATTCATAAATAAATTTTTAATCGACGAATTGAGATAGGATCAACAAAAAAAATATCTTTGTGAAGACAAAAGAAACTGACAACATGAATTGTTGTAAATAACAACAACTTGGAGATTAACACTCAACATTTACTGATCATATAATGTATAATATCAATTACAAAAAATAATTTCTAGAAAAAAACTAAAAACTTTTGAATAGCATGAGACAGCGTTGTGGCGGTGATGAAATAGTTGGGGGTTTTTCCAATTACCATTTTTTTTTTTCGAATTCTGTTTGATTTTTTTGCAGGCACCAACTCCAAAAATAACTGATCATAAATTTTGAATAGGTATATAAGTATCGATAATTTCCTTGATTGCCATTTACTACTCTTTGTTTCGAAGTAATTAAAATATTATTTTTTTTACTTTTTAGTTCAAACTTGTACATGTATGTTTAATCTTGAAGTTGGTTTTTTTTTTTTTTTTTAATTATTTTTATTTTTAATTTTTTAGTGGTGAGTGTATTTTTTTTTTTTTATACAGTCAACTCTCAATATGTCATCATCAAGAACTTGAAAAATATTTTGACTTACCTACAGTTCGACTAATTGAACAACAACTTATCAAGGTTATCATTTGACTTATCTTCATGTAAATGGGAAAATTGAACCCAAAATTGTAGTTTAAATCATTACACATATTTTGCACTAATGGGTATATGCATGTTGTTCGTACATACATATAAAGTCATTAATACAGAAAATTAAATACCAGGAACCACTTAATCATATAACTCTCAACATCACTGAACTGCGCTTTTTTCTTACAGTACTTAAAAGTAGACTTACTGCCTTCCACTAGAGGCGATATTTTCTTTATTCTTTAGGACGGTTGAAAGAGAACTCTGAATTCGGAATATACAAGCAGCAAATGCCTAACTTCTATTTCCTTCCTCCAGTTTGCAAATCATTTTAACTTTTCGTTAATTGGGAGAATTTTCAGTAGCCATTGTAAAACCACTCAAGTAAATAACCAATTAGTACCTGGTGTACCTATGACCTGAATAGGTAAACAATGACAGAAAACAGGAAAAATAATTACCCATGAAATTCTTTTAATTTGAGTTCGAGTTATAAAGGTGATGACTTCCAATAGTTCCATTCATAAAGGTGGAAGTCCTAGAAGACCCCTCTTTTGACCCCTATTTTCAGTTTGACATATTTACACAATTTTTCACATTTTTTGCCTGAAATCGACTTATTGAGATGATATTTTTGACTAATACTTACGACCATAGATTTTGTTCGACTTATTTAAGAATTCGGCTCATAAAAATTCGACACATCAAGAGTTGACTGTATATTTAAATTATTTTTCTTAACAATTTAGATTTAGTAACCATGGAGAAATGTGTTTATAGTGAAAGGTTATATAACAGTGATTTATTATTAATTGTTTTTTTGATTTTCCTAAAAAAGCACTGAGTTGATTTCATACTAATTCAAATGGAACCTGAAGTATGACCTAACGATCAAAAAAATAATCATCCAAAATTGATTCAGAATTGATGGAGAAGTCGCGTAACATACATACAAAAAAAAAAATACAGACGAGTTGAGAACCTCCTCTTTTTTTGAAGTAGGTTGAAAAGTAGTGATTGTACATTAATATTGAAAAAGTAAACATCCGAAATTATAAAAATAAAATAAACATTAAATTCTGACAAGGACTGAAGAGAAAATAATGTATAATGTAGAGGGCATAATGAAAACGACAATATAAATTGATATTAATGATAATCCAATATCAGACTTAGGTTAGCTCTATTAATATAATATATTTCACTAAACTTATTGATTTGAAGTGATTATCACATGATATTTTAAATTAATAAACGACAATAGAACTATACAAATGTTTTGTTCTGTTTCTATTTTTAACTGACTATAATAAAATATCTCAAACTAAGCATTCTACTATTAAAAAATTCAAACTATTCCTATTTTAATAATTCTATAAACCTTTTACAATGAACACTTAATGTAAACTTATTTAAAACATTTGTTTTCTTTAAATATATATATATATATATATATATATATATATATATATATATATATATATATATATATATATATATATATATATATATTGTAGTGATATTTCGGAGTCGAGATAAATTGTAATTTAAAAGAATTCAATTTTGAATTTGGCGCCAGCGAGAGTTCGCCGCCGATCTAATTGTTTTTTTGCTTATCAATTTAAATTAAGGTATGTTAAAAATGATTAGGATTTTTAAATGTTTTTTTTTTATTGTATAATTTGAATTTTATATAGTTATTGTAAGTTAAGACGTAATAAATATGAAGGCCATGATGGAGCAGTTTTGGCCGTTAACGGTTTTTTGAAAGGACGCTTGGGGCTGGCGTCTTTTACTCGCTCTCTGCTTATGGATCCCGAGACGTCAACATAGCTCTCTGCTTATGGATCCCGAGACGTCAACATAGCTCTGCGTAAGGATTCCGAGGCATCAACACCGTGCTCTCTCTGCTATGGAACTTTGAGGCGACAACACCTCTCGCTCTCATCTCTCGGAATTTGAAACATCAACATCTATCTGAGATTTAACAAGTCACATGTGTGAAGAAATAATAAATTATACGAGCAGTCTGGATGAGAGGAGTGTTTGAATAAACTGGCGAAGGAAGAAAAAAGAAGGAAGTTTCATGCAAGAAGGACAAATTGGTGAACATTTGGATTGTGAGAACCTACAGTCATTGAGAAGATAGAAGGTATTTTAATTACAAATACGTTAAGTAAAAAATGTAATCTAATTGTAAAAATGTTTTTATTTCTTTTATTTGAAAATATATATTCTTGAGTCAAAATCATTATCTTTGAAAAGCTGAACCCTTGATATTCCCTCAAAATTTTATTTAAAATGAATTAAATTAATTAATGAACACTAAAATTGATGAAATAAATTTGAAATTATCAAATATTGAAAGTGATTGTGTTAATAGTCGAAGTAGTATTAATAACAAAATGGAACAGCATATTAAAAGTACAGAAGGAAAATTCCAACAGATAGATACAAAGGTCGAAGAAATAAATGAAAAATTTAACACCCAAAAAGAGAAAGTGAATGCTTTGCAGAATAAAGTAATTGATAACCAACAAAGTTTATTACAGGAAGTAGGGACTCTGAGAAAGGAATTTGGAAATATGTCTGAGAATAGAATCATTCATATATCTGAAAAACCAATAGATTCAAATCATTTAAATATAAAATTTGACAATGAAAGTAGTGAAATAAATTTAAATTTACAAAATATTGAAAGTGATAGTGTGAGTAGTCAGAGCAATATAAATGACAATATAGAAGAACATATTAAGTCTACAGAGGGATGTTACCTAAAAATAGATACCGAAATTGAAAATATAAATAACCTAAAAGATGAAAAATCAACTAAAATTGAAGAAAACATAACAAATGTGGCAGTTAAGAAAAAGAAGAAGAACAAAAAGAAAACTAAGCAATTATTGAAGAAAAATGTGAACCATAAAAAAGGAAAATCAAGATATAGAAAAATATTAGAAATAAGAAAAATAATACTTAGAGCAGGAAGAAGAGTAAAAATTGTTAGGAGGTTAAAAAAGGTAACTGTTCAAGATTATAATAAGCTGAAAGCAAACATGAACAAGAAGCTTAACAGAAGTATGTATAATTATATCATTATAATAAATAAATATAATAATAGCAAAACAGAAAGAAAAAAATTGTTTAAAAAAGAAGTATATAATGTAAATATTAACAGAGAAGACCCAGGTTATATTTTGGAAAAGAAGAAAAATAAAGTATTTAAGTTATTAGTAGAAGAAATTAGGAAGAGATACTACTTAAATAGTAAAAATAACCAGACTCCCATTGATGTACGCAATTACCTGCGGGGGAGAGTCAAGAAGAAATTACAATTTTTAAAAGTGTTGATTGGAAATTTGGTAACATTTTAGGCAATCATTTATGAAAATATCCATTCTATTATAAAGTAATTAGAAACGATTAAGGAATGTTTCATATAATTTAAATCAAGTTTTTTTTAATATTTAAAAGTTTTTCAAATTATTAGACAATCAGTCAAATTATTAAATTAATGTCAAAGTGTTGACTATTATTAGAAAATTTTATTGTGTAAAAATTTAATTTAAGGTTTTTTCCCTTTTGTTTTTCAATTTTTACTATTATTGTTAATTTAAAGTTGTGGTGTTTATAAGCCATCTAAAGAATTCATGGTTGTAATGGAAATGAAGAATATTTCAAATAGAGATATAGTAGAATAACTAATTATTAAAAAGTTGATCTAATTTAAGTATTATTTTTTTGTTTTGACATCTTGACACATTAATAACATTTTGTAAATAGTATACTAAGGAGTTTATGATTAATCAAAAAATTGGAATTAGCAAATAAGTTTTAAAAAAAAAAAAAAAAAAAAAATTTTCTTCAAACATTTTTTTTTTTATTCTGAAGTGGACCCGGATGTAGTGATATTTCGGAGTCGAGATAAATTGTAATTTAAAAGAATTCAAGTTTGAATTTGGCGCCAGCGAAAGTTCGCCGCCGATCTAATTGTTACGTAGTTTTTGCTTATCAATTTAAATTAAGGTATGTTAAAAATGATTAGGATTTTTAAATGTTTTTTTTTTTTTTATTGTATAATTTGAATTTTATATAGTTATTGTAAGTTAAGACGTAATAAATATGAAGGCCATGATGGAGCAGTTTTGGCCGTTAACGGTTTTTTGAAAGGACGCTTGGGGCTGGCGTCTTTTACTCGCTCTCTGCTTATGGATCCCGAGACGTCAACATAGCTCTGCGTATGGATTCTGAGGCATCAACACCGTGCTCTCTCTGCTATGGAACTTTGAGGCGACAACACCTCTCGCTCTCATCTCTCGGAATTTGAAACATCAACATCTATCTGAGATTTAACAAGTCACATGTGTGAAGAAATAATAAATTATACTAGCAGTCTGGATGAGAGGAGTGTTTGAATAAACTGGCGAAGGAAGAAAAAGAAGGAAGTTTCATGCAAGAAGGACAAATTGGTGAACATTTGGATTGTGAGAACCTACAGTCATTGAGAAGATAGAAGGTATTTTAATTTCAAATACGTTAAGTAAAAAATGTAATCTAATTGTAAAAATGTTTTTATTTCTTTTATTTGAAAATATATATTCTTGAGTCAAAATCATTATCTTTGAAAAGCTGAACCCTTGATATTCCCTCAAAATTTTATTTAACAAATTAAATTAACTTTATATAAATGAAAATAATTTTACATTATCTAATAAAAAGCTGAAACATAACAAACTGCAGCCCAAATGGGGACAAATAATTGGAAATTTGTTGTATATAAATTGACTTCAAAATATTAGAAATTTTAGTAAACTAACCTTTAAAAACAAAGAAATAAACATAACAATATATATATAATTTTAAATGTTTCACAAAGCTGCCTTATAATTTAACCAATTATAGAGACCGTAATTAGCAAAAGGGGAAGGATATTCTTCCTCAAACGACAATTCATATTTTATATAGCTTCTTAAGCTAAATCTCCCCTCCTCGCTCCAGTTTTCATTACCTTCTTAATAATTAATAACATATAATGTAACCCCTTCCTCTTTCAGTTAGCAGCCAAAGTTCAAATCAACTATCTCCATCAATTTCATGTTCCATAAAACAATTTATAAATTAACAAATATTAAAACTATTTATATAGACTTTAATCTATTGAAAATGGTACTAGTAGCAGTGGAGAGAGCAATAGTTCCGATAATATAAATACCTATATCAAAATTATAATGCCTCATGGCTCCCAACCCTTTCTGCCCAGCTTATTCAATAGATGTTGCTCAGTTTTTATAACCAAAGTTACACCAGGAAATGAGTAAAAGAATGCATGATGAAAACAAATGATCACTTTAGCAAAAATAAAATAAATATTATTCCAAGATAACATATGTTATATATTTACTGGATTTACATGGTTTGGTTTTATTTGATATGATCATCCAGAGTGATTCATGCAAAGTGATCAAACCAAAGTGAATTATACGTGTTCACACATTTTCATCAATTTTTCAGTTAGCTATTCAGTTTGACCCAGTAATGAAGTCAGGACTGCATTTTGTAATATAATTTGTGCTGTGGTGGATTTCAGTGTGCTGGTGATGCATTGCAAAAAAAAAGAAGAATGACATTGGTGAATGATAATCACAGGGTAAATTCATTTCCCCTGTGTATTATGTATAATAAAATCAGAGGTTTTTCATCATTTCAGAGTAGGTTGACAAAACACAAAACAAAATTATTGGAACAAAAGATATAAATGTCTAACATGTAAAGAAAGTTTAACATCTACTGAGAGGAAATTTAAAATTTGTTAATCTGTGTTGAAAGACGATGAATAGTCGTTTTACCTGGAAACAGTGAAAGACCATTTCATCCAAAATCAATCTCACATTTTTTTTTTTTAATAATTGTGAATGACAAGGCTTTATAATAGAAAGAATAAAATGAGTGAAAGGTAAAAAATAAAAAATAACTAACTATAACAATAGCAAAGCTACACAATTCCTAGCCCTAGTATAATAGCTCAACTTCTTGCCAAAGAACTAAAGAGCTAAACAAACTCTCGACAAATCCTTTTCATTAGAAGTCGTGCTATTATTGGCAAGTTCCAGTTCACACTTTTCCCTTCTTGCCAACATTTAAAATCCTTTTCATTAGTTTAAAAGTTAACAAAAGTTTTAATAACAAGTAATAAAAAAAAAATGGCTCGATTAAACAAATCTTGAATATCTGTTAAATGAGTAAGAGCATAGAACCTCTATGTAGACCAGTACATCACCTCCTCAGCGTACCTCATGCCTCCAATGACATCAATCCATTGTTTGCCACTTTTATTGGAATTTATTTTTTACATTTTATTTTATTACTAGTTTAGGTTCAATATTAATTAATACATTCATCAGCAGTTTTAATGGAAGAGCTTATAGAGTAGACAGAGAGAACTTGAGAATCAAGAATCAAATCTCTGAGCCAGCAAATATTTATTTAGGATAAATGATATTACTTTACGATATTACATTACAATATTTCTCAAACCTCTCAAAGAAGCCTTTTATGAAATTAAATTATTTCTTTATCTGTTGTTTTAATTTTATTTACCACTTTGCAGTCAACTAATTAAAGTCTTCAAAATCCAATTTCTACAACTCAACAAAATGACAAGACGATATAATATTCAAACTACTTCGATAATATGTATATAATAATATCAGTTCTCCTTTTCAGTAGGGGTCACCTGTGTAGCAACCTACTAAACCCAAGATCACGGGTTCGCAGCCCGGCAGATGACCTTAGGATTTTTTAAAGGGAGTAAAAAATCCTTAGCTATGCCGTCCTTCGGAAGGGACGTAAAATGGGGGTCCCGAGCCTGTATGGCAGCCATATTGTGAGATACTCCCTTTTGGTACTGTGATAAGTATGGTGTTATTCCCTTTTGCTACAGTATGTGATTTTTAATTATAAATTTGAACAGTTTTTCCTTCGTTCTTAAACCTAAAACCTAGTCAGTCTTTTGCGTGGCAAGGAGCTGGTTCGAACGGTATATAAAACTCAATTTAGATTTTCGGTGGATTTGCTACGTTCTGGAATTAGGCGCCTCATACTCCTTGATAGAAGAAATTAATTACTTACAATAATTTTATGAAAAAAATAAATAAATTTTATTTTCCTGGACTATTGATGATACTTGATTAAAATCAAGGCTATTGAAATATTGAAATATTATTTTATAATACACTTAATAAACTGAAAATTTTCAAGATTTCAACATAACATTCAACTAAAAAAAATTGATTTTTGCCAAGATATCGATAATAACAATAATATTTATGGCTTGGGAAGTAAATAAAATAATTTATTCCTTCCATTTATCGGAAATATTCCACTTGGCAATAATTGTGCTATGCAATATTTAGGACGTTTCCTTACCGTGCAGGGCCGGTCTCGGGGCAAATATACTTGCCCGGGATGATTTTTAAATTAAAAAAAAATATTTGGTTATTTATTTGCCACAGTTTTGAATTGGGACGTAAAAACCTTGGAACAGTTAGTACTCCAGTCGACCCGGGGTCACCTGTGGTGTAGTGGTTAGCATAGCAACCTACTAAACCCGAGATCGCAGGTTCGCAGCCCGGCAGATGACCTTAGGATTTTTTAAAGGGAGTAAAAAATCCTTAGCTATGCCGTCCTTCGGAAGGGACGTAAAATGGGGGTCCCGAGCCTGTGCGATGTCAGGTACTCGTTAAAGATCCCTATCCTAATTATACATGGATAGGCAAAATTTAGGACTCCCACCGTAGCATCGTCCGATTAGCCAAAGCAGCATAAAGTGACGCTAAATGAAATTTACAAATAATCTCCTTTTCAGTTGAGGTTTTCTTTACTTAGCAGAAAGGTGAAAATCCTTTTTTAATTTTCTATTAACAATTTTCCAATTCAAAACAATATAAAAGTCCAATATTTTGCTATTCCTTTTAATGTTCCATCTTGTCAAGACATATCGAACAAAAATCTGATTTGTACTCGACAGGAAATCTTTTCTGCTTTTACTCTTATCTTGGCTGATTTAATTTACCTGCACACTGTACTACATGCCTCACTTTATTTATCGGCCTGCAACCTAACTTTACATGTAGGTAGCGGTACTTGGATACGTATCTATTTGTGAAAATTTAGGAGTTTTATGATAACTGGTTGTCTCTAATACTCTTAAAGGGCAAGATGATATTTGATGAAGATACTGCAATAATTTAATGGTTGCATTGTTGGCTTTCTGGCAGTAAGTAAACAAAACCTAATTTTTTTTATTTGGTAATAAATAGACAACAAATGGCGTAGGGAAGTGGCGACCCCATCGCCCAGTCGTCAGACTGCAGACAGCCTCTGGCCCTCCAGGTTGGGGGAACAATAACTCTGACACTCAAACAGGACACTCTGCACAGCACACAACATACACACTCATTCTACAGACTAAGGTCAACTACAGTACACACCCTAGGATCACCTTCCCTAGGTAGCCGCTCCGGACAGAGGAGCTTGTCAGGATGCTCTGAGGAGGCAGCCCCTCCACCGGAATCGGGGGCAATGGGCTGATAACCCATTCCCTTTAAACTTCTTTATTACGAACACACAAAGGAAAAATAGCCGGACTGTTTTAAGGTTAAGACCTACGCTAGGAAATGGACTATAGCAAACTGGAACTTGGAACGTAAGAAGTATATTTCAGCCTGGAAGGAGTAGAATGTTAGAGCAAGAGCTGATGAAATATAAAATGGATATTGTAGCTCTACAGGAAATAAGATGGAAGGAAGTCGGTATAGTGACACTTCAGGATTACACTATATTCAATAGTAGCAGCAAAACTAATATGTTAGGAACTGGTTTTATGGGAAGAGATGCATTAGGAAAAGCAGAGATTGATTACGAAGCAGTTAATGAGAGAATTTGTAGGATAAGATTGAAAGGAAGGTTTTTCAATGTATCAATGGTGAGTGTACATGCCCCAACAGAAGACAAACCAGAGGATGAGAAAGATGAATTTTATGGGACACTCGAGAGAGTGGTGGATAAAATCCCAAAGTATGACGTGAAAGTGGTTTTGGGAGATTGGAACGCGAAAATCGGTAAGGAGAGTGTTTTCCATCCAGTTATAGGAAGACATAGCAAACACGATGTTTCCAGTGATAATGGGATACGGGGAATTTATAATAGACTCACCCAACACATGGCTTATGCGGATGACGTAGTCATCACAGCACGGTCATTCCCTGCACTTTCTGGAGTTTTGGAAGAGTTTGAAAGGTCGGCTATGAGCAAGGGATTGGTCATTAATTGCAGCAAGACGGAATACATGGAGACTTCAAGATGCCTACAAGGATATGGAGATGAAGAAGACATATTAATGGGCACAAATTTAGGCGCTGCAACACGTTTATTACTTAGGATCTCTAATAACAGAAAAAAATGATATGAAATTAGAGATCAAAGCAAGAATAGCGGCTGGCAGCAGATGCCTTTTTGCCCTAAGTAAATTTATGAAGTCTCGTGAAGTGTCTCGATCTGCCAAAATTGCGGTATACAAAACTGTAATAAGACCTGTTGTGACTTATGGAAGCGAGTGCTGGGTGCTGACCCAAGAGAGTGAGAGGTTGCTGAGGATTTGGGAAAGGAAGGTCCTCAGAAAAATCTTCGGTCCGGTGAATAACCACGGGAATTGGAGAATAAGAAGAAACCTGGAGTTGGAACAATTGTTCGGTAAACCCAACATAATTTCAATAGTCAAAGCAGGCAGATTAAGGTGGCTCGGCCACGTGCAAAGGATGACGGAAGATAGACTTCCAAAAAAGATGATGAACGGCAGGCCGGAAGGAAAAAGGTTGAGAGGAAGGCCAAGGCTGAGATGGCTGGACAACGTTCAAGATGACCTGTGAAAACTGGGTGTGGTGAATGGTTGGAGGAGGAAGGCGGAAGATAGACAGGAGTGGCTGTCTGTATTTTGTGAAGCCAAGGTCCGACTAGGACTGTACCGCTCTATTATAAATAAATATAAAAAAAATAAATAGACAAGTAACTCATAAATCAAATTCATCAAAAAATATATTTATTAAAACTATAATTCAATTTTAATTCAGTTTTAATAAATTTAAAAAATGCTTTTGCTACGGTTAGAGGGAGTAACTCAGTCAGGCATCAAAGTTCAGGCAACAAAAGGGCCGCCCTGGGACAGCCCTTTTGTTGCTTGGGCGGTTCTACTATTGCCCGGGAGGGGCTTGGCCCCACATCAAAGGACTTATATCTTCTGAACGACGGAACCCGAATAGTTTGGAATGTTTGGTGATGCTTTAAATTGGCCAGCCCCCTGCCAGGAGTAATCGTCAGTCAGTCACTGAATGTTCAGTGGCAGTGACTTGGGGTTGGATTCAGTGAAAGTAGTAACAGTCTCTGTGTGTGTCAGTGTTACAGATTTAGATAATCTAATGTTTATGTGTGAGAGCTAGAACTAAGTTATTTAGGGGCTATTGGATATGTATTACCAAAAAATATCGGTTTTAAACGATTTTATTATTTCTAGTTAGGATATTACCTTATTACTTAGTATAGAAATTATTGTAATTACATAAATGTTAGACCTAAGTGATAATTGTTATTGTTAGTTTATATTAGATTAAGAATTTAGTTGTATTTATTGAGCTGTAAATAAATTAGTATTTTGTATTTAAATGTAGTTCGATAAGTCATACCCCCCCCCCCTTGGTGGCCCAGTAAAACTTTCATATATCCTCCATATAAAAATGTAGAAAATTCAATAGGCTGAATATCACATACAAAGAAAATTAATAATTACACTAAAATCAATTAAACAATTTTATTTTTCCTCTTTACAATTTTAGGAATACCTATGAGAGTTATTTTTCTAACCATAGAGACTGTTCCAGCCAGTGCAATTGCAATATGTATGTTATAATTAACGGGAATGTGCCCTTTGTTTCTGTGAACTTTTCTCCAAGTGGCTATAACCTGATATTTCAAAAAAAAATATTTTAAACTCATATTTTCACATTTTATTTTCTTAATGATTGAATTTATACAATTAAAACTTATGTAACATAAATTCTATGATTAAAAATATGCAATGCTTTTACAGATTGAAAATCGGATGTGCCGTTCCGGATAAAATTAACAAATAAAGGTTAATACTTCAAACGCTTTACTGAAAGGGGTACATTTGGCCTTAAATATAAAAGATGTTTAGCAACCCCATTAAAAATCTGTGAAATAAAAATAAAGAAAATAAACTGAACAAGAGTCGACAATCAATAAATTAACAAAATATCATTATCAATACCTGAAGTTTTTCCATTGACTTTGTCAGAAATTCCTCTAATTGTGCCAGGGGTACCTTCTTCAAGCCTCGCAAAAGACTCAACAAGTGACCTCTGCTTTTCTGAAAGATGTTTTGGAACATTGATTTTTATGTGAACGTAATGGTCACCACTTCCTCCAGATGGGCGTTTCAACCCTTTACCACCAAGACGAATTCGGGTATGGGAACCTGTCCCAGGGGAAATCTATAAAACATTAACAGTCATTCTTATAAATATAATAATACATCATTTTTAATATAAATTAAATTGAACTTTATGATAAATGGAAATAAATTCTCACCTGAATAAAATGATCTTCATAAACTCCTTGTATTTTTATTGTGCCACCAAGCAATGCTTGTGATAAAGAAATTTCTGCATCGGTATGAACATCAGCTTCATCTCTTCGAAAATAATCGGACTTTTCAACCTGGAAAGTTACAAATAATTCTTTTTGCCCTACTGACATTCTAATCGTCTGCCCATCTTCAACACCTAGAAAAAGGTATAATGTAATTTTTGTGTTTCAAAACAAATAAATAACAGATTGTAAAAGGAAATATATAATACTAGCATCGCAAGTCGCGGCTTCGCCTGCTCTTATAAGTAAAGAACTTAAATAGGATTAACTAATAACTGAAGTTCTATTTTTTAACGATAAACATTTTGTACTGTATCATGCAGCTGAGAATTATTTTCTCGAAATATTTCTAGATATTTTCACCTAAAGCTGTAATTTTTAACCCGGTGCTATTGTAATGATTAGGTGGTTGAAATTTATATAAAAGCATAATTGATATTTAATTATTAATAATTAGCAAAAACTAAGGTTAGACAGCTCATTTTTTTACACACAATATCAAAAAATAATAAATCAATATTTTGATGAGGAAATAATTTTATCGATTTCATCTGGTTGGATTTTAATTTTTAACTATAAAAGTGAATTACAATGTGGCAAACCTCTGCCACTTTACACTGTACGTTTAAATTATTATTATATTAAACTATACTATTTTAAACCTTCCTAGAACAATGAAGATAATGTATTTAATATTTGGTACGGATGGATTTAATAGTTTCACCATTGCAAGCTCTGTTGCAAAATGGCACTAACCACATATCGTTCTAATATTAAACATTCCTGGGATCCATACGTCACACTAAATTTTTATAGTTTTTTTTTTTTTAATAAGAATTTATTTGAATTAAGCAAATTTTATTATCAATTTGAAGCTCAATATATCAGTGTGCCCTAATAACCTCTCTTAAATGGTACTCGCCACCTATAGGTCAATTTTCAAACTTCACTGCGCACCACATATTTATTACATTTCAGCAACAATTTAATAGATAATGTGTAAATTTTATTATTGCTAAACCTTTCTGGAACTATAAAGATGATGTGGTTAAAATATGGTAGAGATTGGTTCAGTAGTTTTTGCAGTTAGTGATCACAAACGAAAAATGGCTTGACCTTTAATATTATAGTATAGATATAAATATAATTGTATTTATTATTAGAAACAAACCAGCTGGTACAGGGATAGTTATTTTCTTCCTCTGCACGGTGCTACCTTTTCCTTCACACTCTGTACAAGGAAACTTAATCATCATCTTAGTCCCGTGGCAATATCTACAAGTTGACCTCATCATGAAAGGACCTATAATGTTAAAGGAACCAATACAACTTAAAATATTATACAGCTAATGGTTGCCCTAGATCTAAATTAGTAGCAAGACTAAAAACTACGAGAAGATAGTTTACAAATTAACACTTACCAGTTGATATTGTTTCAAAACCTGTTCCATTACAATAGGTACACCGTACCGGCCTAGTTCCAGGCTCTGAGCGACTACCGTGACATTTTGTACACACTTCTACAACATTCACTAATATGTCTTTATTAACACCTCTCGCAGCTTGTGAAAAGGTAAGTTTTAAAATTACCTAAAATCGATAAAATAAACATAATAATAAATATTTCATAAATTTCCAAACACTATAGTAGTATTGATCATATTTGAACAGATAAAGTCATCACAATTATCTGTAACTTGAGCCCCAGAAATCTCTCAAGTTGAATAATATCATGGTATTGTCATTAAAGAAGTAGAAAATAACAACACCAAACACATATCTACAAATTACAAACATTTGAGGCATCTTTATAAGAACAAACTTAAGACATTTGTGACAAAGGAAGATAACTAATAAAGATGACAGAAATAACTGAGTAATTAGCTTATTGACCTGTTGATGTGCCTTCAATGAGGAATGCTATCTGTTATCAGCTAACCTAACCTAACCTAATTCTGTATTGATATAATGCGCGGGGGCTAATAATCAATAGTATTATATCTTCATCTACTAAACTACTCTAACCTTGCATATACTTCTTAAATTTCAAATATACATTTTCAGTATTGAATAGAATACTTAAATAGATTTACAATTATTCATCGATTCTATACTAAAAGGTCATTCAAGAAGTAATTTGTTTGTTTGTTCATTTTGATTTTACTTTCTTGTTTATTATTGAATTAAATAAAAACTGCTCTTAGCTTTGTAAACACAAATGAAAAGGGGGATTAATTTTAATCAGTTGCCTTCAAATATTATTCTTTTTAGGGAAGGAATTTGGCATATACCACCCTTTAAGATCATTAATTGTCAACAAATTTGTTTTGATTAATACTTTTATTAGTACTTATTTATTTTTAAATTTAGTACTTAATTATTGACTATAATTTTTCATTACAATTGTTACATACATGCTATAGCCACTACTGCCCGTATAAGGAGACAAATCAACAGACAACATACCATATCTCATTTTATTTTTCATCATTATAAATGTGTATGTGAGTATGTATATACTGATAAGTAAATATTAAACATTATATATCAAATTATTTAAATTAATTAATCGATTTTAAAATTATTTTACTATGATTTAAACTAATATAGATTGAGAACTATTTCATTGAAATGTGGCTTTGTTGCAAGTAACTGAATTTTTATTTGGCTTGCCCCTAAATGGGCCTAACTGTAATAAGTTTATGATTAACCCTTTGCACTGATTAACACCGAAGCTGCGAACACAATGCCTGGCACAGAACACAGAACCTTTTCATGACTTTCACTCAGGTGGCTGGGACTATTTTCCTCCCCTAGCACTCAGATCGTTTTTTACACTTTCCTCTAGCATGATTCTCAATATTTTTTTAAAAGATATAAATAATATAATTAAACTTTTTTTATTACTTCAAGTACAATAGTATAATACAAACACAAAAAATTAAAAATAAAAAATCAATAAAACGATAATATGTTCAAGAGAGGATCTAGAAAAAATAATGCTGGTACCCGGCTTATGAGTGCAAAGGGTTAAAGAGTATCTATCATAAATTTCAATATTTCAAAGACAAGCAAGTAAATTTATTAAAATTAAAATTCCACCTCTTCTGCTGATCCAAAACCAAATTTCGATTCAGCAAAATCATCAAATCCGAGGCCTCCTCCAAAAGGCGATTCTCCAAATATTTTTCTGAAGAGTTCTTGAGGGTCAATGGTTGCTCGGTACTGCCAGTTAAATCCACCCATATCACCACGAGGACCTCCACCGCCTCCCATACCCATTTGTTCAGAAGTTGTGCCCCACTGATCATACTGTTTCCTTTTATTTTCATCACTTAAAACCTGGATAAGAAAAACAACTAAGTTACATGTTTTAAAAGAGAAACGGTTTACATATAATTGAAATTTCTGAAGCAAAGCTTCATTAGTGACGTTATATTATTTACACATACAAATATTTCTATAGAGTAAATCGTGTAGGATGTAACGGAAATTCTAGTACCATGTCAAACAGATGGTTCAATTATCTTTGTATGTTTTGCTAATAACTTTTATGTAATCATGTATGCATTTTATGTAAATAACTATTTTTTATTGTACATTACAATATCTTGTTATTATTATTTTGTTTAATGTTTTATATTTACAAGAATTTTGCATTAAAAACAGTTATAACCTCCAAGTAACTTACTCATAATATAGACGCTTGTTTTGTACTTGAAATGTGTAGAAGCAGTTATGTGTTTTCGACAATTGTTTGAAATGTCTAGTCTATAAAAATAAAACCTATACCATTACAACCTATGAAGAGTCTTAGGTTCAGTACTAAGGTAAGGCTGCACTATTTTTGAGCCAATGGTTGTAAAAGGAGATTGGCCCAGATCAAGCTCAACCACCAGCCACTAGCTGCCAGGTTTTTCCCCAATCATGGGAATCATGTGCTCCAAGGAGGGTCTCCCGACCTCGAAGTCGAGCTAAGGCCGAAATAACAAAAAATAATTTTTCTTGAGCTACCCCACCTCCCGAAATATCATCTATAATTGTTCTAAATATCGCCTGTGGATAGGGATCACCCAAGTTGCAAACAATACACAATAAGTACAGTACAATATATATATATTATCATGAACTTTATTATGTAAAATAAACATGAGTCTATGCAAAAAAAAAGGGTTTGAAGATTTTTCATTCAATTTTAATGACTTTTACTGTATATAATTTTTATTAAATTGTTTATTTTTAGGCACAAAAACCTTACTCATCAAATATCTTTTAAATGAATACAATACTGTCTGTACAAGGTAAATTATAATGAGTGAATGTATCACACTGAATGTTTCTGAAGGAAAAGTTTACAAAACTCAGAAGACTTTCACTCAAACAGGACTCTGCGTTTAAGGTCCATCAGTGCAAAAAGAAAAAGAAAGAGGTATTGAAGTGATTTAATGTTTTATATTGTTATCAAAATAAAATTTATTAGTTTATTTGTCATGGTTTTGTTCTGAATGACACTGATAAACCTTCATTAAGTTTTTAGTCTTTTTTTTTGTAATGTACAAGGTATATTTCAAAAATCGACAATGTATTCCAATTTTTATACTTTTTCTTCAAAAAAATTTAGTTTGATATGTGCACTCCTTATAATTTACAAAATACAGACAGTATTTTTAATCATTAAAAAAAAAAAATATATAAATAAGGTTTTTGTACTTTAAAGTACACAATTTAATAGAAATTGTATACATTAAAATTCACTACAAATGAATGAAAAATCATTAAACACTTTTTGTAAATGAATGAAAAAATTATAGTTTGAAAAAGCGCTAATTTTTTTATTTCATGTATAGTTTGTGCTATGGCAACAGAAAGTCATACAATAAATAATGATTAACTAGCTGAAAGTACCCTGCTCCATTACGGTTTAACATCAATAGGATTAAGGACAACTTAGATTAGTAAAAATTAAGCGTTAATAGACTTATCTGAACTGAGAAAAAGGTATATTCCAGGTTCAAGGAATGAAATTCAGAAATGCTAGGTACATCTTGTAAAATACAACTTGGGCCTGGTTGAGAAAAGCCGATTATCTTGTGACTGGAAAACTGAAGGAAGAGTAGGTGGGGACGAAGCTACTGGTGAAGCAATGTTGGTGGGTTACTCGTAAGGAATATGTACATCGAACTGGCCTTACATGTCATTACCAGAGAACATAAGTCTTTTAATAGCTTCTCGTCTCGAAACAACTCAAACTTGTATGGGTCCACCTCTGCAGCCACCATGAGTTCACAGAAAGTACCAAATTATAAGGTTTCGACATCGATCGTATTTTTGTTTGTTTACAACTATAAGGAACTTAATTTGAGGTCAAAGTGTGCGGCTTAAACATATAACCTATTTTTTAACTTAGCTTATCTCCAAATACCATATGACAATTAATCTATTATTATTCACCCAATAAAAATTGTAATAATGATGGTTGTATTGTTGACTGAGTTTTAACTAAGGAGATGAATTTGTCAGGGGTGCAGTCAAGGTTGAATAAACACAGCCAGTTTTTAAATGAAAAACGTTTCATTCATTTCCAAAGTTTAAATTCATATTTAACATCTTCCACGCCTTTTAAATAAAATTTAAAAAAATGTAGTTCGGTTTTTATCCACCATGCGCCCCCTTTCATATGTTATATTAGCCACTGCCACCCTTAATTACTTTCTGCAAGTCATTATCCCCCAACCCCCTTTTCCCTGATTTTATTTTTTTAACAGTCATTGTTAGTCAAGCCTTCATCTAGACTACTTCAGTAAGTCCATTTAATTTAATTTCTCATATTTTCTCAACCTCTTCCTTCGTTTATTGTTATGCCAACTTTATTATTTTGCTTACCTTTCTATCTTACCATTTTCCTTTTCATATAGATCCCTTATACCTTTTTTAATTCCTAATTAAAAACATCTGTTAATAAAATTGTTACATTAGTTTGTATTGTTGTATTAGTTTACAAAATTTTAAATTTATATTATTCAATTTAAATTATTTAATTACTCTATTACAACTGTATTTTAGACTAAACTTCACTACTATTTTGTATTCAATTATCTAGTTAACTGCAAATTTTTTTTTTTTTTCTTATTTCTTTTTTATTTTTAAATTATGTTTATTATTTATTTTTTTAATGTTAGTATCATCTTGGTCACATCCAATTTTTTGTTATTTTAGCCCTGATGAAGACCTGCAAGGCAGGTCGAAACGTTGGCACGCCAAAAGTTTTTCATTTAAAAACTGGCTGTGTTTATTCAACCTTGACTGCACCCCTGACAAATTCATCTCCTTAGTAAAAATTGTAATAGCATTTTTCGCGAATTAGCCGCGATCCAGGCCGATTTTTTAAAATTCCTTTCTTAGCGAGTTCCTACGGCCCTAGAGGAAGCTACATATCGAATTTCATTCCAATCCCATTCGGTGGTTTCTGAGATTTCGTGTTAAATGAGTGAGTGGTATTTGACAAATAAACAGTAGATTAATTTAGAATAAAATTAATGTAAAACTTGAGATATTAACAAAATATTTCAATTTATTGTAAAAAAATGTGGGGTGCAACAAAGTTTTGTTATGGAGGGACGGATGGACCAACACCATTGAGACTTTATTATTATTATTATTTTTATAACAACTTTACTTTACTTTACTTAGGCAGTTAGCAATAAAATAAATAAAAATAACATTTAATATCAAGCACCCCACAGTTGCATAATACAATAATACAACAAATTGAATGATATTAATTAATAACAATATATTGTATGACTTTCCATTGCCATAGCACAAACTATAAATGAAATAAAAATTATTTTCTACTTTTTAGTTTGGTTTCATATCAAAGCATCTTTATTTCAACTATAATTTATTTTCTTAATTTTTAGTCTCCTAACGATACCAATAGTTCTTATTATAATCAATAACAGTAATTATTATAATCAATTCTTATTTATATATATCAAGTTCTTCTATTTAAATTGCCTGAGCGACATCTGTGGTATCACAATGATTGCCATTTATATTTTCCAATTATCTTCCTTAGGTGAGAAATTTTATAATACAATGTGCTATAAGTAACTATTTTCGAGTTACTAGATCAAACACCTAAGAATATATGATTTTCAAGCATTTCTTCCCCTTCCACCCAAAACCGATGCTACTTCAAGGAAGAAATATTACTACATTTAAAGCTAAGAGTAGCAGTCAAACCTTTTTTGATTTTGGAGTTCAAGACTCGAATCTAATTTCCTTGTACTATTTGTGATTTGTTTGCAATTTTAACAGTTTTTTCAAAATCAACCAATAATGTTTGGTTTTATTGATATATCTCAGAGTAAAAATGGGCAAATTTTCACCCTAATAGCAAAATCCTATCTTTCACAAAATCTAACAATCAACAACTTTTAGTATAAGTATAACAACATTTTTTGGTTGGATTAGCAATTTTTGTGTTAAAGACTCTTAAACATGACCAAAACTAACATTTGAGAAAGTTGGCAAAAGTCGTTGATTTTTGACAATCGATTGAGACAAACGCCTAAATAAAATTCAGCTTAAGGATGCCTTTAGACGCACAATTTAATAAACTTAAATTTTGTAAATAACACATTTTTCGATTTATAGAATTTTTGAATTTTTTTCCCCCCCCCCCAAAATTTTTCCCTTATCAAACTTAGTCACATATTTGATATTATTTCTCATGACTCATCTGGACGATATAACAACATAAAACCTACTACTCCAACTTTTGCAAGGTAACCTTTTTTGGGGTAATTTAATTGGACCAAGTGAGAATATTAGAACAAAGTTGTGCGATTATAGTATTGTCATTGGTCTATGAAACGTGTGAAAATTTTTTAAGTTAATTAGATTGGTGGAAATTGGTAAAAATTACAATGAAAGATTTCCGTTGCATACAGGTCAAGTTACTAAAAGTATATTTTTTTTTTTTTTTTTTTTTTTTTTTTTTTTTGGCTTTAAGACTTGTAAAAGTATATTAAAACATTATATAAAGTGTTTTGAGCAGTATTGTGTTTTCAGTGTTTATTGGAAGTACCAACGCTTTAAAATTGGCTCATTGCCTCTTGATTTTACATAATAAAATTCATGATAATATATATGTATTTACAATAACTTGATTCAAAAACAAATCTAACCTCCAAATAGTTTATTCATAATATAGACACATGTTTTGTCCTAGAGTTTGTAATTAAAACGTGTAGAAAGGAGTTTATAAAAATTTAATGGAAGGTGTTAATAAAATTGTGCGTTACAATATTATTTTTATTAATCCACACAATAAAATTCTTTGATGTATCTCACATCATGCTGAAAGTAGCCTATATACCACAACATTTACATCAAGGGCACACAATTTTAATATACAAGGGTAAGGGCAAAGTTATAAATATTTCATCATAGAGACCCATTACTATAAACTCTATTGAGTGTTGAATCATAGAGGTTCTATTAAGGGCATTCTAGGAGCATACATAAGCACAAGAACCATTGACGCACTCATAAATGATGCAAAAAAAAAAGAAGTAAAATGACTGTGCTGTAGTCTTGATGTTGTTAGCACTTTTGACAACATTGGGCACGATCACATTGTTAGATCGTTACAACCTGGGAAACGTTATCGCTGCCATCCTATCCACAAACAAGATTAAAGCAACTGTTGGAACTTATTCTACTAGCCAGATCAATGAACTGCGAGGAGTTCCCCAAGGCTGTCTCCCTCACTGTTTAATTTAGCTATTGTACCAAGACATTTGCTATCATGATTTCTAGACACGCTATGGGTGCAAGTTGAGAGATGAACAAGATTGTGTGGTCCTCATAGGATTTGCAGATGTACAGGCGATCTCTGCACGTTATAAGTAGGCTACAAGGAGAATTATAGATAGCACCCAAAGGATACAGGTGGGGATTGGTCTGACTATAAATCCACAGAAAAGTATTGGCATCGTGTTGGATAGGGATGAGATGCAAGCAACAATGCTCTCTCTTGAGAATGGTGATGTAATCTCAGGGTCAAAAACGAATTGATGAGGCTCCTCAATAATAAAGGTTTTACCTGCTTTTATGAGGTCTACTGCGTTGATACCAACGGATCCCCGAGGTATGCTGACATTGTCGCATTTCTGAAGAATGGACGAATAGCACTTATCCTAGATCTTATGGTGAGGTATGGAAATAGAATCAGTATCAGATAGAAATAGAATCAGATGAAGTAGAAAGGGATAAAATGGAAATATATGAAAAGTGTATCCCTTTCTTTAAAGAGAAATTCCACGAGACATTTGGAAATAGAAATTTCCAATCCATTTCAATATCACAAATACTTTCTAACAATGCTAAAATGGTATATAGGACTAATGTAATTTATGGTTATTGCATATATATGTGCACCAATTTACTTTCTATGTGTCTGTTAAGTAGTAGTGATATTGATTGTTGAAGGTGAGAGAGAAGAAAAGGAAAGGGTCATATGTGAGACATTTGAATATTATGAGGGAAATTAAATAAAAAGGAAAAAATAGAATGAAATAAATAGGAAAGAAAAAACAAAAAAAGTAAGAAAGAAATTTATATCTTGGAATTGTACCTAAATAATGAATATCATAATTGTTGTTATATAGTGTGTTGCTATCTTTAATTAAAACAGATTGGTATGCTGTGTATGTAGGAATCCAATAAAGTTGGGCAGCAATAAGTTTTTAATATTAATATAAGCATATCTCTCTATAATAGTAGAAGATTCACTTCTACTGGCGTCCACTGTTTTTTTAAAAGTGTTTTAATTTTAATAGAAGTAGTTAATAGTGGTGATTTCCCTTGTTACTTTATATATAATGAATAATAATTCAAATAATAGTCTTACTAACAAATATTTAAATATTCATATATTTCAATACGTACTTATCATTTTCAGTTTTATAAACATTTTATTATTTTTATAAACATTTATTATAAACAACAAACAGCAAGAAAACATCAGTCGGAAGACAAAAAAGAAAAATAATAATAATAATAATTGATTGCTATGGATGGGAATAGGAATGAATTAAAATAATGGGATGCTGTAAGATCTGTTGATGAGGGTCAATCGACATGAAGTTTCCAAGACACTTGGTCTTTATTAAACAACAACAATTGTTGGGAGGGACTAGAAGAGGATGGCCTAGTTGTAGCTTTATTAAACAACAACAATTGTTGGGAGGGACTAGAAGAGGATGGCCTAGTTGTAGCTTTATTAAACAACCATTGTTGGGAGGGACTAGAAGAGGATTGCCTAGTTGTAGCTTTATTAAACAACAATTGTTGGGAGGGACTAGAAGAGGATTGCCTAGTTGTAGCTTTATTAAACAACAATTGTTGGGAGGACTAGAAGAGGATTTCCTAGTTATAGCTTTATTAAACAACAATTGTTGGGAGGGACTAGAAGAGGATTGCCTAGTTATAGCTTTATTAAACAACAACAATTGTTGGGAGGGTCTAGAAGAGGATTGCCTAGTTATAGCTTCAATATCTAGAAAACCCATTATTTCAAAGTTTATCCCCCGCACTTCCTCGTGTTAATTTATTTAAATTTTATTTAAAGAAACAGATCAGAAAAAGATGTGCCCCAACATCTTCATAAACCTCAAGATAATCCATATTAATGCAAACTTTAACACAGAACCGCCTTAAAATATAACCCGGTTACAGAAAAAGGCGCATAATCCTTTTTAGCTAGTATAATTTATATAAATAGCCACCACTGTGTATATTTCATAAATAGGGGTTTTGAACAAAAAAACCTTGCACTAGATAGAAGCAAAATGCCTATTTGGATATTGTGATCCTAAAACGCAACTAAAATTATTACAGAAAAAGATTTCAATTAGCTCATGAGATGAATGGTGAGATGTTAGCTGAATTTACACCAATGGGCAAAGTCATAACAAATTTACACCAATGGGTACAGTCAAATCAAATAACAATAACACAAAAAGAATTCCAGATGATTTACTAGAATTTATAATCAAGTTTCCGGCACTCAGAGTCACAATCAAGTCATAATTGAATGATTGAATGGCGGCTAGGTTGTGAAACAATCCGAAGTGTAGCCATTGATGTCATTTCTATCTCACATTACAACAGATTACTACCTTAATTTCTTAGATCCTTCACTGAATTGATAACTATAAATAGACATAAGCTGCTTTATCATCATCGGTTCTCAATGTGCTTGGTGGTGTGAATCCAGGTTCAAGGCCTTCAGATATTTGTTTTTTCATTTGGAAATACTCAAATTAGCAATATGCTAAATGCTGCCTAGCCTCACTAATGGTATTCTATAAATTATTTTCCAGAAATTCAGTTGTTCTGAGGTCCTTATAAGGGCGTCCAATGCTATAGCATTGGGGGTTATAGAGAGCAGGCAGGTCCCAGGTGATACTTGACAATGTACAAACACACAAAGGTTGTATTGGGGTATTGACTGTGAGGAAGTTAGAATCCGATGTTCAGAGTGATCTCTACGAAACAGGACCTAAATCTCCTTGATCAGTTTTAGATTTTATAAAGTTCATCGGAAGGATGAAGAGCCAGAACTACATTCTTTGGATAAGATAGAAACAGTTGTTATTGAAAAGTTAGATAACATGCTATAAAAGTCATTTTAACCGATTGGAAAGAACAGAAAGGAAACTAGAATAAGCTACTAAAATAATAAAAATTAAGATTGTATTGTTTATTGATTTTAAAAATTTTAAACACCAACATTAAATTGATTTTCTGAATCTATTCCTCCCTAAAGGTGTAGCAATCGAACAGTAAAACATTGTTCGTTAAATAATCCTATCCATTAATCAATATCTTGTTAATAATTATGCTCTTAAACCTCTATAACTCACATGCCTATTTGGACATGAAAAGTTGTGCAATTGCTCTGATCAGAAATATGAATTTTCATTGCGCTAGTGACAGAGGGTAAAATTATAGCCTATAAGAAATAAAAAAACTAACAATTATTAATTCTTATACTTAGTTAAAAATATGAGCAAATTAATATACCTCATAAGCTTCGGAAACTTCTTGAAATTTTTTTGCAGCATTTGGATCATTCTTATTTGTGTCTGGATGGTATTTCTTAGCTAACTGATAGTAGGCTTTTTTTATGTCTTTCGAGGAGCTATTCCTACTGATTCCTAATATTTCATAATAATCTCTCTTCAATAGGGGTCTACTGGTATGAAAGCATTTAGGATTACCACCATCTGTAGAAAGGGCCAAAAATGCTAAAGATGAAAAAAATCCATTAAGCAGTTATCATGCATATAATCTAATAAATACATAGAGTAATTTAATTTCAACGATCGAATCTACAAAAAAACTTAGTTGTTAATTGGTTCAATAATATAATTTATTTCAAAGTAAGTTATCACTCAAACTAGTTATCCATTTTTAACTTAAATAATAGTGTAGCTCCAGAACAAATAACTATACAAAGACATCTATTAATCGAATATTGTATCAAGGATGTGACATAAGAATTAGCAATAATTATAATTTTGTTTACAGTACATCATAGGATAGCTAAAAACTCTCTTAACAAAAAGTTAAATCATATTTGAATGAAAACTTGTGGTTTGGTAGTAATGAAATAATTACAATCATGAACATAATGCAATAGATAATACACTATAGGAGCATTCCAAAACTTGACAGTTCTTAATTAAACTGCATTCATACTGATATTAGAAACCCAATTCAGAATTCTTTCAAGGAAACTTCCCCAATTAAAGGTATAATAACCAAAGTGCACCTCCTAGACTGTTTATCAATAGATATGTTCTTATCAACAATAATAGTTATCAGTCTTAAGCCTTATAACTGCTTCTACTCCTTGACTTAACATAGACCTCAGTGATTGTAAGCTAATTAGTACTTCAAGGTAAAATCTAAATAATACAAACGAAAAGTAGTAAATTAATAAAAAACATAAAAATGCAAGAAACAAAATTTTGTTCTTAATTAGAAGAAAATTCATTTTTATCTATGGTAGAATTTGTAGTTTTGAACAGTGAAAATAAAGAATAATAATGCAGGTTCACAGTATCAGACACATGCAATAAATAAATCATAGACGGAAAGAAACATGCATTTTAAAATTCGATGATGACATTTAAGCGACTTGAAAAAAAAATGGGTATTTTGTGAATAAATTTTGGTTAATATCGTAACCTTCTCTTGTTACTTACCTAAAAGACAATTATTATATTTTCTTGGTTTACGAAACAAAAAACTGCTCGTAAGCCTAGGATCACAGCACTTATGAATAAAACGATTGTTATAGGAGTTAGATGAATTCAAAAAACTAAAATTTACATGCTTGAATCGAAAATAATTGCACAAGGGCCTCGTGGCGGCCATGACGATAACTGAATCACTACCAACTTATCACAACAAAAAGTCCCCCATCCAACGCATTTCATTAGTCTTTGTTATCAACTTGTCTTCGATTATGGACTCCAACTAGCTCTCAATGTTCAACGCTTATAAATCATCATTTTATTGTAGGCTTTCTCCGAACTCGGTAATGCTACAAAAATAACTTGTTTTGTGTCTTAAAACTGTTTTATGACGACAAGAAATGGCCTCCAAAGATGTCACTATTTATCTAAGTCCTAATAATGAAGTATGTACCTGTCACTTAAATTATAGCTTAGGATAATATTTATTTATTAATCATCTATATCTTAAATATATATTTTATTATTTAGTAAATTTTTATTTGATTGTTTCTTAAGAGTTCAATATATGTATAAAATATTGTAGCATGAACAAGTTGACAGTTCAGGGCAACAGTCAAGTATTCCTAACTCAATGGAAAGGGTTCAGTTTACAATGGAAGCTACTGAAAGAGGTCCTCCGCCAACATATGAAGAAGCCATGGATCCATCCAGTTAGTTTGTTTTTGTTTAAGTCATTATTCAGTTCTAATTTCATTATACATATGTAATACTTTTGTTTTTTCAGGAGCTCCGCCACCTTCGTATGAATCAGTAATAGGCAGAGTTAGGGAAGTACATAAACAGTCATCCGGAACCATAGATTTTTTAAAGAAGCTTATTATACTTCTTGTTGGTACCAGTAAGTTGTTTTAAAATTGAATATTTCTTCTTGAATTAATTGGTTTTCAGATAAGGTGATTTAATTATTGTTATGTTTGTAGTTGGTTGCACCATAGCAATCGGAGTTACAATATTTGTACCAGTAGCAATGTTCCTTATTGGATTGAATTATTTGAATGAATGCCCAGTTAATGTGTTTATTCCAATATATTTGCTTGTAGGAGGTAAGTCTTAATTTCTACACTAAAGTTTATTTTTTTTGTATTAATGCCCTTGACCTAGTTGTGGTAAAAATAAAATGGTCTTAGATGAATTATGAGAACTGAGATGAAATTTAAATGAGAAATTATTTCACAACTTTTTTTTTTTTTTTTTTTTTTTTTCTGTCAAATCTATTTTAGAGTGGGTTGATGATTGTAGAATAGTGTGATAATGACTTGTTATGTTGTTACCACAGTTTGGGGGTTTATTCAATACTTAATCAATATTAGGTGTACTCCCTCATGATACAATAGACACCATCTATTGATGTCTAATTTATTGGATTCTTATTATTATTATCCTATTCTGCAAATCAATTCTATTTTGTAGGATATGTAGCTGCAATCAGTTGATTATTAATATTTGTGAATAGATTTTACCTCTAGTCCAATCTCCTCTAGAAGAGACCTATTATTTCTGTGACAGATCTTACGTAAGGGTACATCCTCTCCTACTGACCTTTGCATTTCTTCCTTTGAACTTTTGAGTTCTTAGTTTAAAACTTTTTCACATGGAGCATGTTTTACAGGTGACCTAGTTAGTCAAAAGTGATATGTTTTGGGGGTACGCGAGGGTGTTACGTATAATTTGATAGTTTGTTGATATGAGAGTAAGAGCAGTTAGTTGCTCAACTCTTCTTATACTAAATAACACAATAAGTCTTGGCTATGAGGCAGGTTCTAATGAGTGAGCTCCCTCCTTTTGACTGTTTTCCCTATTATGAAATACAAAATTTTAACCTAGATTTAACCAGTCCCACTCTGCTGGTCAAAATTTTGGTTTGAATAAGAAGTCATGTTTGAAACCTCTATTATTAAGGGTAGGAGCTTTTTTGACACACTCTAGCTTAGTTGCGGTTGCTCGGTTTGAAAATTTTATGACATCCTACTTGTCCAAAATTTAATGAAAAATATTTTTTGTAGCATAACATTTGTCGCTAGGACCTACTGTGCAGAATCAGAGAAGATTTTTAGTTGAATTTGCAATTTATTGTATATAGCTGAAAGTACCCTGCTCCCCTACAGTTTAATATCATTAGGATTAAGGAAAACTTAAATAAGTAAAAGTTAAGCTTAATGTTGATAATTATTATTACTTAAATAAACTTAAAGAATTCCATTCTTAGAATTTCAATAAGTAAATTTGACAATTTGCAAAAGTTAATTTTATATTATTTCGATAGTCCTCCAGCGAAGCTTCGAGGCAGCACTACCATCTTACCCAGCTCTGATACCAGACCATCAGCTTTTCTTATGGCGTACTTTAACCCTTTAACGGGCAGGCCGGGAATTTTGGAATACATTTCTTTCTTTTTTTCCTTTGAATGACTATTGCCATGCTAACCCCCACTCATTTATCGTGAAAATCGAGGTTAAATAAAGGATATTAGACGATTATGAGTAGGATAATGCGTCGGACATTATGTTATTTACTTGAGGTACGCATGATGATATTTAATTCATCAATCCTAATCTAATTATGTTATTTATTGAGCAAAAGGCATTTAAACATGTGTATCCTCCAGGATACATTGCCTGTTAAAGGGTTGAGTGAATATAGGGTTAAGTGAATAGTTGGGTTAAGTGAGTCTCAACTTCTCAACTTTTTTGATTTTTTTCAAATAAAGTTTAGTCTTTCTGTTTCTATTTTTGCGTACATATCAAGCATAAATTGGTTGAAGAGATCATGAAATTAAAGTAAATAAGGTTCTACACTTCCTCGCTTCATTAACATTTAGGCGTAAAAATCAGCTGCAGACACAGTTTTCTTAAGTGGTGTATTGGTGTTTGGGTCATGCTGAGGGATGTTAATACTGTACCCATCTTCTCCATGGTAGAACATGAGACGATACTGAAGAGAATCATACACTTGATGGAACTCACAGATTCTTATCAGATCAGATAAGATCAGACACTATGAATTCGTAAATGTCTTTTCAAAGTAAATGAACATGAGAAAGTTTTAAGACATTCCGTACAAGAATAATTTTTTCCTATATGTTTCGTTTTGTTATGGCGATTTAAATTGCTCTTGTTGTGAAATGATTTATCACAAATCTTACAAGACCATTTATCCATGTCGCAGCAAAAGATAATAACCTAACTCAAGGAGTGTTGACAATGGAAAGGCAAGAACAATGAGGCATGCCGAAGCCGATGGCCGCCGACAACTTCTGAATGAACCCGATGGCCCCCCACTCCACCTACATAGGCCACCTCCCAAAACTGAGATATAGACTCTAGTGACCGTTGTCCAATATCGACTGTTTTGTCTTTCGCATATTCAGTTTTTGGGTCATACTAGCTGTAACCTTTCCATTGAACATCTTTCATCGTGTTTTGTTACAGCTACACGTTTAACATGAGGATTATTTTCTGAGTACTTTTTTGAAGACTTTCTATAAATTTCAGGATGGGTTTTCTTATACTTCTGTACAGCATATCCTTTAACTTCGGGTTGGCTCTCTTTATGTTTGTTAACACTTTTCTGCTAATTTCAGGATGATTTGTCATGTATTTCTTAACAACTTTCCTGTTGACTTCTATATGTGCTTGAATGTATTTAGCAGCCGAGTTGCTTAGTTGTTTGTTGCGAACTGAATCTGTGAATCATTTTCTACGTAGTTTACTTTTAGATTGATGAGTTTACTTCAATGTTGCAATAGACACATCTGAACTGAGAAAAAGGTAGATTCTAGGTTCAAGGAATGAAATTCAGAAAGGCCAGGTATAACTTGTCCAGATTCGAGAAATGCATCTTGGGCCTGGTAGAGAAAAGCTGATTTGAAGAGGGCCAATTATAGTTCAGAACAATTATCTTGTGATCGGAAAGCTGACGGAAGAGTAGTTAGGGGACAGAGCTGCTGGTGAAGCAAGGTTGGTGGTGGGTTGCTCGTAAGGAATATGTACATCGAAGTGGCCTTATATTTCATCACCAGAGAACCTAAGTCTTTTAACCTCCTCTTTAACATAAGTCTTTTAATAGCTTCTTGTCTCGTAACAACTCAAACTTGGGTCCACCTCTGCAGCCACCCACCATGAGTTCACAGAAAGTACCAAATTATAAGGTTTCGACATCAATCGTATTTTTGTTTGTTTACAACTATAAGGAACTTAATTTGTGGTCAAAGCTTAAGCATCTAATCTATTTTTTAACTTAGCTTATTTCCACATACCATATGACCATTAATCTATTGTTATTCACCCAATAAAAATTGTAATCGCATTTTTCGCGAATTAATCGCGATCCAGGCCGATTTTTTAAAATTCCTTTCTTAGCGAGCACCTACGGCCCTAGAGGAAGCTACATATCGAATTTCATTCCAATCCGTTTGGTGGTTTCTGAGATTTCATGTTAAATGAGTGAGTGGTATTTATCAAATATATAGTAGATTGTTTGTTACCATGGTTACCTTCCAACTGTCCTGAATAGGGACAATTAATTAACTACTAATTAACTTTATATTAATTAGAACTTAACTAAATTAAAAGAACATTACATTATGGCACCCCTAAAAAGGACTTTTCTTAGGATTTTGACTCAAGGTTTTTATTATAATTTTTAATGTGTCAACAAATTTGATGATTTTTGTATTTGATATAAATATTGTAAGGAGTTATACAATTTAGGATATTATTCAAGTTTAAGTAAATCAGTGTTAAAAATGGAAAGTACTGTAGTCAATTTAAATGTAACTGATGAGAGTGTTATTAAAAGGTATAAACAAAGTGATGTTCTAGATTTTGATTAAGAAAATTTAGAAAATAGCTATGATTCTGAGCAATTAAACAATGATTTGACTGAAAAACCAACAAATGCTAATGCTAATAAGGAATTAACAAAAAACCCAGTACATTTAAACACTAACTTTTTACTTCTTGAAATGTTAACTGAATTTAAGGAACAATCTGCTAAAATTGATAAACAATCTGCTGATTTTAAAGAACAATTTGATAAACAATCTACTAAAATTGATGAATGGTGTGCTAAAATTGGTGGATGGTCTACTAAATTAAATTAGTTAAATGAATCTGATAAAGAATTAGAACAGACTACTGTTGATTTGAAACTTGAATCAAATAAATTGTTTGTCAATAAAAGTAGTGAAATAAATTTAAATTTACAAAATATTGAAAGTGATAGTGTGAGTAGTCGGAGCAATATTAATGACAACATAGAAAAACATATTAAGTCTACAGAGGAATGTTACCTAAAAATAGATATCGAAATTAAAAATATAAATAAAAACGTAAATAACCAAAAAGATGAAAAATCAACTAAAATTGAAGAAAACATAACATATGTGTCAGTTGAGAAAAGAAAGAAGAACAAAAATAAAACTAAACAATTATTGAAGAAAAATGTGAACCATAAAAAAGGAAAATCAAGATATATAAAAAAATTAGAAACAAGAAAAATAACATTTAGAGTAGATAAAAGAGTTAAAATTGTTAGAAGGTTAAAAAAGGTAACTGTTCAGGATTATAATAAGCTGAAAACAAACATGAACAAGAAGCTTAACAGAAGTATGTATAATCATATCATTATAATAAATAATTATAATAATAGCAAAACAAAAGGAAAAGATTTGTTTGGAAAAGATGTATATAATTTAAATATTAATAGAGAAGACCCAAGTTATATTTTGGTAAATAAGAAAAATAAATTATTTAAGTTATTAGAAGAAGAAATTATAAGGAGGAATTACTTCAATAGTGGAAATAACCTGACTCCCAGTGATTTACGCAATTACCTGCGGGTGAAAGTCAAGAAGAAATTATGATATTCAAAAGTGTTGATTGGAAATTTGGTAACAATTTAGGCAATCATATATGAAAAATATCCATTTTATTATAAAGTAATTAGAAACTATTAAGGAATGTTTCATACAAGTTTAATTAAGTTTTTTAATCTTTAAAAGTTTTCAAATATTTCTATTGAGTTTTCAGTCAAATTGTTAATTTAAAGTCAAATTGTTGATTGTTATCGGATAATTTTATTTTGTAGAAATTTAATTTTTTTCTTCCTTTTTGTTTTTCAATTTTACTATTATTGTTAATTTAAAGTTGTGGTGTTTATAAGCCATCTAAAGAATTCATGGTTGTAATGGAAATGAAGAATATTTCAAATAGAGATGTAGTAGTACAAATAATTATTAATAAGTTGATCTAATTTAAGTATTATTTTGTTTTGACATCTTGACACATTAATAACATTTTGTGGTAATGGTTCGGATCGGCGACACCAACCCCTAAACCCGCTCAGAATACCTTTTATCGATTCTAACCTTGTACCAATTTATTTCGATGTTCTAGTCGCTGCTTTTAGAAGGGAAAGGTTATTCTCCTACATTTACTGTGAAACTCTAAATCCTTGTTCAAAGTAATATTAACTTCTGTTTACCTTCTAATATTAAAATGAGAAATAAGGAAATATTAAAGTGGAAATAAGGAAATATCAAAATATAAGACACTAAATCAATTTTGAATTAATATTAATTTAATCAACAATTAATATACTACTGAACCACCAGTAAAGTTAATTCCTGATGAACTTTCTGTCAGAGAAGTGAAAATAACAAATTATAAATATAAAAAAGACAGAATCCTTAAGTATTTATTTGGCATAACTCCTATTTATTTAAAATTTGTAGAAATATATTTCAGAGATAATGTTCCATCATCAGGCTTCTAATTTTTTTTAAAAACACAATTATCTATAACATTATACCAATAGTTCTACATTTATATAGTAATGTGTCATTTACCTCTTAATCTGTGATTATTTTCACATTATCAATTCTCCATGTTATAAGCCATTGTAGAATATAAGACAGAATCCTAGTTGAAAGTGATGATGTTAATTTCTGCTATATTTTTTCATGGGAAGTGGAAATAAGAAAACATAAAAAACCTGTGATATACTTTCTCACATTTATTTATAAACTGATAAGTTTTATTGAATTAATTATACAATCTGTCTCACTTTAGCACAAAAAGTAATATGGATGACAAAGAATCCATTCACAAAATATGTATACTGAAATTGAAACAACAAATACAAATATATAAAACACCAAATCCATGTACAAATAAATCTTGTTAAGTTTCATAACACTTTTACAAGTTGTAAATTTTATCACTTAAATTGATAGAACAAATATAAATATGTAAAACACCAAATCCATGTACAAATTAATCTTCTTAAGTTTTATAACACTTTTACATATAAGCTTAGATGAAATAAGAAAACATGAATTCATAAAACACTTAATCCTTTATGAAACTCATTTTGTTAACTTCTGTTTCACTTATTTACATTTAAGAAGTCTAAATATCAATATAACAAACTAAAAAACACAATCCAAGTTGAAACTGTAGAAGTGATTTAAATATTAGGCCCTTCAGGCATTTAGTAAAATGTTTATAAATTGAAAGTGTAAGGAGAAATGTGTAATGGTTCAATCGCCCCCTGTGAACCCACCTGAGACTTTGTTTGTTAATTTAAAATTTTTTGATTTGTTAATTTGTTATTTTTTCTTTAAAATCTAAATTTGTGAGTGAGAAGTCGTCTTATTTTGTCCATTATTTATTTTAATTTTAAATTTTATTGTCACTTATTTGAGCATGATAATGGTAAATTATTGAAAATCGCGACAATATATATATATATATATATATACATATATATATATATATATATATATATATTTTTTTTTTTTTTTTTATTACCAATTAGGGATCAGTTAACTATTTATAATACTTTCTTGTAATACAGCTTATGAACTTATATACTTTGAAGTAATTGTATGATGTACATGTGATCATGACGTAATTTATATACAGCACAGAGGCAACATTTAAAAGTTCGCACTCAGGCCACTGAAAAGCTAGGTACGCCAGTGTTTTTACCTAAGTATACTAAAATATGTTTAATCATTTCACAACTTTGTTCCAATGTCATCACTAGAATAATAAGAATAAAAAAAAACATTTAGATATGTTTGCAGGTTGTGTTTTTTGGGAAGTATATATAAATATATGTGGTCAGCGTATTGTAGAATTGAGACTTCCTCTGGAATATATTTTCTTAAATCAGAAGAAAATATAATAAGTTATATGCAGCTTAAAATTCCTCCCCGTGGCAGTCCAACTTTTCCCGGTTGAGATTGAATCTGGGACTGAGTTAGTTTCCCACATATTATTCATTATGTGTAATAATTGAGTTTTGGTTTCTAGCAGCATTTTGTTTAACATTATGTAATTCTTTTGCAGTATTATTTTTATTTTAGAGTGTTAGAGAGTTCTGATAATGAGAATTTAGATATTATTTGATTGCTATTTTTATTACTAAAAATATTAGTACCACTTGAGGTACGCATGATGATATAGAAGGATCAATACAATTAGGATTGATGAATCCTTTGTATTTGAAAAAATGTGTTGAAAAATTTTTGTATGTTTTAGAACTGAAGATGAATGTTTAGCATTCGAAACTAGTTTTCAAATACAATAATCTCAATAGAAGTGGCACTTAATTCATCAATCCTAATAATATTAGTACCGATGTCCTTGCCATCTATGTTATTAATATTTGTGTTGATACTCATATTGACGTTGTTTTCCTGGCTTGTGGTTTCTTCATTTGTCTGTTGAAGGGGTATGCTCACTAATGGGAGGGGGGGGGGGGGTAAAAGATTTATAAATTTCTCACACCATTCACTAGTGGTAATAGAAAATTCATTATTTGTTTTGCATTTGTTTAGAGTTCTCAACCTTTGCAATATCTCTTTTATGTGGGTATTTTTATTAATGTTTGCCACGATTGCTTTTGTTTGTTTTGGGTAATATTTTTGAACATGGCATCTGCTTTTTCAGATTATCTATAGACGGAGATTTTTTATAATTTTTTAAGGCATTTTTTCTCTTTTGAAAGGTCATCCAGGGATTTGACAGAGGTATGAGAGGTGGAAATTTGGGAAGAAATGAATATATTGAGGAGAACGGCATGTTTTTTGGGAAATGCAGGCCAATAAGTAGGGTTTAAGGGTGAGAGGACAGAATAACAGTTGGAGGTTGAAATACGGGAAAAGATACTGCCACGGGAGTTGGATGTTCGACAACCCCATCGCTGATGTTTGGCGTTGTAATCTCCTTCTGCAATAAAGCGTGGTCCGAGGGATCGGAATAAGGAATCAAGGAGGTTATGTGAAAGGGCATTTCCAGGAGGGCAGTATACAGCTGAAAATATTAGATGGAAAGGATGAATTGAAATGGAAACAGGTGGATTGAATGGCGTCAATTGAAGTAGAAGGGACAAAGGAATGTAGTTTATGGATAAGGATGCAGAATCTGCCATGGGAGGTGTTGTCTGGGTGATCAGATCTGTAAGTGATGTAATCACGTATGTAAAAATGCATCTGTTGAGTAAAGTGAGTTTTAGTCAGTAGGGCAATATCTATTGCCATGGAGAAATATGTTGAGTTCGTCTTGGTGATTTTTTAGTCCGTATGTGTTCCATAAAATGACTACAAGGGGCTTTTTGCTCATTTTGGGATGTTGAACGGGACTTCAGAAAGGACTCTGGTGAGAAGGAAAATGAGAGATCTTATTGTTTCTTTCCTGTCAGGAACGATGAGAGGATGGAGTTGATATCACCTGGATTTTGGTTTGAAATAGGATGTGGGTGGAGGATTTTTTGGCCCGTAAGTGTTGGCTGGGGAGGGATCCCATCTTGGGATGTTAGCGGTTGTTTGGTCTTGGGAGGTTGAGTATGTTGGAAAGGACGTTTAGGAAGAAACTGGATGTGGAGTCTCAGGTGGTAGTTTTATCCATAGGGGTAGTTGATTATGAGATTTGTGCTGAATTGGAGGTTGGGAGATTTGAGGCGTCTGAGTTTGATGTGGTTGATGCTGCTGTTGGTTTGTGATGACGTTTGAATACGATGCTCGAGGTTCATTGTGGGGCAGATCGGTGACCGTTGAAGTTGAGGGTTGATTTTCAGTGAGAAAAATTTGGTTTTCCTCAGAGAGAGTTTTCAAATATTCCTATTGTTGACTATTACCTCTACCACTCTTTTGTGTTTGATGTTATATGGCTGCTTTATATGTTCTTATTCTTTGGGTGTTTTTATATACTATGCAGCCTTTATAATTTGCGGGGTGATCTTCTTTGCATAATACACATATGGCAGGTGTATCACAAGTCTTGGAGCAGGTTTCTGTGGCATGGGCACCTGCACATTTGACACACCTAGGTGGGTGGTAACAATATGCCTTTGTGTGCCCAAGATTTTGGCACTTAGTACATTGTACTATTACTGGTCGCTGCCTTGGCTGCTCAAAACGAACTACTGAGTTAACAAGTCGGTTTATTTGAAAAATTTCTATATTATTTTTGCAGGCTCGAGGTCTACGAAAAATGGCGGAAAAGGGTACTTTTCTGTAGGGTGGAGCACGACTGAAATGATTAGGAATATTATGTCCTATTTCTTCTATATCTCTTTTTATCGCCTCAATTGGAGTTGTGCTGTGTAGACCTCTCAATACTTGATATAATTAATAATCAATAATTGATAACAATGAAATTCATAGTTATTGATTGGCTAACAAATAGTAAGTTAACTTTTTATAGTATTCTTTAGTCGTTGTGTTAATTTTTATGTCCTTAACCCTCAAATAACATTTCAAGTTGGTTTGACCAATCAAATTGGTGATTTCTTGGCCGAATTTCATAAAATTGTTAATATTTGTTACAAAATTGGGTGGTGGAACAGGGTCCGAAAATCCTTTGAGTAGGTTGTGGCTCTGATGGAATTTTGGCTAGATCGGCAAATTGATTGCTTGTAGGAATGTTGGCAACAATTAGTGTATTATTGACTGCAGTAGCTTTACTGCGAGTTATTGATGCCTCACCACCAATAATTTCTTTTCCTTTATTTATTTATTTTTTTTTTTATTTGCGGAGGTCCCAGCAGAGCCGAGTGCAGCATTTCGCTGATGTTTTTGCAGTTGTCTGCGCTTCAGGTATTGAGAGTCTGTCTCACTTATTTCAGACATCGGAGTTTGATCTTCCGATTCTGCGCCTGATGAATTATCTAGGTCCATTGTAAAATTTAATGAAATTTACAATTAAAACTAACTATAATTAATTAGAAAGAAGAAAAAATAACAACAAAAACATACTTATAAACTTGAAAAAAAAAAAAACACTTATAAACTAGACTATTTACACAACTATATACAATATTTGAATAAAATAAAAATATAAACTCATTACTAAAGCTAAAAGAAAAAAAAACACATGCCCTTAAAGAAAAATAAAAGTAGTGAGTAGTGAGTTAGACTCAGTTGAATTATCAACAGACAGGGACCTAGACCTTGAGAGATAGGGAGTATAGGTAACACTCCAATCGGCTGACTATGGAACTATTCACCTGAGAACTGTTTTTATTATAAATTGTCTTTAATTAATAATTAACTCACTCACCTCACTCAGTATGTTTGACTAAAGAATCCATAGTATAAACTTTCACTGTTTATAAAGTTTGGCTTAAGGATTTTTGTTAATACTATTGATAATATTGTCACAAGCACTGAGCACTTAACTACGTAATGTTAATAGCAGCCATGACACTGCGCTACTTACAAATTGTATTAAAATCTGCTTTTATTATATATTACAATTTATCCTTAATAACTTTTGTGTTTATTTTCCAGGTTTTGTTGGTGTTCTCAAGCAAATTTTGCAAATATTAAATAGAATAAAACGTGCTCGCAACAGGAGTGATAATGAAGAAGAAGCTAAATCATCCTTTCAGTCATTAATTAATTGCTTCATACTTTCTTGGTTTTTTTTAGGTAACTATTTCTATAGTTATATATTTATTAATATTAATATATTGTAAAATTATTATTATTACTGTGTACTATTTACACATTATGAGTCAGCAGTCCTACAAACCTAACTATATTGTGTAGCTACTCAAATTAGAAGAAATGAAAAAGTATCCATCTACAACTTTAATGAATTATAAATAAATACTTCATTTATTTGTGAATTATCACCAAATCAACATTAAAATACAGCAAATTATTAACAATTTTCTAAGTATCTAGCATAATACATTACATCTCACAAAAGGCTCTTGGTGCAGTTTCTAATTCTTTGGAAAGCTGGGGAATTTTCTATTTTTTTGAGGAATTAATTTGCAAATGTTAATATGAACTTAGTGCCTAGCCCTACTATAGCACTATACCACTATAGCACCATACCACTATAGCACCATACCACTATAGCACCATACCACTATAGCACCCTCTACCCCTTATTTGTAGCAAACATTAATACATTTTCATAATCTGATATATCTTCAAGACCATGGATATTATTTGCCCCAAGTAGCTCATTGCTGATGATTAGAGACCAGATTTTTTTGCAGTAAAAAATAAAAAAATGTGCAGTAAAAAACTCAAAACATGCAAAATTGTGCAATAAAAAACTCACAATATGCAAAATCGTGCAATAAAAAACTCAAAATGTGAATTTAAAAACTTAATACATGCAGCAATCCATTTATTTACACAAATATGCAAAACTTAACCAGCCTTGAATAAACTTCAGGACATTTTGACAAACATTTCGTTTTAGAGTTAATTCAATCTAAAATACTTTAAAATTTAGGAAAAAAAGAAGATGAAATAAATTGTTAATTAAAAGAAATATAAAATATCTTTATTAAAATTTCCTTTTACGTGGAATCAAAATATAATTAAATGTTTTTGAAAAATAAATTAGTATTTAAAAGTTTCGTGAAAATGTACGACATTATAAATTTCTAAATATTTCTTAGTAAAATTATGCCGCCTGTCACTTAATAAAATGTTCTTTAGCTAATAAAAGGAACCTTCTACATCTATGGACGTAATAGGACAAGTTTTTTAGCATGCGATTGTGGAAGGATCCAGATTATCAGCTTCTAATTCCTTTCCGTTGATACAATAATTTAATTTTTTTTTAACGAATGTAGCTATAGTTTTTCTCAAGGATTTACTCGAATTTTGAAAACAAACATCTTTCCTTTTCATTTTCAATTCGTTTTAAGCTTTCTTCAAGAGTTTCAAACAAATATCAGTTCTGGGTATTCATTTGTCCATTGTTTCAATTTTGTAGAAACACACTCGCGGACGTTTTTGGCATTTTCGAAGTTGTAGTTTAAAATCTTGTCAGCTACTAGCCCTTTGTGCTAAATCAGAAGTGGGGAATGAAATGGGAAGCGGGGAGTAAAATTTTCTGAGGAATAGTCTTAGTTCTAGGAAGTACTTTGATCCTCAATGCTTGCCTAAATCCTCAAAGCTCCTAATTCAATACGATCATTTAAAAATAGTAGGTCACAAATACATTTGATTTAAGCGACTTTTTACTTTCAATTTAAAACTAATTAACCTATTTAATATAAATAATTATTATAAATGTTGCCTAATAATCGTAAGTAAAATTTTCAAAAAATAAATGGTTAAGTGAATAAAATTGGATGAATTTGGTTCAATTGTGCAATTTCGTCCAGCAAAACCCGAATTCGTGCAATTAAGCTCAAAAAGTAAAATTTGTGCAAAATAAAATTTAAGAATAAGAATCCTTAGGTCATGAATGAGATAACTACTTGGATTAGAGAGCGCTAAATCAAAGCGAACTAAATGTGCAATAACACAGAAATCTGGTCTCTACTCATGATGTCAGTTTTCAAGAATTTGGGACTTCTCAGCCTCAAGAATGGTCCACCTTAAGTGATAGTTCATATTTTGGACATTCCTCCTCCTAGCCTAACACCCTTCATATATGTTTTTTCAACCGACTTCAAAAAAAAGAGTGGTTCTCAACTCATCTGTTTTTTTTTGTTACGCGATTACTCATTTCTGTCGATCGGTCAATTCTGAATCAATTTTGATGATTCTTTTTTAGATCGGTAGGGCATACTTCAGAGGTGGTCCCATAAAAAATATTTTGAAATCAACGGAGCACTTTTTTAGAAAATAAAAAAAAACAGTTAATAAAAATCATATAATAATCTAAAATCTCCATGGTAACTAAATCTAAATTATTAACAAAAATAATTTACATATACAGTAAACTCTCGATGTTAAAAATTGTGTAAATAATTCGAACTGAAAATAGGGTTCAAAAGAGAAAACTTCTAGGACCACCTACCTCTATGAAATGAACTATTAGAAGACATCGCCTCTATAACTCGAACTCAAATTAAAAGAATTTCATGTGTAATTTGTTTTCCAGTTTCCCGTCATTGTTTATCTTTCCAGTTCATAGTTGTTTACTATATGTATTAAAAACACTATTTTCACTGTATATAATAAACAAACTTTATTGATGATAACACACACAAAACATTTATGTAACCTTTTTCTGCTGTTTTTATATCTAACGATAACAAAATCGATACAGTACAGTTGCACCAGTCACTTATTATTAGTTATTCACTCTAGTGGTTTTAAGTGGCTAAATCAATTTTGATGATTCTTTTTTAGATCGGTAGGGCATTCTTCAGAGGTGGTCCCATAAAAAATATTTTAAAATCACCTCAGCACTTTTTAAGAAAAATCAAAAAACCGTTAATAAAAATCACTGTTATATAACCTTCCATTTTAAACATATTTATAATTATGATAATCAAAAATTTCCATGGTAACTATATCTAAGTTATTAACAAAAATAATTTACATATACAGTCAACTCTCGATGTGTCGTACTTCGATAAGCCTAATTCTTAAATAAGTCGAACAAAATCAACGGTCGGAAGTAGATTACACTTAAATTTCACCTCAAAGAGACGATTTCAGATATAAAACGTCAAAAAATTGTGTAAATAAGTCTAACTGATAATAGGGTTCAAAAGAGAGAACTTCTAGGACCACCTCTATGAAATGAACTATTAGAAGTCATCGCCTTTATAACTCGAACTCAAATTAAAAGAATTTCATGTGTAATTTATATTCCGGTTTCCCGTCATTGTTTATCTTTCCAGTTCATAGTTACACCAGTCACTTATTATTAGTTATTCACTCGAGTGAATAATTTTACAGTGGCTATTGTAAATTCTTTCAATTAACGAAAAGTTAAAATTTATTTGCAAAGTGGAGAAATGAGAAAGAAGTTTGGCGTTTGTTGCTAGTGAATGCCGAATTCCGCATAGTTCTCTTTCAACCATCCTAAAGAATAAAGAAAAGATCACTACTGGTGGAAGGCGGTAAGTCAACTTATAGGCACCCTCAGAAAAAAACACAGTTCAGTTGAAAGTTATATGATAAATTGGTACCGGATATTTAATTTTCTGTATCAATGATTTTATATGTATGTACAAACAACATAGGTAACAAATGAAAGAGTAATGCAAATAGCCGACATTAAAGAAACTATTATCGACAACGTTACCAAGAAACAGCTGATATGGTACGGTCACGTGCAGAGAATGCCAGAAAACAGACTTCCAAAAGTAGCTCTTAAATGGGTACCGACTGAAAGAAAGAAAAGGGGAAGACCTAGAAGACCGTGGGGCGAAGGAATAAGAAAAGCAATTAATGAAAGGAACCTCACGGATGATCATTGCCAGAATCGTGAACAATGGAGAACGAGTCTAGAGGTCGGACAGCGTAGACAAACGCTATAAACCGGCATATATATATACAAACAACATTCCCATTAATGAAAATGTACTTAATTATTTCAACTCCAATTTTTTGTTCAATTTTCCCATTTACATGAAGATAAGTGAAATGATAACCTCGATAATTCTTTGTTCTGTAAGTCGAACTATTTTTCAGGGTAGCTTGAAGATTGAGAATTGACTGTATAAACAAAATACACTCACCACTAAAAATTAAAAAATAAAAATAATTTTTAGAAATAAAACAAAACCAACTTCAAGATTAAACCTATATAAACAAACTTGAACTAAAAAATAAAAAATAATATTTTAATTGCTTCGAAACAAAAACCATTAAATGACAATCAACGAAATTATACATAGTTAATAAAAATCATATAATAATCTAAAATCTCCATGGTAACTAAATCTAAATTATTAACAAAAATAATTTACATATACAGGAAACTCTCGATGTTAAAAATTCTGTAAATAATTCGAACTGACAATAGGGGTCAAAAGAGAGGACTTCTAGGACCACCTCTATCAAACGAACTATTAGAAGTCACCGCCTTTATAGCTCGAACAGGGGAAATTAAAAGAATTTTATGGGTAATTTGTTTTCCTGTTTCCCGTCATTGTTAACCTTTTCCATTCATAGTTACACCAGCCACTTATTGGTTATTTAATTGATTGGTTTTACGATGGCTACTGAAAATTCTTTCAATTAATGAAAAGTTAAAACTTGCAAAGTGGAGAAAGGAGTAAGAAGCTGAGCATTTGTTGCTAGTGAATTCCGAATTCCGCATAGTTCTTTTTCAACCTTCATAAAGAATAGAGAAAAGATCACCTAGTCTACTTTTAAGTACCGTCAGAAATAAGTGCAGTTCAGTTGAAAGTTAATATGATAAAGTGGTGCCGAGTATTTAATTTTCTGTATCAATGACTTTATATGTATGTACAAACAACACATATACCCATTAATGAAAAATATATGTATTTTAACTCCAATTTTGTGTTCAGTTTTCCCATTTACATGAAAACAAGTCAAATGATAACCTCGATAAGCCTTTGTTCCATAAGTCAAACTATTTTTCAGGGTAGCTTGAAGATCGACTTATCGAGCATTGTCTGTATAAACAAAATACACTCACCACTAAAAATTAAAAAATAAAAATAATTTTTAGAAATAAAACAAAACCAACTTCAAGATTAAACCTATATATACAAACTTGAACTAAAAAATAAAAAATAATATTTTAATTGCTTCAAAACAAAAAGCATTAAATGACAATCAACGAAATTAACGATACTTATATTCCTATTCACAATTTATGATCAGTTTTTTTTTAAGTCGGTGCCAACCAAGAAGAGCAGTTTAATCCTGCCTTTGCAACAAACTTGGCAGGAGACAGCAGTGAGGTGGTGATGAAACAGTGAGGTGGTCTTTCGAATTCTGTTTCTTTGTTTGGCACCGACTCCAAAAATAACTGATTTTAAATTGTGAATAGTTATATAAGCATCGTTAATTTCATTGATTGTTATTTAATGCTTTTTGTTTCGAAGCAATTAAAATATTATTTTTTATTGTTTAGTTCAAGTTTGTATATATAGGTTTAATCTTAAAGTCGGTTTTGTTTTTTTTTCTAAAAATTATTTTTATTATTAAACCAGTAGCAGGCCTCACCTTTCTCGCTCCTGTTTACAGAGCTCTCTGCAGATGTTAGTTGCGTAATTTGCTACAGCATTCCAGTTTTCCTCTGCAGAAGTCATCTGGTTAACTAGGTTTTCTTGGACCATCTAATGGCCCAGAGTCCTGACTAGATCTTCTCTCTCTTTTGCAAATTTAGGGCAACAGAACAATGCATGTTCTTCTGTTTCCACAAAGTTAGTGCAATTGGGACAAGATAATTCATTATCAAGTTTGAACCGAAACAGATAGGCCCTGAAACTCCCATGTCCAATAAGCAGTTGGGTGAGGTAATGATCAGCATCCCAATGTTTCCTGGCTATCCATGTCGCAATATCTGGTATCAAATGGTGGGTCTATCTTCCAGAAGATGGTGCATCCCAGCATTGCCATCTTTGTATAGTGGTATTCCTCTCTTCCTTTGCGATTGTGGGTCAATAAGCATCCAGTTCCACTCGTTTTTGACATTAGATCCGATTGTTTTTATCTGGTAAAAGGCATGTCAGCTTGAACATACACTGCATCATAAGAAACAGTGCAAAATGCTCTAGTGACACGAATGGCACTTTTTCGGTGTATGACTGCTCTAGGAATGCATTTGTCCAGATTGGTGCTGCACATACAGTGGCTCCCAGTCAAAATGATACACCAGGATATTTATAGATTTCTTTGAATAAATAAATAGTTCAAATTATATTTCATTAAAAAAAATTAATGTATTTTGATCACTAAACATCCTACTAGTATGTACTTTGTATATAAAGATATAAAAATAAGCAGGGATATAATTATAAAAATAAAACACATTTGTTCACGATTACTTATCTCTCAGTGAAAATGATACACCTTTGTTTTTCCCAATATTTATTTACTTTAAACTAATTTACTTTGGTTAAACCCTTGTGTCCAAAGTGTTTGGCCCTTTTAAGAACGAGTTGAACAAAATCTGCCATGTTTTTGATCTTTTTATGATAATGGGGGCAGGCAAAACATTAAAGAACCGTGAGTTGGTCATTCAACATTTTAACCGTGGAAAATCTTCAAATTATATAGCCAAAATTATTTTAAAAAGCTGTTCAACTGTCCTGCATATAGTAGAGAGATCCACGAATGAAAAGCGCATTGCCATAAAAAAGGTTAAAGGACTATACTATAAGTTTATAAGTACATACTATAAACATTTCAACTGATAGGGATGAGACTTAGAACGTCACGTAAATTAAAAGAAATCCACGTTTGAGTGCATCCAAATAGCCACTAAACTACCTAAATGCTTAGGTAAGCCAGTAAGTGCAGAAATAGTGCGATGTGTTCTAAGAAAAAATAAATTTCATGGACGAGGAGCTCGGGGCAAATATTTCATCAGAAAAAAAAAAGTCTAGCAGTCAGGATACAATTTCTAAATAAATATTTTCTGAAGGACCCTGAGTTTTGGACAACCCTAATATTTGCTAATAGAAGTAAATTTAATATTTTTGGGTCCAATGGCCGTTGATATGTGTGAAGGAAACAGGAGAAGAGCCAGCGAAAAAAAAAATTACACACAACTGTGAAACATTGAGGTAGAGTGTTATGATGTTGGCGGTGAATGGTGTGGTTAATCTTCATTTTATAGATGGAATAGTTAACAAGCACGTTTATGAAGACTTTTTAAGAGGAATCTTGAAACAAACTGTGGAAAAGATTTGGCTCAATGATAAGTTTTGTTTTTACCAGGATAATGACACCAAACTCTCAACTATGTTAGTTAAGGAATAATTCCTTTATAAATGCCCCAATTTATTTTAAACTCCAGTACAGACACCAGAAATACCAGGTATGCAAGCTTTCTACACATTTTGTCCATCTCTCGGGCAATATATGGATACTATTCCAAAAGAATGCTTCATCTTTATTTGAAATCCATTCATCGAGCCATTTTCGTACGTTTTCGAAATTGTTGAAGTGTTGCTCCGCCAATGAGTGTCCCATCGATGAGAAGAGGTGATAATCAGAAGGCGCCAGGTCAGGTGAATACGGCGGGTGGGGTAGGAGTTCCCAACCAAGCAAAGAAATCGTTTCCTTAGTCAATCTGGCTGAATGTGCAGGAGCGTTATCATGCTGAAGAATGACTTTGGCGTGCCTGTGAGCCCATTCTGGGCGTTTTTCGATCAATGCGTGACTCAAATTGATCATTTGTTGTCGGTAGCGCTCGGTATTGACTGTTTCGCTGGGTTTGAGAAGCTCGTAGTAGACTACTCCCTTCTGATCCCACCACACACACAGCATTGTCTTCTTCCCAAAAACGATCTTCCCAAAACGATCCGGTCTTGCACTCGATGTGGATGGTTGTCCTGGCGTTACCCATGATTTTTTTCGTTTGGGATTCTGAAAATAAATCCATTTTTCATCGCCAGTTACAACTCGATGCAAAAAACCCTTTCTTTCGTGGCGTAAAAGCAGCATTTCGCACACAGTTTCTCGTTTTTCCATCTGTCGTTCGTCCAATTCATGTGGAACCCATTTTCCAACCTTTTGAATCTTTCCCATAGCTCTCAGGCGATCGGAAATGGCTTGCCTAGTGACATTCAACTGTTCTGCCATCATTTGTTGGGTTGGGTATTGTCTTCGTCTAATAAAGATTGCAATTCGAAGTCCTCAAACTTTTTTGGTCGATTTTCTCGTTTTTGATCAGTAACATCAAAATCACCACGTTTGAAACTTTGAAACCAACGTTCACATGTCCTGACGGTTGGAGCAACATCGCCATAAGTCTCAACAAGAATTCGATGACATTCAGATGCCTTTTTTCTTTTGATTAAATAAGAAAATCATGACATGCCGCAAATGCTCTTTATTTGGCTTAAAATTAGACATTTTTAACACCAAAGAAAGTATGTTACGTCCACCTAAACGACTTAAAAACAACTGACTTTTGTAAACAAATGACTAACAAACAAAATAGCGTTTAGAGATAAGCAAATCCTTCAATAGGCTAAGAGCGCATTCTATTGGAATTAAAACGACATTTTAAACTTGCATACCTGGTAAATATGGCATCACCTGTAGGAAAAATTAGAAAACATAAGACTTCCAGAAAAGAATAGTTTAAAAAATATCATAACAACAAGATAAGCCCGGTATTGATTAAAAAAAAAAAAAAAAAAAAAAAATGGTCAACTCCATTCCAAACAGGCTAAAAGAAATGGTCAAAAGTAAATACTCGCTTCAAGGTGTTGAACTAAATTAATACTCTTTAAAAATTAATGAGAAGTGAGGTGTATCATTTTGACTGTGAGGTGAAATTCTTGTTCATATTTCGTTGGTTTTTTTTTTTTTAAATTAAATAATCAAAGTTGAATATTTTAATTTTTCTTTTCTGTACTAATTAAAAATTTATGTAAAGGAATGTGTTGATGAATTTCTATTTTTGTTTCCTATAGCCGTTTACCACCCGTATTTGACATAATTCTAGCTATTACATTCAAATGTGTGTGTGTGTGTGTGTGTTGAGGGTTTGTGCATGCTTGAAGGTTTGAGCGTGCGTGCTGTGCATGTATGTGTGTATGTATATGTATGCGAGCGTGTGCGTGCATTTGTGTGGGCTTGTGTGTGTGTTTAATAAGGTTCTTGAGGTTCAGTCAATAAATAAAAACAACTATGATGGCGATGTTTCGAGACTATATCTCATAATCATGCCCTACAGTGAAAAAACAGATTAAAATAAAATAATATAAGTTACACAGGTTATTTCAAAGCATAAAGTTAGTTACAATATCAGGGTGTCTACTACTCGGGAAATTTGGGAATATGTCGGGAATTTCGTGTGGTCGGGAATTTACAGAAAATTTATAAAAGTTGGGAAAAAGTCGTCGTTAATGCTGAAATATTCAGAATTTTTCCAGTTTTTGCTCAATATGTGAGTTAAGGAAGCATCTGATTGGTATAGTCACTCCACATACTTTTAAAGTAAACTAGATTTGCTACAATTTGAGATCAGGGTGAGCTTTATATAGCCATTGGTTCCCAAGATACAGGAATATTATCATCAAAAAGAGGCCATTTTTTCTATAAAGTTATTTTTTTTTTATATGGTCACTTATTTTGTGAAATATCTCCTGAAATACATCGATTGAGACCAGAATGGTACCAGTGGGCCCAGTGGTTCTCTCAAATACGACAGATAACAAAAAACAGTCAAAAATGGGTTCTGGGGGAAAATACTGTTCTGTCTTTTTATGGTTTATTTATCAATCAAAATTAATTTATTTTTGTTATTTGAAATAATTGATTGATGAAAAAGAAAAAGAAAATCATTTTCCCCCCTTATTTCCGCTAACCGGTCGTGGCCGGCACTAGGTTTGCCTCTTCTGCACTCAGAAGAATTGTCAGAAACAAATTGATAGAGCATTAAATTAAATTTAATTTTATGTATAACTTTGCTACTTTATTTTAACTGGATCTATAGTTCAACATTTTTTACAGTTATAACTTTTATTTAAATGTTTACAAATCAAACAATATTAACCCTCCTACCACAAGGTGGACTGTCAGAACGCATTTAACAAGGCGGTGTCGAATACGACACTTAGCTTTAAAAAGTGCTTTTTTCCCTAAATATTTGTTTCAATAAGGTATAATTACATAAATACAAATTAAAGAAGATTTATATATTTACAAATTATGTTAGAAACTATTAGGAACAAATATTTTATTTTATCTTTATAGGAATAAGACCTTTATTTGGAACATTTATTTTTTTACTATATAACAATTTTATAATTGCTATATAGTCAAAATATATGGACAAATCACTCTTTTGTGTTCCCCACAGACACTTTTCTTGCACTTAGTGCTCAGGTGATTCCCTCTGCGATTCTTTTTCCACCCACAGAAGGAACATTTTCCTGGTCTCACAGAAGTTGATGGAGCTTGTGATGCACAGTCTTCCGGTATTTTTTCTTCTATTATGTTGCATATTTCCTCTATGAGTGTTTTATTGATATAGTGATTTGTAATCCTCTCCTTCATATGTGGTGTAACGAGGGCAAAAACAAGTTGTTTTTTTTTAAATTCAGCACGATAGGTGTTGAGTTTATTTCGCGGGACTGCATTTAGCTTGTGGATTACATAAGCATTCACTGCCGCAGCATCCAACATACCATAAAAGTATCGCATGAGCCACCAGTGGTTTGTCATTCTTTTAAACGATTGTGCATAGCAGAGTTTATCAAAAACGTCCACACCTCCTTTGGTAAAATTGTAGAATTCAACTAGCTTAACTTCGCTCGTGAAAAAATAGTCATCAGCATCAGGATAATCTGAAAAATTATCACTAGACAGTGCAGCATCATCATCCACATCGTCGTCGTTCGGTAAAATAATATCCTCTGTTTCGCTGGAAGTGTTGTCCCTCCCATCTGCATCTGTCTCTTCAGCTTGTTGCCGAAGCAATTTTTGGAAAATTTCTTTATCTATAATAAACCGCTTATAATCTGCCATAATAGTCTGCAAGACAACAAAAAAATAATCCAGAAATAATTATAAACACTATGCCTAGGTAATAAAAAAAAATGCCTCATATCACAAGCTGGTGTCATATCTGACACCGGAACAGAGCGCGCCATAGTAAATCATAAATTAAGTAAGAAATTGAAGATTAGTGACTTAACTTTCCACACCACAGTCTTAAGGGTTACTGTTTACTAGGGTAATTCAAGGCTACAGATTCCCACCCCTCCTACAGCTTCCTATCCAAATGAAAACAAACAGAAGGTGTCGTATCCGACACCGCCTTGTGGTAGGAGGGTTAACAAAAATATTTACATGTACTAGGTAATTATAATTAAAAAGTTAATTATATAATAAAGAAAAATAATCATTAATAATATTACATTAAAATCGGTTCAGCGGTTTGGCCACTACCAACGCCTAAAGATTGGCCAAGTTGCGGTAAGTAACACATCGCGAAAACACGTTTGTCAGTACTCTTTTGGCTATAAATTTATAATTATTTGTCTGATGCAAATTTCTTTTTTTCATCTGAAAGCTGGTCAAATTTGCAATGAGACCTCTTATATGAAATGTGTTTTAAATCCCATGAAATACCCACTCCAGCACGCTGAGAATCCCATACCATTGTGAAAAAAACTTTTTTTCAGTACAACCCTCGTAAATAGTTTCGGAGTTATAGCAAGAAATATACTGAAAAAAAAAAGTTGATTTCACAAGATTATGGGGTCCTCTGCGTGATGGTATGAGTATATCATGGGGCTTGATCAAAATTTCAAATATGAAGTCTCATGGTAAATTTAACCAGCTTTCTGATGGAAAAAAAAATAAAAATATTCTGATAGGACATATATTTTTGGAGTTATTTTATCCGACAACCTCGTGTAACCTAACTATTTTCAAACCGAATGGCAATACTCGACATTGATGTGTTTCTTGAAATTTATCTAGAGTAATCTGAAATATAAAAAAAATGTTTTTTTTTTTTATGTTGTTTAACTGTGATATGTTAAGTAGTAAAGTATGCATAGATTGATTTGTTTAGATTATTATTGAAACATCGATAAAATATAAAATATCGATTGGCTAGAATTTCTAAAAAATGTTTTGAAAAAGTCGGGAATATGTCAGGAATTTTGATAGCTGAAATTGGTAGATACCACCATTCTTAAAATAATTTCAATAAGTGAATTTGACAATTTGCAGAAGTTAATTTTTTTTATTCTAACAGTCCTGCAGTGCACCCAGCTCCGATACCAGACCATCAGCTTTTATTATGGCATCGTTCAAGTGAATATACCAGGTATGCAAGTTTAAAATGTCGTTTTAATTCCAATAGAATGCGCTCTTAGCCTATTGAAGGATTTGCTTATCTCTAAACGCTATTTTGTTTGTTAGTCATTTATTTACAAAAGTCAGTTGTTTTTAAGTCGTTTACGTGGACGTATCATACCTTTCTTTGGTGTTAAAAATGTCTAATTTTAAGCCAAATAAAGAGAATTTGCGGCATGTCATGATTTTCTTATTTAATCAAAAGAAAAAGGCATCTGAATGTCATCGAATTCTTGTTGAGACTTATGGCGATGTTGCTCCAACCGTCAGGACATGTGAACGTTGGTTTCAAAGTTTCAAACGTGGTGATTTTGATGTTACTGATCAAAAACGAGAAAATCGACCAAAAAAGTTTGAGGACTTCGAATTGCAATCTTTATTAGACGAAGACAATACCCAAACCCAACAAATGATGGCAGAACAGTTGAATGTCACTAGGCAAGCCATTTCCGATCGCCTGAGAGCTATGGGAAAGATTCAAAAGGTTGGAAAATGGGTTCCACATGAATTGGACGAACGACAGATGGAAAAAAAAACGAGAAACTGTGTGCGAAATGCTGCTTTTACGCCACGAAAGAAAGGGTTTTTTGCATCGAGTTGTAACTGGCGATGAAAAATGGATTTATTTTCAGAATCCCAAACGAAAAAAATCATGGGTAACGCCAGGACAACCATCCACATCGAGTGCAAGACCGGATCGTTTTGGGAAGAAGACAATGCTGTGTGTGTGGTGGGATCAGAAGGGAGTAGTCTACTACGAGCTTCTCAAACCCAGCGAAACAGTCAATACCGAGCGCTACCGACAACAAATGATCAATTTGAGTCACGCATTGATCGAAAAAAAAACGCCCAGAATGGGCTCACAGGCACGCCAAAGTCATTCTTCAGCATGATAACGCTCCTGCACATTCAGCCAGATTGACTAAGGAAACGATTTCTTCGCTTGGTTGGGAACTCCTACCCCACCCGCCGTATTCACCTGACCTGGCGCCTTCTGATTATCACCTCTTCTCATCGATGGGACACTCATTGGCGGAGCAACACTTCAACAATTTCGAAAACGTACGAAAATGGCTCGATGAATGGATTTCAAATAAAGATGAAGCATTCTTTTGGAATGGTATCCATATATTGCCCGAGAGATGGACAAAATGTGTAGAAAGCGAGGGTCAGTACTTTGAATAAAATATATTATACTTTTTTTTAAATTACTGTGTATATATTTTAAGAAATAAACGACATTTTAAACTTGCATACCTGGTAGTCTCCACTTCTTCTGTTCCTATTTTTCCTTACATATCGAGCATAAATTGGTTGATGAGATTACGAAAATAAAGTAAATATGGTTTTTCGCCTTCTTGGTCCATCAACATATAGGTGTAAAAATCAGCTGCAGACCCATTTTTCTTAAGTGGTGTATTGGTGTTTGGGTCACGCAGAGGGATGTTTAATACTGTACCCCTCTTCTCCATGGCAGAACATGAGACGACACTGAAAAGAATCATACGCTCGATAGAACTCTCTAATTCTAATCAGTCGAGAATAATGTCTCGCTTTTCAAACACCTAGCCAACAATCAAGCAGGCAACTTCGTTAGAGGTAAGAGTATTGTAACGTCCTCAGTGAGCATTTGAAGGCTTTTTGTCAGCACTGATAACTACCTGGTAATCTTGTAGATCTTTGGGAACAGACTCAACACCAGCTCTGAAGTCCTTGATATACTTGTTATGTTCATGAACAATTTTCTGGAATTGGCCTCCCAATGCAGGCTTCACATTCTAAAAGTAACCACAGCAAATGTCTCTTTCATGGTTGTCATCACCAACAAAATTTATTTAAATAAAAGATGGCTGCTGTTGTGTTCCAGGCATCAAACTCCCTAATCTGTGGCATACCTGTCCTTGAACCGTAAATGTTGGCATGAAATGTCCCTCTTTTATCTCTTTTGCTCCAAACGACGTCATTTAGAAACAACCATTCTATTTCCAAATATTATTTAGAAAATGCTCAACCTCAGGATGTTCGTAAGTAAGGAGGTTGTGCAAGAGTTCAGCATATTCTTGAAATGGAGGAAGCATAGCATAAAATAACATATAAACTGGGCGACACTTGTGTCGCCCAGTTCCATGACTTTGTCGCCCAGTGAACGTAGCCTGTGCCGGCAAATTTTTACGGAAGCAAAAATTTCAATTTAAATACAGTTTTTCAAAATAATAAAAAAAAATAGTAAAAAGTTCAACTCCACAGCTACAATTTAAAAAAACCTTGAAACCGACCAATGGGAGCTCAAATGTCAAGGTTTTTTTGGAATTGTAGCTGTATAGTTGTACTCCTATCATTATGAAGGCCCCTGGTGTCAATTTAAAAATGGGTTCATACGTCATAGAGTGGACGAAATTAATTGTCAAAGGGCCTAGGATCATTAATTGAAGTAGGGAGTTCCCGGTATTAAAAACCTCACGGACCATGTTAATTAAGAGTTAAAGCGGTCTAAAAAATGTGTAATTTGACACTTAATTTTGAAAATTTTTCCGGGACAATGTATTAAGTTTCATTATGATCCGTAATGTTATTTCAAAGAATTTCCAATGCATTAGAAATAACTTTTTTACGAATTAGCCCCGATCCATGTCCGATTTTTTATAAATTTCTTTCTGATCGAGCACCTACAGTCCTAGAGGAAGGCTATATATACCAAATTTGATTCAAATCTGTTCGGTGGTTTCTAAGATTTCATATTAAATGAGTGAGTGATATATGACAAATATATAGTAGATAGAGAAAAAGAGAATTGTACAGAAGTTTTAGATATTTTAATTTTACATATATGAAGATAATTATTATGATAATGAAATGAAGATAATAATCGAAGGAATGAATGTTTCGGTAAAATTACAAAGCATAATCACGGTTTTTGCAGTTTGACTATGATCCCGAGTGAATTTTTTGAAAATCTTAGCAAGCACCTACGGCCCTAGAGGAAGCTACATACCAAATTTTAATTCAAATTCATTCGGTGGTTTCTTAGATTTCGTGATGAGTGAGTGGTGTATATTTGACGAATGTTTCGTAATCTCTAGGTTCAAGGAATTAAATTCAGAAAGGATAGGTACAACTTGTTGAAAAACTATCTTCAAGTTTCCATAGAATGCGTTAAAAACGGCAGAATATCCTTCCGCCATCTTAAAATCAATAAATATTCTAATGTTTAAAAATAATATCCTTAAGGACAAAAATGGCGAAATATCCTTCCGCCATCTTAAAATCGTTAAATCTTGAATTGTTTTAAAACAGTATCCTTAAGGCAACAATGGTGGAATATCCTTCTGATAACCTAAAAACTGTTAAATCCAAGAATATTTCAACATATCATCCTTAAGGATGAAAACTAATATATTCATTTGTGTGTGTGTGTGGCCTAAAGATGTCCTTCCGCCATCTTAAACAGCATCCTTAATGACAAAAACTAATTCCAATTGTGGAAGCAGAGTGGCCTAGGATGTCTTTCGACCACAAAAAATCATCAGATCCTAGCAGATTTTAAAAACAGTATCCATATAGCAGATTTGAAAAATACAACTGGAGCCTGGTTGAGGAATGCTGATTTGAGAAGGACCAGGTTCAGAACATTTATCTTTATCTTATCAAGCTAAAGGAAGAGTAGTTGGGGAAGAAGCTACTGGTGAAGCAAGGTTGGTGGGTACATCCAAGTGGCCTTCCGTGTCATCACCAGAGAACATAAGTCTTTTAACCTCCTCAACTTCCTTTCCACAGCAGGCTACTAGTCCCGAAACTCAAACTTGTAAGGGTACACTCTGCAGCCCCCATGAGTTAACAGAAAGTACCATATAATAAGGTTTCCACATGCCAGTGTCGTATTTTTGTTTTTTTACTACAATAAAGAACTTAATTTGTGGTCAAAGTGTGCAGTTTAGGCATCTAACCTATTTTTCAATTTAGCTTAGCACCATATACCATATGACAATAAATCTATTATTATTTGCCCAATAAAATTATATGAGTACTTATATTTTACCCCTTTGTAGTACCGATACAGGGCAAACTACTTAAAAAATAATTGTTATCGTTCATCTGACATCTAATAAGAAGCAATGTGCTAAGTTTCATTAAGATCCTTAATGTCAATTCAAAGAATTTCCTATGCATGAGAAATTGCGTTTTTTGCGAATTACATGCCATCCAGGCCAAATTTTTTAAAATCGTTTCTTAGCGAGCACCTATGACCATAGAGGAAGCCATATACGAAATTTCATTCCAATCCGTTTGGTGGTTTTTGATATTTCGTGTTAAATGAGTGAGTGGTATTTGACAAATATATAATAAATATTTAAGTTATCCACGGAAAAATATAAACAAACCATGGAAAATAAAGTAGTAGACCTCCTGTTAATAACTGATAATAAATAAACCCTCACAGACTCGTTAAATTAATCAAATAAACAACATGAGATTAACAATATAAGATATTACACTATTCCATACATACAAGCACTATCAGAAAGCCTCAGAAAAATTCTCACAAATAACAATAAAAATGATTACACTTTCAGATTCAAAAATACGTAGATCATAAAAAAGTTATTCACCAAAACCAAAGGTACAGACAAATTGGATCTCAGTCTAATATTGTTCATGAAATACCATGCGAAGATAGTTGTGACAAGTCTTATTTCGGTACTTCGGAACAGTAACTCAAACGACGTGTTTATCAACATTAGTACAGTTGCACCACTGTTACTAAAAACTCGAATAAACAAGACCAAACAGCTCTCACCACACATTACAGGCAAGCAAAACATTCTTTGAAATATGATTCCGCCAAAATTATTCACCATGAACAAAATAATTTTAAAAGAAATATTAAAGAAATGATAACCATAGAAAAATTTAAAAATCGCACAATAAACAAAAAATTAGACATTCTAAATCTCAACACCTGTTATTCCAATTTAATTTATATGTTCAGACAAATAATATACATTTACAGTAATATACATCATATAAATCATTCATCCATTTATTAGTATATTACACCGAAATATGAAAATCCTTTTTGTACTTGCATCTTGAGAATACCACCTGTCCTTTTAACTTAATTTTTCCTAGGGAATCCCCCCCAACCTTTTAACTGTTTTTCAAAAAATCCCCAGGTCAGTTATGTACTAGAATTATTAGAATTTAGGTAGTCGATACTATATCCACCAGTAACATAGTAAGTAGTTTCATACTCCTCTATATTCTCTAATTACATATATTTTTATTATTCTAACACATGTTGTTATATACTTTTATTGTAGCTAACTTTATGTAACCTGTTTTTTTCACTGTAGAGCATGATTATGAGAACAATGTAGTCTCAAAACATTGCCGAAATAGTTGTTTTTATTTATTGACTGAACCTCAAGAACCTTACTAAACATTTAATAGTAACAGTCAAGAAATTTATCCTTATATATATGTAAGATTGTTTTAACGTGATTTTATTCTTTTATTACAAATGAATTAAATTACACGTTCTTTCTAACTAGTAATTATAACATAAAACACTTTAAACAATATAACAATAAACTAACCAAAGTTATTAACACTTTGTCTCTCACATATGTTTTAATTAAAAGTCCCACACACATTTAAGGTTGCAGCAGTGTTGTTATCACATGGTAGCAAACTTACACCTCCACCCCTGAAGAAGATTCACAGGGAGAAAAGGGAAGCAGCTTGCTAGAATGAAAGAAATTTGAAGTCTTCTTCTTTTTTCCGCTTGCTACTTCATAAAATGTTGGTGAAATCTGTCGGATGATTGAAAAAGGTCCAACTCGTACGGGGTCCAGTTTGTTGCGATTTAATTTGTTTCCGTTTTCGATGTACACTAAATCGCCAATCTTGAAATCGTGCTGTATTCTATTCTTGTCTATTCTATTTTTGTTTATTTGAAAGCTCCTTAAAGAATTTTGAAAAGCTATTTTTCGGTCTTCTTCAAGGGAAGATGGATTGTCTTCGATAAGAGGAGATATAGCTTGTTTCTTCCCTAGGAGTAAGTAAGATGGTGCAAATTGTGTTGAGCTATGAATTGTATCATTATACTCATTGACACATTCCTTTGCGAGAATCGGCCAGGCTTTATTTGTCTCGCTGTTTATTTTGCACCTTAAACGATTCACCAGCGTCTGATTTAACCTTTCGTTAAGTCCATTTGATTCAGGATGATCAATGCAGGTAAAAACAATCTGAATTCCTTTTTTATCCAAATAATTTTGAAAATGAGTAGAATTTATAGAAGTATATTGGTCTGCTAATAGGATCGAAATATTTGTATTTTTTGCTATTGGATGGATTAGATTTATAAAGTCGTGAGCGCTTTGACCCTTACTAGTCGAGATCCATGCGAATCTGGTAAAATGATCCACCAAAATGTGCATATATCTCTTTGGTGATCGGTTCCCTGAAAACCCTCCAACTGTATCTAATGACATTATTTGGAACGGCTCAGTGGCAGGACCTAATTGTGAGAGAAGGCCGATTGCTCTACTGCGACGGACTTTATTTCTAACACAAATGTGGCAACTTTTACAGAAAGTATGAATTTCTTTGTATAAACCCTTGAAGTAATAATGCGGCTGAATTGTGGCGATCATCTGTGCTGGACCAATGTGACCATAATGCTCATGAACCAGTTTAATGATTTTCATTCCTAATTTTGGAGATACAAATATTCTAAGTTTGCCCTTTAATCTTTTAAGGATCATTCCTTGCTTATAGTCAGTCTGTTTTTCTATTTTCAACTCCGAAAGGTGTTCAGCTTGGTCTTTTAATATCTGAGGTAGATCGATTAAGTTCACGATCCTGATTGCATCTTCATTATTGAAATATTCTAAAACCGGATTTCTTGATAATAAGTCGGCTAGAATATTTCCTTTGCCTTTTTTATAAATTATGTTAAAATTAAATTGCGATAAATAAAGAATTAGATCGCCTAGTATTTCATCTGATCTGGCCTTAGTCTTTAAGTTTTCTAATGGCTTATGATCGCTACATACAGTAAAGTGGCGTCCTATTAGATAATATTGCCAAAATTTGATTGCGTCTTTGATCGCTTTGCATTCCAAATGAATGATATCTAAACGTTTTTCCTTTTCCGATAGTTTTCTTGAATAATATGATACAGGATGCAGTATTCCATCTTCTTGTGGCTGTTTTAGGGTAGCGCCTATACCTTTAAAACTGGCGTCTGTTTCAATGAAGACGGGCTTCTTATAATCGTAAATTGACAATATTGGAGCCGTACATAAATAATCTTTTATCATATTAAAAGCTTTTTCGCAATCATCGGACCATTCAAACTTCACATCTTTTCTTAATAATCGATGCAATGGTTCCAGCTTTTGAGAACTATTTTCTATATATCTCAGGTAAAAGTTGATTGAACCTAAAACACTTCGTACTCCAGTCTTATCTGATGGTCTTTGTAGGTTTTGAATTGAAACTAAATTACCTTGGGCTGGTGAGACTCTGTTCTTTGAAATTGTGTGGCCTAAATATTTGACAGATTTAGCTGCAAACAAACACTTGACTAATTTTAGTTTGAATCCTTCAGCATCAGTCATCTGCAAAAATTGTTCGATATGTTGAAGATGATCTTTCCAGGTTTGAGAGAATATCAAAATATCATCAATATAATTGATGCAAAATTCATCCAAACCATTTCTTCTTATAATATTTGATAAGATTCTCTGGAACGTGGCCGGAGCATTTTTCAGACCAAATGGAAGGACTTTAAACATGAACTTTCCATAAGTCGTGATAAAAGAAGTTTTTTCTCTGTGTTTTTCTTTTAGTGTAATACACTAAAATACCGAATTAATGTCTAAAACTGTAAAGTATTCACAATTAACAACTTTGTCGATTACGTCTTGTATTGTAGGAAATGGAAAAACTTCTGGAACTACGAGTTTATTTAATTTACGAAAATCGATACACAAGCGTGATTTCTTATTCTCCTCTTTTTTGAACGCGAGGGTTACAGGGGAAGCGAATGGAGAATCTGATTCTTCAATAATCTTTGCTTGCAATAATGCCTTAATCTGATTTCTTATTTCTTCTTCGTCAGGAATTGAGCATTTATACGGTCGACAAGTAACATACTCGTTAGATAATAATTTTATCTCTGCTTCTTTTGATTTTACTCTCCCTATATCAAATTTATCCTTTGCAAACATATGTTTATGTTTTTCAATTAGATTTGCAATCTGCTGTTTTCGCTCTTCGTTTTCAATATGATTTAAATTGGCACCGAATTCTTCTATTTTTAAGTTTTCATTAAAATTTAATTCAATATAATCATTAGAATCATCTTTATCAATTAAAACTTGATTATCATTGAATTTATTTTTAATCATCTGATCTAATTTAGATCGATGTAAAGTATCTTCTCGATCACTATTGGATCGGTTTTCATCTAAATCTATCACATTGTTGTTGTCTGTTCGTTGTAGTATTTTTAAGTTTTCGTCTTGAATCAATTGAAATTTTTTTATGGCATCAATCCCCAATAAGATGTCATAAGAAAAATGATCGTTCTTGACAACGTAAGTTGTAATGTGATCAGTAATACGTCCAATACGAAGTGAAATTGTAGCCCGGGCTGAAGTGAAATTTAATCCGCTGATAGTTTTCAATACATTCTTTTGTTCTATTAACTTCAACTTTAGCAAATCAGCAATTCGTTGAGAAATTAATGTAACGTTGGAGCCACTATCATAGATAGCTTTTGTTTTAATTTTGTCACATATGATTACGTTTAGCTTTATCAACGGATCTAATTTCGCCCGGTTCTTCAGTTTAAATGTTTGTCACCTAAGTCTGTTTGTAATATCTGTATGTCGTCAATCCCAGAAAACCCTTCAGTCATGTTTGATTTTAGTTTTTCTGAGAATTTATTTCGATTACGGCACTCCGCTACGAGATGGTATCGATACGGAAAACCAATAGCTGCACAAATTGAACATGCCTTCTTTTGACCTTCGTTCTTTGAGTGAAATTTATCTCTCTTAAAAGTTTCCGGGTCAGGACTATATTTCAATCTAGGACTTGAGGAATTTTCCTCTTTCTTTCTAGAAAACGAGTCCTCTAATTTTCGGAGTTCCGCATATAAGTCTTCCATCTTGTTAATTTTTTCTCTATCCAGTTCTTCTTGGGCTTTTTTCGGCAACCCAAAAACTATGAGGTTGATACGTGATAATTCAGTACCCTTAGGTTCTACTTCTAGGCATAACTTTTCCTTTATAAGCGCGAAATCGATTAGAGATCCACCCAAATATTTGTAGTTAAAAGCTTTCCTAACAATGTACCAGCCTTTATCAACAAAAACGTTTAAGAATGACTCCTTCCAAGTATTCCAATGACCATTTACACCTATTTTCTTCAGATTTATTTCAAACCAATCTTTTGCTGGGCCCATGACAAAAAAGCGCAAAGCCTGAATTTTACTACTATCGGAATTCACCTGGAAGCGGCTACACTCGTCTTCAAATTTAGCTAACCATTCTTTAGGATCTGATTGATTTTTTTCAAATTTCTCTAGAATAAATTTTTTTTCGACTTGATTTAATTTGATTTCCTCTTGTTTTAAATTTGAATATAATTGGTTTTCTAATTGTCTAATCCGATTTTCTAACTCAATTTGTTCAGCTTGAACAACTCTGGATATTGATATTGGGTCACATTCTTCTAATGGCAATTCTCGAAAGCAAACATTATCAACTTCATCGAAATATTCTTTTTTTATATCTTCATCGATTTTTACCGCAACTGTTCTATAACCTTTTTGGTTCTTAATTGCCCTCATTGCATTTTTTATTGTTGTTTTATTTGATAAAGAAATGTGGTTACTTACCTCTTTAAATTCTTCTGGCACTAAATACCAAGTATTTTTATCAATGGATATGCATTGGATCACAAATTCTTCCTCAGCTTTCTTAACAACTTGAACATAAATTATATCCATTTCTTACTAGTTGGAATCTTGTAATTTAATTTGTAAGATTGTTTTAACGTGATTTTATTCTTTTATTACAAATGAATTAAATTACACGTTCTTTCTAACTAGTAATTATAACATAAAACACTTTAAACAATATAACAATAAACTAACCAAAGTTATTAACACTTTGTCTCTCACATATGTTTTAATTAAAAGTCCCACACACATTTAAGGTTGCAGCAGTGTTGTTATCACATGGTAGCAAACTTACATATATATATATATATATATGTATATATATATATATATATATATATATATATATATATATATATATATATTCACCCTGTGTATGTGTGTGTGTATATATATATATATAGTCACCCTGTGTATGTGTGTGTGTGTATATATATATATATATATATATATATATATATATATATATATATATATATATATTGTTATGATTTTCTTCTATCATATATTTTTAATAAAATTATATGTCAATAATTAATATACTTTTACTCATTATTTGGGTTCTGTCAATATTCTTTTGAATTATGACTGGATATTTTTTTAAACAAGGTTTTGTGCATACTTTTTATATTTATATAAATTACAATATGAAACAATATTTAATTTTACCTTTGTTTAATCTAAATTCTAAAGTCCATTAAGGAGAGAACTTCTAAACATTTTCACTTATCTTGGTTCCATAATCTTCTATCACTCCTAACACCTAGCTGCCCCAAGGTCCAAAACTAACTCATTCTCTTCTTCCTTCTCTGTCCTAAAAACAACTGCCTTCCTTTACCTGCCTCAAGGGCTGAACCTTGCAGGTACCTCAGGTGTTCCTAATCCAAGGGTTCCTACCTGGTTTAGACCCTTACACTTTCATCCCTTGTCCTATATAATTTTGAGTTTTAAAATATCTCAACAATATATATATATATACATATACATATATATATATATATATATATATATATATATATATATATACATATACATATATATCATATATGCTATCAACATGGCAGCAAGTGGATGTCAGTTAGAAAACGCTCTAGAAGTTCTAAATGAAATAGCAGCATTCAAAGTACTCAAAAAAGATCTAAAAGATAAGTTAATTCTGTTAATAGACGAAATCAAACAGTGCACAACACTTCGGATTTTCAAGGAAGTCAGAACGCTCAAAGCCAAGGTAACCTAAATCGTTCTTATTCTGAAACCGTGGTTCCTCATTCCAAACAAAAATCTATAGCTTCCTATAAACTAATACTTAAAAGCAAGAGTAATCAAAACGCAGATGACGTCAAAAAACAGAACAACTATAATTTTAATTTAGTTACACTGCTAGTTCTTGACGATCTTAGACAGGGATTCCCGTGCGCTTTCATGTATTCTAATCGTTGCGACCAAACAGTCAAGGAAATATTTTTTAGAAATATACTCGATGAAATTGATGTACCGATTAAGCCAAAAAATTTTATGAGTGACAAGGCCGATTCTTTCTTTAATGCTTGGCAAAGAACAACCGATTACCTCCATTTGGGCCGGACAGAAACCATTTATTTTATTGGTCCCAAGCATTTTTAAATGTCTTAATCTTGCACTTTTGGGAACGAATTTCCCATCTCTAGGGCATTTAAATAGTCTTTTCCTTGAACCATCTTCACGTTTATTATCTTCGAACAAAAGGAAAGATTCATTTTGAATTTCTTTTTTCCACCTCTGAAAATCGTTTTCACTATCAAATGAAAATATGTCACAACAAAGGTTAATTTCATGACTAATCTGAAAATGCTTAATTAAAGAATCTTTTGGCCCGCTCAAATTACAAATCGGACAATTCTTTAGAACCTTTTTGGATTTGTTAAAATGTACGGTCCTTTAATGTTTGAACAGATTATCCTTCCAATGGAAAATCTTCGAGCATGTAGGGCATTTAAATTGAAGTTCAACACTGTGAATTCGTAAATGTCTTTTCAAATTAAATGAACATGAGAATGTTTTAAAACATTCCGTTCAAGAATAATTTTGTCCTGTATGTTTCGTTTTGTTATGGCAATTTAAATTGCTCTTGTTGTGAAATGATTTATCACAAATCTTACAAGACCATTTATCCATGTCGTAGCAAAAACAAATAACCTAACTCAAGGAGTGTTGACAACGGAAAGGCAAGAACAATGAGGCATGCCGAAGCCGATGACCGCCGACAATTTCCGAATGAACCCGATTGCCTCCCACTCCACCTACCTAGTCCGCCTCCGAAAACTGAGATATAGACTCTAGTCTCATACGTTAGAGAATTAAACAAACTCACTCAAAACACAGACTACTAAATTAAAAAACTACAGACTTACTACATTTCTTTATTCATTAATATTCATATATGGACTTATAAATATTACAGATAAACACACATCATTCTAAAATTTGTACAGAATACATAAACCACTTTATTCAAGTCAAAAATATTGATATAACCCTCATACAAGAACCTTATACTAGAAACAACAATATTGCAGGTTATAATCATCAAAATCAGATCTACCAAACACATGTTTCCAAACCTAGAGCTGCTATATTAATAAATAATAAATACATCGATGCAATCTTACTTACACAACACAGCGACCAGGACTTTTGCACAGTTGAAATTACTATTAAACAATACAAATTCTTATTTATCAGTGCTTATTTCGATGAAACCTTAGACATTGACAACGATCTCGCCAAAATTGTGCCCATTATAAATTACTATTGCAATCATTACATTATTCTAGGCATAGACTCTGGAACAACATCAAAATTAACCCCAGAGGTCGAACTTTAGAATCATTTATCATTACCCAAAATTTGAGCTTAATCAATAAACCTTCTGAGCTGACAACATTCGACGGCTCTAGAGGAAAGAGTAACATTGACTTAACTATTTGCAATAACAAAACGACAAGATTACTTAAGAATTGGACGATACTAAATGACTGTAATTTCTCGGATCACAATTCTATTTATTACGAAATTACCAGGCAAAATAACGGACAACACCAAAAGTATGACTGTTTACATAGGCAACACTACATAACCAAAAACATTAACTCGGAAAATTTCAAGAAAAATTTGACATTCCAGCTGAGAAAACAATTTAAGATACTTGAAAAGGACTCTAATACACTAGAAACAGAATCAGAAATCATTAACACCATTAACAACTACGAAATCAACAGAATTATAGAAATCTTCAACAAAGCTATCACTAAAACCTGCAACATGACGTTCAAATTGACTAACTCAAAAACAATAAAAGTCAGACCTCACAGAACAGTACCCTGGTGGAACGATAAGCTAACCGAGCTAAGGAAACAAACAAACAAACTTAGTCAATTCAAATAATGACTATCTCCTGGAACGATCAGAAATCCTATACTGTATCGAGAACTTAAATAAAAAGAAAACACCGGGACATGACAAATTCAATACAGACATCACACAACAAATTACAAACATATATCCAAATTTAATTACTAAAATTTACCAACTGATCTGGCTGAAAACTGAAATTCCGATAATCTGGAAAAAAGGACTCTTACATATAATGCCTAAGAGAGACTCTAACAAGCTACGTCCAATCACAATCCTCCCAATAATGAGCGAAGTCTTAGACAAACTAATTAACAACCGACTCACTCACTTTTTACTAACAAACAACGTACTCAACAAAAACCAATTTGGATTCATTCACCAAAAAAGCACTGTCGACGCTCTCTACCATACTAACTTGATCATAGACTCAGCAATAAATAATAAAAAAATTGTTTAATGCTGAAACTTGACATATCGGGAGCATTTGATAATGCATGGGTACCTGCCATAATGTTTAATCTGAGGAAGTACCAGTGTCCAAGAAATTTATTTCAACTGATATCAAGCTTTTTTCAGGATCGATCAGTTGAAATTAGATCTAACAACTTTAAAATTTCAAAGAAACTGACTATTGGCACTCCCCAAGGTTCTTCCCTCTCACCGACACTCTGGAATGTTTTGATCAACTCGTTATTCGATTTAGTATTTCCAGAGAACGTAGAAATAATCACGTACGCAGACGACATTTTACTCCTTGTCACTGAAAAACTATTTTCCCAATTACAATCAATCACTAATCACACACTAATTATTTTGGAAAAATGAGCTAAAAAAAATAAACTCGAATTTAACACTGACAAGTCAAAATACATAATATTTAGGAAGAAACGAATTACTTCAAATTTAAACATTAGACTCTATTCCAAAACTCTTGAACAAACTGAAACCATGACATATTTAGGGCTAACATACAACAGGAAATTAAACTGGAAAGCACACACAGACTATGTTGTTAACAAAACACTGAAAACAGTAAACGGACTCACTATAGCTGCAAGAAACACATGGGGCTTAAAGACAGAGGCACTAAAAGTTATCTACGAAGGAGCCATCATTCCAAAACTCCTTTATGCCATACCCATCTGGGAATCAGGAGCTGTTAAACCAATCAATCTGAAAAAACTTTAGCGGGTCCAGAGATTGATGGGAATAAGGATAAGTAAAGCATATCGCACTATCTCTTACGACGCTGCCTGTGTCCTTGCAGGGATAAAACCAATACACTTGAAAATTAATGAACTAACGACATTATTCAAAACAAAAAAACAACGACTAAATTACAAGGACATGGAGCCAAGGGACATTGAAGATGAACTAACCACCAAACACTGGATACATCCTGCTATACACGCTAAACTAACACAGTACATAACAGACACAGGAGCTGCAAATACAGACTCAGCAAGTATTGACATTTACATGGATGGAAGCAGACGAACAGTACACAGGATGCGCACTAACTCTATATCACAATAACTGCTACTACGACGAACTACGACGGCCAAAACTGCTCAAACTACTACGACGACTTGGCCAAAAAAACTGCTCAAACAATCAGGCAGAGAAACTAGCTGTAGTTAAGGCCACGAAACATATTCTTAGACAGACGTACGTTAATCAAAACACATACGACATCTATATGGACAATAAAACAGTAATAGATTATATGGACAATAAAACAGTTCAGTTCATAACATCAAATCCAACGACCCACTGACACAATTGACTAAAGAAAAATTTATTGAAATAATGGAACGTGGAACACCAACAAAACTAACTTGGGTCAAAGGTCATAGTGGCATCGAAGGTAACGAGCGAGCAGATCTACTTGCAAAAACGGCTGCTCATGATTTAGAACTTTCTTTAGAATATACCCGCGTTCCCGTTTCATTTATTAAAAAATGTATCAAAACAGACTCACTTACTGAATGGGACAAACTTTGGAACAACTCGACAAAAGGACGACCCTCGCACAAATACATCCCAAACATCACACTACAAAATCACGGTACACCCAAAAGTAGTCATCACGAACTTACACAACTGTTAACGGAACATGGACAGACTAACCACTACTTGAAACGGTTTCATTTGACAAATACAGATACATGCGAATGTGACGGACGGACTCCACAAACATTTCATCACTTACTATATGACTGCATTCTTTATGAACACAAAAGATCAAAACTAATAAAAACAGTACTGATGAATGGGGACACTTGGCCTTCCACCGAAGCAAAACTATACAAAACTTACAAGAAACAGTTGGCAGAATTCGCATTAGCATTTGGAAAATAGACGATACACATCAAGAAAGAAGACCCCCCCGCATCAAAAACAAGATGAACAATAGAAGACATTTGTTGAAAAATCAACTTTCCTGCATGTTATTTTTATATTTATTTTTATTTTATTTATTTTCTTATTCTATTGTATTTTTATTTTATTCTAATTTCTTTTAGTTTAATTATCAAATTACTGCCTTTTTGTCTTTAAATTATTGTTATCTTTTTTCTTTTTCTTTTCCCTAAGTGTTTATTTTAACTTCAATCAAGAACTTTGTTATTTTTGTAATTTATCTAATTAAAAAAATGTTACACCTGCTAATTACAGGTAGTATGCTAATTTGCATGGAACTTGTAAAATTATCAGAAATACACTCCCCTCCCATAGGGTTACTATGGAAGGGAAACAAATAAAAAAAATAAATAAATAAAAAAAATAAATAAAAAATATATATATATATATATATTTACATATACTTACTCATATACAGGGTGAGTATCTCGTAGTGTAAAAAAAAAAAAAAATTGGGTGAAACTAGATCAAAAATGTAGAAAAATGATGCAGACCTCACCTTTCTATTCCTATTCATTGCAGATATACAATACATCAAACACTTTTTTCAGGAAACCACGTTTTTTACCATAAAAGCTATAATATTTCCATTTTGTTTAAATATTTTTTAAACTTTGACCTCATTTTCCGATTAAGCATTAAATTTTCTATTAGAGCAGAGTACATGTAACCTTGAATTTTACAAACTTGTTACCTAAAGAACATCTTGATCTTCACCTTCTTTAGGGAAATTACAATGTCTTATGTTCTTATGTTACAATGTAATCAGGTGCAAACTGATTTTCCAACACTATTTGGCAGCAATACCTAGATGAATAAAGCAATGATACCCCTTATGGAAAGTAAGAAATGCCTTCCCCTGTAAAAATATACTCATCTACCCATAAAATTCTCCTCAAAAAGTGGTATCCTTCTGCATTCAGAAGCTAACAGCTAAATTGAGGTCTATGTTCATTATCATTAGGTTTTAAACCTTACATTCAAAATCTAATAAAATGAATCCTAAATAATAGTAATATTTAAATAAATGTAATTACATCAGATCCTTTGAACTTATTGACAGTTTTCCTTCATTTTCTATTAAACAATATTTTTTTTCTTTGTTTTATATTCCAATGAAGAGTTTATTACGTTTAAAATGCACATTTCCATTAAGGGATTGTCATCATGTTTTATTTACACAAGTAACTGATATTTATGCCAAATGAGAACACCATGTTTTTTCAGTTTTAACTGTAAATTTCTCCATGAAACAGAAACAGAACCATTACTTTTAACTTATCATTCGAAAGCTGATTAAATTTGCAAGTTATGTGAGATTTGCAGTTTTGTGGATGTTTTTTTCGAAAAACAATGAGCGTAGAAGTAACATAAGACATTGTAACTTCCCTAAATAAGGTGAAGATCAAGATGTTCTTTGGTAACAAGTTTGTAAAATTCAAGGTTACATGTATTCTGCCCTAATAGAAAATTTAATGCTTAATCGGAAAATGAGGTCTAAGTTTAAAAAATATTTAAACAAAATGGAAATATTATAGCTTTTATGGTAAAAAACATGGTTTCCTGAAAAAAGTCTTTGATGTATTGTATATCTGCAACTGATTGGAATAGAAAGGTGAGGTCTGCGGCATTTTGCCACATTTTTGATCTAGTTTCACCCAATTTTTTTTTTACACTAAGAGATACTCACCCTGTATCTATATATATATATATATATATATATATATATATATATATATATATATATATATATATATATATATATATATATATATATATATATATATATATATATATATATATATATATATATAATAAGTATACATATATATGTGTGTGTGTATGTGTATATGTATATATTTATTTATTATATCACTTATCTATTGTTGTACTGCATTTATATGACTCAAATTCAATTGTTATAAATTGTATTTCTTTTTTTTTTTTTTCAATATCTTTTTGCTCTGTAATTTATTTATGTATATTTTCAGGATCTTATTGGGTCTACAAAGATTACAAGCCTAACTACGATCCTAATGAGGGCCTTTACTGTAACAAAACAGTATATCTTTTTGCTTTTTGGCAAATAACTTTAGTCTATATTACCCTTAGTTTAGTCACTTTTTGTTTGTGTTCAATTAGCTTATGTGTTATAACGTTTGCTCATTCTCATATGCGCATGAATCAGCTAGATAATCCATCTTCACAATAAATTTGTCAATAAAATAAAGCTGATATTACAATATTACAATTAGTGTAGTGTATTATGCATTGTGTATAGTATATATATGTATGTGTGTGTGTGTGTGTGTGTGTGTGTGTGTGTGTGTATATATGTATATATTTATTAATACTTCTCTGCAAACTTTACTTTTTTAAGAGGTACTGCAGTTCTTTGTTGTTGCCATCATAAGTACGTTCACATTTATTTTTTCACTTATTACCTTAACCTTAATTATTCCATCTTTATGATAAATAAAATGTTAATATTTTATTAATAAAAAGCATGAGATCACGTTTGAAAATATAAACTACAAAAATATATCTTCCACGTAAACATCTAATATATTTTTACTCACAAAGAAGAAAGTTCAAATTATTAACGGATTATTTGTTTTCTCTAAAATTTTAAGTATTTTTAGGTATTAGAAGAAAAAAAAAACTAATTAAAAACTTGATCCAACAAATTATTAAAGAAGCTAAAAAAGTATAACGGATGAATTTAAGAAAATGGTTAAATTGTTTAGAAAAACAATTAAATAGACTTTTCTATATTTGATTCATTCCTGCTGCTGTTTGTTCTGAAACATGAGTTAACATATGACTTAACATATTGCCTCATTCAATTTGATCTCAACGCAATTGAAAAATATAAAGATTTATATTAATATTCCTTTTTAGTTGAATTCGAAACAAACTAAAGGAAAATTATCTTTAAAAATGGGAATCTAATTATGAATTTGTTACAATTACAATTTTTGAGATAATATTGCAATATTATTCAATAGTAATCATGTTATGAGAGTTATGTCTTCTCGTTTGATATGTATATTGTATATTATGTTATTGTTACTTTCTCCATTGTCTATTTACTTTCCAGTTAAAAGGCTTTATTAAATATATCTACTTACTACTTGCTAATGATATCAGTGCTGCTCATTCCAACATAACAGTTTTCCCTGGGGGGTTGCAAAATTTCTCCTATCCATTTAAAAACTTCCCCTCGATTTCCCCCAAATGATAAATTACTTTTCAAATTTAATAATAAGACACAATAATGAGAAATTAGGATATAATTTGGTTATTTAATTAGTTATTGATATAAAATAAAAATAATTAATTTTTTAAATACTTATTATAGCCAAAATCTCTATGATACTGGTTCGAATTTACATTTTTAAATTAAATGATCTGGGGTAAAAATAATAATAATAATAATATTTTTTAATAACCTTTATTTGCAAATTAAATATTATAACAAAAATAAGGATTGTGATGAGAGGAGAAAAAAAATGTATGAGTAATTAAAACATCTGCCACCAGCGGGTGTAAGATATCCAATAGATTTGCGACTGCATGTTAACCTCCAGTAACCTAACCTCCGCAAAACCAATAATTGCTCTAATATCCCTAAAAAATATTTCTTCGTTTGGGTGGGTGCAAAGGCTTCTACTAAAATTTCCCTCTCAGCGAAAAATTTTCTCCCAACCGGTAGCCATGATACTAATATACATTATACATTACATGCACATTGATTATTCTACTTAATGGCTCCATCGATATTTTTAATGTATTGTATTTTAATCAAATAATTGAATGATATAGTTCTATTATCCTTTATTAATACACTGCCGTAGTATCCTATCACCCTATCATTACTCGCTTTAACTTTTCATTAAATCATTCTGTTTTTTCAAACCTAGGAACCATTATCATCACCACTATTGTATTCTGTTCTGATTAAATTAGAAAGACTTAAATTATTCCAACAAATGAGCAAGTATAGCAAAATGAATATTCTTATTAAAAAGTATAGTTGTGTATACATGTACATACACATTCATCAACTGCTAATTTTGGTCATTGGCTGCAATCGCACTCTTAGTTTTTTTCCAAGAGCACTAATCTCTCACTCCAGCTGTAGCTCTTTGAAGTCCAACATAATGGCCTCCTCATATTCATATATATTTTCCTGATGATGTCCAATCCAAATTCAAATCCGATCCAAAAGCTAGGTTCATTGCTCATTTATTAAATACCGTAGCATTAATGTAACACTATTTTTGTCTGCTCTATTTTTATTGCAGTTATATGTATAATGTAAAGATATTGATGCCAGTACTACATCCTCTATGACTTAAACTAAATGTAAATTAAACTCTATGAAGGCACACCAGGTAGAAAGAGAAGTAGAAGGTGGGAGATCCAAGGGCCACTGGAGAGACAATGTACTCCAAGGCATTCTGCATATGAAAATGAATGGGTTCTTTGCGACGGATAGAGATAAATACAAGGCAGGAGTTAAAAAAGTCAGAGGCTGCTATGTGTTGTCTGTTGAGCTAAGAAAAGAAGAAGAAGAATATATGGCTAATAATTAATATGCACAAAAAGGTTTACTGGCTTATGTCCGTTTTTCCTCCCTATTGTTTTAGGGGTTTGGGGCGGGAGAGGTTTTCGCCCACGCTGGTGTAAAATTTTTTGTTATAGATCTGTGTAGTCCTGTTGGCTCATTTTTGTAATTGATTTGTTTGCTATATACAAAAAATTAACTAAGTTATATTTCAAAATTTTTCTTTCCACAAGGTTTTATGTTATTTATTTTCAAAACTACTCTAGATTTTTTTTATTTTAATAAATTTTAAACTGTTATTTACCTTTAACTCTTGCCCTATTTGAAATATTGTTAACCTCAATTATTGATACTCTTTAACTAATAAATCATTGATTTGTTATTACCCTACCCTCATGGTTAATGATTCAACATTGAATAAGGCATAACTCTCAAACGTTTTATTTTAATTTTTTTTCCTACTAAATTTAAAGAGCCATGTTGTACCCTACCCATATCTATAACATATTATATGTATATCCTCATTGATATTGTGGACAAACGGCATAACTTTATTCTTAATTGTAGAATTAGTATTCTTCCTTGTTAGTCCTAGCTGGTGCTCATTTGAGCTCCAAATTATGCAAAACATTAAATCAAAATCTTCCAATTATTGGTTTTATTTTTATTGTTATTTCTAATACAGACCAATGAATGACTATATTGCACAATTAATTGATCAATTGTGGCCTTAGGTACAATTAACTGTTATTATTATCATATAATATATAATGGCTACTATTATACAATACAATAGTATAGCTATAGCTATATATAGGCTTAGGCTTTATAACATAACAACTGCTCAACTTACAAATTGTCAAAAATGTATATTTTTTTAATTATCTCTAGCTATCAAGTTTTTTCTTAATTGTAGTTTGCCACACTTCCTGATTTGCCTTTGATGTGTTTTCCTAGTTCAAATTAGAAATAATTCTAATCCCTAGAAAAATTAGCTGATATTTTTTACTTTATTAAGTTCTTTTATATTATGAAATTCTTCTCTATTTTCAAAGGTTACATTACACACTGAGATGGATTTATATATATCTATATTTATATATATACATATGTATATTTAAAAAAAAAAAAAAAAAAAAAATCAGTCACCCTTCTATAACTCCTCACCTCCTTTTCTATTGAACATATTAGTAGTTGGTCTACAATAAAATTTATTTAGGATATTGTTAAAACAATGTATTAATTTTGAAATCGAAAAATATAAAAGATAAAAACTGTTTTTATTATATGTTATTAATTGTAATTACATTTTATATAATCCTCTATTTCTTCAAAATCTGCCAATATAAATAAATAAAATATAATTCTTTCTTAGCTACTTCTAGTTTAAATTACATCTCAGTATATTTTCAGAAGCTATTCTCTAAAGTTTATTGTTTGCTTACTTTTATTTTTTTTATTTTTGTTTTTGTAATTTCTGAATAATGTTATATAATTATTAAATATTATTAAACATTGTATAGGAATTAATATATAAGATTTATCTGTAATGTAATTGAACATTTTTTGTACTTTTTTCTTTTTTGTAGCGAAGCCTTGTTTTATCCCAAGGGATGTACCATGGACCCTTATTGTTATTTGTCAAATTTTCCCAATTCATTGAAAAATGAACAAAGTAAATGATTCCAATAATGAAGATCTTCATTGAATTCATTATTAATCTAATTATTATTTGGATGTAATATAAACATAAATGCAGAGTTTGACTAATATCATAATAATATTTTTATATTTTTATTATATAAATATATTTTATATGTGATTATATACATATATATATATATATATATATATATATATATATATATATATATATATATATATATATATATATATATATATATGTTTAGTAAGGTTCTTGAGGTTCAGTCAATAAATAATTATAAATATATATATATATATATATATATATATATATATATATATATATATTTTTTTTTTTTTTTTTTTTTTTTTTTTACTTCATTTGCTCTGTTCTATCAAGCCTTAAGATACCATAGGCAAATCTTCAACTTTAATTTTCTAAATAGCTAATATTAAAAAAATAAAAATGATAATTCAAATGAAGAATAAGATCTATTTCCAAAGATACAATTACAATTCTCTAATATTAAAAAAATGATAGGAGTTTTAGTTTTGACATAATGATGTTAATATGTTGCATTGGATTGTCAAGTTAAATATAACTCTAGTAGCTCTAAACAAAATGTAACTAAAGTACAGTTTTATTTTTAATTTATATTCCTAGTTGTTAAAAAATAAAAGTATTTAATCTTAAGTTCATGAGTTATCTTAATAAATAAATAATCTTCAGATAGGTAATTGTGATACTTTTTTTTTTTTTATAAATGAAATTATTTTATTTTTTTAGTTTCAAAAGTGGAAAAAAGTGCTACTTGGGTGTTAACATATATCATTAACTATTTTATTTCTGTTTTATTACCTATTTGCTCTTTTTTATATGAAATAATATGTTTTCCATTTCAACTGATAATATTCTCTTTTAAGTTTTTTCTCCCGCTTTTAAATGTTTTTATTAAATTATAAATGACTAAGATAATTATTATAATGATGTTCCAGTGTGTATAATAATATAATTTACTGAGAGTGATATTGACTTAACTCATGTGCCATTATATAATAAAATATATTATATAAGCTGTAACATAAAAAAATAAACCAATAATTACTTTGTAAAAAGTGGATGTATATATATTTACTGCTTTTCAACAAACATTTAAGATAAGATAAAAACATCATCATTCTTTTTGTTTATTATTGTACTGTTTTAAATTTAGCATCTAATCTTAATATTTACAATACTAGTCACTCTATGACTATTGCGTTCATTTATAATTTATAATAGGTAGTTTAAGAACTCTACTCTAATAATATAATTTTTAATTTCTGTATATTAATTTTTATTAATAATTTGTATGGTCCTAAAGATGTATAAGACTGATGAGTAATGAAATGTTATAATAGTTTGTATGATTATACATTATTGTAAACAGGATGTTGATCCACATTTTGTTTTGTTTTATTTGAATAGTGTATATAAGGACAAAATATATTTAATTTAGCTTAATTTTTAGTTAGGATTGTGACTATCTATGAAATTATTTTTGCTACTTAACATACTAAATTACTATTTTGTATTGTTAGAAATTTGTTCTAGAACTATTTTAGTGCTATGGTTATTGTTATTAGTGGACTGTATTTGAAAGAAAAGCAAAACATTAATATACGTATTTTGTTTTTATTTTTATTTGTTTTCTTGAATGACTTCAATATGTTGCAGTCAATTTGATTTAATAATATTTTAAAACCTATTTGAAAATATTTTCTGAATTTCCAATAAAGTTGATTTTATTATTCTTTGGAAAAATAAACATTGTTCTGGTTTTTTCTTTAAGCATTTACAATAATTAAAGATAAGAGAAGATTAAATGGCTATGAAACAGATTTTTTAAATTGATTTTTTCCTTCTGCTGAAGGTATGTAAGCTGACATAAACGGTAATTCTAAGATTATAGTTCACTTTGAAAAATTTGGCTTTGGAAAAAAATTAGTAAAAAATAAATTATGTAAAACGTTTTTTTTTTTTCGCTATAAAAGTGATTTTCTCAATTATCTTGATAATTAGAAGTCAATAAAATGTAATTCAACTTTGAGGGATTTTCCTGCCTCTTGCCATTTCGTTTTAATTTTCCTAACTACCAATTTTAAATATATCTTCTATGCATCTGAAGATGTTGGAATAATATCCTCTAATTTAAATTCTTCCAATATAGTAATACTAGCTGAAAGTACCCATGCTCCCGTTTAATATCATTAGTATAAGCATAAGTACAAATTAAATTAGTAAAAGTTAAGCTTATTGTTGATAATTATTATTACTTAAATAAACCTAAAGAATTCCATTCTTGGAAAAATTTCAATTAGTAAATTTGACAATTTGTAAAAGTTAATTTTTTTTTCCATTTTAACACTCCACTGCTGTGGAGAACAATGTCTCGCTTTTCAAACACCTGGCCAACAATCAAGACAGCAACTTCCTTAGTGGTAGGACTATTGTAACGTCCTCAGTGAGCATTTGAAGGCTTTTTGTCAGCCCTAATAACTACCTGGAAATCTTGTAGATCTTTGGGAACAGACTCAACAGCAGGTCCTTGATATACTTGTTATGTTAATGAAAAATTTTCTGGAGTTGACCTACCAAGGTTTGACAGGCAGAAAGTGACCACAGCGAATGCCTCTTTCATGTTTGTCATCACCAACAAAATTTATCTTAGTAAAAGACAGCTGCTGTTGTGTACCAGGCTTCAAACTCGCTACTCTGTGACATACCTGTCCTCCTGCCTTAAATGTTGGTATTATATCTCCCTCTTGTGTCTCTTTTGTTCCAAACAAAGTCATTTGGAAACAACTGTTCTATTTCCAAATATTATTTAGTATGTGCTCAGTCTCAGGATGTTCGTAAGTTAGGAGATTGTGGAAGAGTTCAGAATATTCTTGAAAGGGAGGAAGTTGGACTTTCCCGTAACTGCAGCACATGGCAGGGATCTCCTTCCATTTTACAGCATAACACCAATTGCAAGTTGACCGTTGTCCAATATCGACTATTTTGTCTTTTGCATATTCAGTTTTTGGGTCATACTTGTAACCTGTATGTTTCTTCACTGTCCATGGCTGTAACCTTTTCATAAAACGTCTATCATCGGGTTTTGTTACAGCTACACGTTTAACATGAGGATTATTTTCTGAATATTTTTTTGAAGACTTTCTATGGATTTCAGGATGGGTTTTCTTATAATAATGTATAGCCCCTCTATGAATATTTGGATGATTCTTAGGTATATGTGTGTACATAAATTTAAAAAATGTTAGGAAAAATAACTAAAAAATTAAAATCTACGCGTCGTCTCTTTGCGGGCTGGACTTGACCAGCTCCTGTTCCTGGCACCGACTTCAAAAAAATTGTCGGCGTGGGTACCGAATTATCTATATCTTAGACAAATCCGTTTTTGAATTTTTTTTTTTCATTTTCTGTAATTTCTAAAAAACATAATTTTTTCCCTTTTGAGTTCACTGGCTGTTTCTAATTTTGTATACCTTTCAACCAATTTGAAGTCGGTTTTATTTTTTTAAAATTACTTTTGACGTGCATACGTCTTTAAATTTGCTACCATATCGGGGGAAACAGTTTGGCGTTGTAGTTTCGAATTTATCCTCTACATCCAAAATTAAATTACACCACTGGATAGCTAAAGGATCAAAGAATTTATAACGATAAGCGAGAACAGTGAGGCATCGCGAGCGGTGGAGGATGAAGCGCCGCAATTTGATGTTGTTTGGCTGCGTTTAGAGTTTGAAATTAGTATAACTTTTGACTCGGAGAAGCTACGATATTCGTTTAAGTTTTAATCGATAGCTGTCGTCAACATCTACCAATTGTATATAAAACATTAGTTTAAAGTAGTGACAGTGACAGTGAGTATAATCAGGTGTTAGAATTAAAAAATATATAAAGTAGGCTTATAAGCGTCGAAAAGCCAAAACCAAATACAGAGATCGTATACGGTTGGAAAGGGCTTCTAAAGAGCTATCGAATTGTAATAATAAAACTTGTATGCCATTTGTGTAGTACTTTTCGTATCATAGACCTATTATTAATAAAGTTATAATGCAATAATTATTTGTTTCCTTGCTTTTATCCTAAATACTTGAAAAAAATATATTTTATTTAAAAAATATAACCCGTTGCATAAACGTATTCACGTACAACACACGGCCGTGTTCATGACACAGCCACACTCCTTTTTTTCAGGGTAGCTTGAAGATTGACTAATTAAGCATTTACTGTATAAATAAAAATACGCACAACAGTAAAAAGTGAAAAATAAAAATTATTTTTAGAAAAAAAAAAACCGACTTCAAGATTAAACCTACATGTAAAAACGTGAACTAAAAAATAAAAAAATAATAGTTGAATTGCTTTGTTTTAGTTATGTTTTTGGGATATTTTAACAACGATAGTAACATAAAAAGTTTATATTTTGCTTACGCTTTTCCCGGGTGGATATACGTAAACCTGGATTTGAAGAATCCATTGGCCTTTACGTTTATTAAAGAGACCTCACCAGGTTTTGCATCTTTCATTTTAAAATAAATTACCGAAATGTCAATGTTAACTCATTTACAATCAGTGAAGCTATTGATATTGCAATGTAAGGGCCTAACCTAGAGATGAGCCGATACGTGTGGAACTGTGACTTGTCACCGAGTACGGGCTTGTCACTGGTCCACACTCTTCCAAAGCTAAAATGGAACTGGAACGGCTGTTGTAGTGACAGACAGCCCAACAAGTACGGTCGACTGGATTGTTTGTTTATTTCGTTTAACGTCACTTTATGCTGCTATGGCTAATCGGACGATGCTACGGTGGGAGTCCTAAATTTTGCCTATCCAGGTATAATTAGGATAGGGATCTTTAACGAGTACCTTACATCGCACAGGCTCGGGACCCCCATTTTACGTCCCTTCCGAAGGACGGCATAGCTAAGGATTTTTTACTCCCTTTAAAAAATCCTAAGGTCATCTGCCGGGCTGCGAACCCGCGATCTCGGGTTTAGTAGGTTGCTATGCTAACCACTACACCACAGGTGACCCCGGGTCGACTGGAGTGCTAACTGTTCCAAGGTTTTTACGTCCCAATTCAAAACTGTGGCAAATAAATAACCAAATATTTTTTTTTAATTTAAAAATCATCCCGGGCAAGTATATTTGCCCTGAGACCGGCCCTGCACGGTAAGGAAACGTCCTAAATATTGCATAGCACAATTATTGCCAAGTGGAATATTTCCGATAAATGGAAGGAATAAATTATTTTATTTACTTCCCAAGCCATAAATATTATTGTTATTATCGATATCTTGGCAAAAATCAATTTTTTTTTAGTTGAATGTTATGTTGAAATCTTGAAAATTTTCAGTTTATTAAGTGTATTATAAAATAATATTTCAATATTTCAATAGCCTTGATTTTAATCAAGTATCATCAATAGTCCAGGAAAATAAAATTTATTTATTTTTTTCATAAAATTATTGTAAGTAATTAATTTCTTCTATCAAGGAGTATATGAGGCGCCTAATTCCAGAACGTAGCAAATCCACCGAAAATCTAAATTGAGTTTTATATACCGTTCGAACCAGCTCCTTGCCACGCAAAAGACTGACTAGGTTTTAGGTTTAAGAACGAAGGAAAAACTGTTCAAATTTATAATTAAAAATCACGTACTGTAGCAAAAGGGAATAAAACCATGCCTATCACAGTACCAAAAGGGAGTATCTCACAATATGGCTGCCATATTATGCATATTATTTGTCAAATTTAGGAGACACAAACGAGGTGGAAGAAACAAAATTAGCTGTTTAGAAAAGTTACCTGTTATTTTGATCCTAATTACTATTGAATAGTCGTAATAGTCCATTTTTTAATTTATATTTCATACTAGCTGAAAGTGCCCCTGCTCCGCTACGGTTTAATATCATTAGGATTAAGGACAACTTAAATTAGTAAAAGTTGAGCTTAACCTTGATAATTATTATTACTTAAATAAACCTAAAGAATTCCATTCTTAGAATAATTTCAACAAGTAAATTTGGCAATTTGGAGAAGTTAATTTTTTTAATTTTAACAGTCCTGCAGTGAAGCTTCAAGGCAGCACTACCGTCTTACCCAGCTCCGATACCAGACCATCAGCTTTTATTATGGCATCCTTCAAGTGAATATAGTCTCCACTTCTCATCATTTTTTGTTTTTTTTGGAATTTTAGTGTTTAGTGTTGCTGTTTCTATTTTTCCTTACATATCAAGCATAAATTGGTTGAGGAGATTACGAAGGTTTTTCGCCTTCTTGCTCCATCAACATATGTCAATATATGTCAGGAATTTTGATAGCTGAAATTGGTAGACACCACCATTCTTAGAATAATTTCAATAAGTGAATTTGACAATTTGCAGAAGTTAATTTTTTTTATTTTAACAGTCCTGCAGTGCACCCAGCTCCGATACCAGACCATCAGCTTTTATTATGGCATCGTTCAAGTGAATATAGTCTCCACTTCTTCTGTTTCTATTTTTCCTTACATATCAAGCATAAATTGGTTGATGAGATTACGAAGGTTTTTCGCCTTCTTGCTCCATCAACATATAGGTGCAAAAATCAGCTGCAGACACAGTTTTCTTAAGTGTTGTAATGGTGTTTGGGTCACGCAGAGGGATGTTAAATACTGTACCCCTCTTCTCCATGGCAGAACATGAGACGACACTGAAAAGAATCATACGCTCGATAGAATTCTCTAATTCTAATCAGTCGAGAATAATGTATCGCTTTTCAAACACCTAGGCAACTTCGTTAGAGGTAAGAGTATTGTAACGTCCTCAGTGAGCATTTGAAGGCTTTTTGTCAGCACTGATAACTACCTGGTAATCTTGTAGATCTTTGGGAACAGACTCAACAGCAGCTCTGAAGTCCTTGATATACTTGTTATGTTCATGAACAATTTTCTGGAATTGGCCTCCCAATGCAGGCTTCACATTCTAAAAGTAACCATATCAAATGTCTCTTTCCTGGTTGTCATCCCCGACAAATTTTATCTGAATAAAAGACGGCTGCTGTTGTGTTCGAGGCATCAAACTCCCTATTCTGTGGTATACCTGTCCTTGCACCTTAAATGTTGGCATGAAATGTCCCTCTTTTAACTCTTTTGCTCGATACGACGTCATTTGGAAACAACCGTCCTATTTCCAAATATTATTTAGAAAATACTCAACCTCAGGATGTTCCTAAGTAAGGAGGTTGTGTTGAAATGGAGGAAGTTGGACTTTCCCGTTACTGGAGCACATGACAGGGCTCTTGTCCTCCCAATTTACAGCATAACACCAATTGCATGTTGACCGTTGTCCTATATCGACTGTTTTATCTTTAGGGTATTCAGTTCTTGGGTTATACTTGTAACCTGAATGCTTCTTTCCTGTCCATGGCTGCAACCTTTCCATTGAATGTCTTTCATCGTGTTAAACGTGTGAACACGTTTAACACGAGGATTATTTTCTAAGTATTTTTTTTAAGACTTTCTATGGATTTCAGGATGGGTTATGTTATACTTCTATGTACTACAGCCCCTTTATGTATATTTGGGTGATCATCAGTATATGTGTGTACAGCATTTCTTTTAACTTCGGGTTGGCTCTCTTTATGTTTGTTAACCTCTTTTCTGCTAGTGTTTTTCCAGGATCATTTTTCCTGTATTTTCTAATTAATTCCCTGTTAACCTCTACATGTGCTTGACTATATTATTGCAGCCGATTTTCTTAGATGTTTGTTGTGAACTGAATCTATGAATCATTTCCTGCGTTATTGTCATCTGAACTGAGAACAAAGGTAGATTGTTGGTTCAAGGAATTAAATTCATAAAGGCTAGGTACAACTTGTTTAGATTCGAGAAATACAACATGCCACCATGAGTTAACAGAAAGTACCATATAATAAGGTTTCCACATGCCAGTATCGTATTTTTGTTTTTTTACTACAATAAAGAACTTAATTTGTGGTCAAAGTGTGCGGTTTAGGCATCTACCCTATTTTTTAATTTAGCTTATCACCATAAACCGTACGACAATAAATTTATAATAATTCACCCACTAAAAACTGTATGAGTACTGTTATTTTACCCCTCCGTAGAACCGAAACAGGACAAACTACTTGGAAAATAATTTTTGATTGTGCATCTAACATCGAATAAGAAACAATGTATTAAGTTTCATTACGATCCGTAATGTAATTTTAAAGAATATCCAATGCGTTAGAAATCACTTTTTTTGCGAATTAGCCGCGATCCATGGCCGATTTTTTATAAATTTCTTTCTTAGCGAGGAAGCTATATATACCAAATTTGATTCAAATCTGTTCGGTGGTTTCGTGTTAAATGAGTGAGTGGTATTTGACAAATATATAGTAGATAGAGAAAAAGAGAATTGTACCAGGTATGCAAGTTTAAAATGTCGTTTTAATTCCAATAGAATGCGCTCTTAGCCTATTGAAGGATTTGCTTATCTCTAAACGCTATTTTGTTTGTTAGTCATTTGTTTACAAAAGTCAGTTGTTTTTAAGTCGTTTACGTGGACGTATCATACCTTTCTTTGGTGTTAAAAATGTCTATTTTAAGCCAAATAAAGAGCATTTTCGGCATGTCATGATTTTCTTATTTAATCAAAAGAAAAAGGCATCTGAATGTCATCGAATTCTTGTTGAGACTTATGGCGATGTTGCTCCAACCGTCAGGACATGTGAACGTTGGTTTCAAAGTTTCAAACGTGGTGATTTTGATGTTACTGATCAAAAACGAGAAAATCGACCAAAAAAGTTTGAGGACTTCGAATTGCAATCTTTATTAGACGAAGACAATACCCAAACCCAACAAATGATGGCAGAACAGTTGAATGTCACTAGGCAAGCCATTTCCGATCGCCTGAGAGCTATGGGAAAGATTCAAAAGGTTGGAAAATGGGTTCCACATGAATTGGACGAACGACAGATGGAAAAACGAAAAACTGTGTGCGAAATGCTGCTTTTACGCCACGAAAGAAAGGGTTTTTTGCATCGAGTTGTAACTGGCGATGAAAAATGGATTTATTTTCAGAATCCCAAACGAAAAAAATCATGGGTAACGCCAGGACAACCATCCACATCGAGTGCAAGACCGGATCGTTTTGGGAAGAAGACAATGCTGTGTGTGTGGTGGGATCAGAAGGGAGTAGTCTACTACGAGCTTCTCAAACCCGGCGAAACAGTCAATACCGAGCGCTACCGACAACAAATGATCAATTTGAGTCACGCATTGATCGAAAAACGCCCAGAATGGGCTCACAGGCACGCCAAAGTCATTCTTCAGCATGATAACGCTCCTGCATTCAGCCAGATTGACTAAGGAAACGATTTCTTCGCTTGGTTGGGAACTCCTACCCCACCCGCCGTATTCACCTGACCTGGCGCCTTCTGATTATCACCTCTTCTCATCGATGGGACACTCATTGGCGGAGCAACACTTCAACAATTTCGAAAACGTACGAAAATGGCTCGATGAATGGATTTCAAATAAAGATGAAGCATTCTTTTGGAATGGTATCCATATATTGCCCGAGAGATGGACAAAATGTGTAGAAGCGAGGGTCAGTACTTTGAATAAAATATATTATACTTTTTTTTAAATTACTGTGTATTTATTTTAAGAAATAAACGACATTTTAAACTTGCATACCTGGTACAGAAGTTGTAGATGTTTTAGTTTTACATATATGAAGATAGTTATTAAGATAATGAAATGAAGATAATAATCGAAGGAATGAATGTTTCGGTAAAATTACAAAGCATAATCGGGGTTTTTGCAGTTTGACCATGATCCCGAGTGAATTTTTTGAAAACCTTTCTTAGCGCGCACCTACGGCCCCAGAGGAAGCTACATACCAAAGTTTAATTCAAAATCGTTCGGTGGTTTCTGAGATTTCGTGATGAGTGAGTGGTGCATATTTGGCGAATGTTTCGCAATCTCTTGGTCCAAGGAATTAAATTCAGAAAGGCTAGGTACAACTTGTTGAAAACTATCTTCAAGTTTCCATAGAATGCGTTAACAACGGCGGAATATCCTTCCGCCATCTTAAAATCATTAAATATTCTAATGTTTAAAAATAATATCCTTAAGGACAACAATGGCAAAATATCCTTCCGCCATCTTAAAATCGTTAAATCTTGAATTATTTTAAAACAGTATCCTTAAGGCAACAATGGTGGAATATCCTTCGGATAACATAAAAACTGTTAAATCCAAGAATATTTCAACATATCATCTTTAAGGACGTAAACTAATATATACATTTGTGTGTATGTGTGGCCTAAAGATGTCCTTCCGCCATCTTTGACATAATCTTTGACATCCTTAATGACGAAAACTAATTCCAATTATGGAAGCAGAGCGGCCTAGGATGTCTTTCGACCACAAAAAATCGTCAGATCCTAGCAGATCTTAAAAACAGTATCCAGGGGCCTGGTTGGAATGCCGATTAGAGAAGGACCAGTTTCTGAACAATTATCTTTATCTTATGAAGCTAAAGGAAGAGTAGTTGGGGAAGAAGCTACTGGTGAAGCAAGGTTGGTGGGTACATCCAAGTGGCCTTCCGTGTCATCACCAGAGAACATAAGTCTTTTAACCTCCTCAACTTCCTTTCCACAGCAGGCCAATAGTCCCGAAACTCAAACTTGTAAGGGTACACTCTGCAGCAACCATGAGTTAACAGAAAGTACCATATTATAAGGTTTCCACATGCTAGTATCGTATTTTTGTTTGTTTACTACAATAAAGAACTTAATTTGTGGTAAAACTGTGCGGTTTAGTTATCTAAACTATTTTTGAATTTAGCTTAGCACCATATACCATATGACAATAAATCTATTATTATTTGCCCAATAAAATTATATGAGTACTTTTATTTTAACCCTTTGTAGTACCGATACAGGGCAAACTACTTAGAAAATAATTGTTATCGTTCATCTAACATCTAATAAGAAGCAATGTACTTAGTTTTATTAAAATCCGTAATGTTAATTCAAAGAATTTCCTATGCGTGAGAAATCACGTTTTTCGCGAATTGCACGCTATCCAGGCCAAATTTTTTAAAATCGTTTCTTAGCGAGCACCTACGACCATAGAGGAAGCCATAGACGAAATTTCATTCCAATCCGTTCGGTCGTTTTTGAGATTTCGTGTGAGTGGTATTTGACAAATATATAATAGATTTTTTTTTTGTTAAAATACAGTAATAAATGTTTTTAAACATAAAAAAGTTTTTAGAAAGCTATCTGTGTTGAATTTTTTAAGTTATCTACTAAAAAACACAGTCAATAATATTTTGATACGACTACGTAGTTCAATATTTTATTGTTTTTATTTTGTTCCTCAAAACTCTAAAAAATATTCGCATTTATGTAAGGTAAGGTGGGGTAAGTGTGTTTACGGGGTAAGTGCATTAGTCCACCATAATTTCTATTGTCATTTTCAACCGACTTCAAAAAAGGGGAGGTTCTCAACTCGTCTGTATTTTTTTGTGTGTGTATGTTACGCGAATACCCCGTCAATTCTGAATCAATTTTGATGATTCTTTTTTAGATCGGTAGGGCATACTTCAGAGGTGGTCCCATAAAAATTTTGAAATCAACTCACTATTTTTGTAGAAAAATAACTAGCTGAAAGAACCCTGCTCCGCTACGGTTTAATATCATTAGGATTAAGGACAACTTAAATTAGTAAAAGTTAAGCTTAACGTTGATAATTATTATTACTTAAATAATGCTAAAGAATTCAATTCTTAGAATTTCAATAATTAAATTTGACAATTTGCAAAAGTTAATTTTATATTATTTTAACAGTCCTCCAGCGAAGCTTCAAGACAGTGCTACCATTTTACTGAGCTCTGATACCAGACCATCAACTTTTCTTATGGCATACTTTGAGTGAATATAGTCTCAACTTCTCAACTTTTTTTATTTTTTCGAATAAAGTTTAGTCTGCCTGTTTCTATTTTTGCTTACATATCATGCATAAATTGGTTGAGGAGATTACGATGTTAATAAGGTTCTTCACGTCATAACATTTAGGCGTAAAAAACAGCTTCAGACACGGTTTTCTTAAGTGGTGTATTAGTGTGTGGGTCCGCTGAGGGATGTTAATACTGTATCCATGTTCTCCATGGTATAACATGAGACGATACTGAAGAGAATCATACACTTGATAGAACTCACTGATTCTTATCAGTTTTTTGTCCCTACATCGAACTGACCTTACATGTCATCCCCAGAGAACATAAGTCTTTTAACCTCCTCTTTAACATACGTTTTTAATAGCTTTTCGTCACGAAACAACTCAAACATGTAAGGGTCCACCTCTGCATCCACCATCACATTTCACAGAAAGTACCAGTATTATAAGGTTTCGACATCGATCGTATTTTTGTTTGTTTACAACTAAAAGGAACTTAATTTGTGGTAAAAGTGTGCGGTTTAAACATCTAACCTATTTGTTAACTTAGCTTATCTCCAAATACCATGACTATTAATATATTATTATTATTCACCCAATAAAAACTGTAATCGCATTTTTCGTGAATTAGCCGCGATTCAGGCCGATTTTTTAAAATTCCTTTCTTAGCGAGCACCTAGAGCCCTAGAGGAAGCTACATATCGAATTTCATTCCAATCCGTTCGGTGGTTTCTGAGATTTCGTGTTAAATGAGTGAGTGGTATTTGACAAATATATAATAGACTAACTGAAAGTACCCTGCTCCGCTACGGTTTAATATTATTAGGATTAAGGACAACTTGAATTATTAAAAGTTAAGCTTAAAGTTGATAATTATTATTACTTAAATAAACCTAAAGCATTCCATTCTTAGAATAATTTGAATAAGTAAATTTGACAATTTGCAGAAGTTAATTTTATATTATTTTGATAGTACTCCAGTGAAGCTTCGAGGCAGCACTACCATCTTACCCAGCTCTGATACCAGACCATCAGCTTTTCTTATGGCATACTTTAAGTGAATATAGTCTCAACTTCTCAACTTTTTTCGAATAAAGTTCAGTCTTTCTGTTTCCATGCGTACATATCCAGCATAAATTAGTTGAGGAGATTACAAAATTAAAGTAAATAAGGTTCTTCACCGCCTCGCTCATCAACATTTAGGCGTATAAATCTGCAGACACTGTTTTCTCAAGTGGTGTATTGGTGTTTGGGTCACGCTGAGGAATGCTAATACTGTAACCATCTTCTCCATGGCAGAACATGAGACGATACTGAAGAAAATCATAAGCTCGATAGAATTCACTGATTGTTATCAGTTTCTTGTCCCTGCTGTGGAGAACAATGTCTTTTTTTTCAAACACCTGGCCGCCAATCAAGACAGCAACTTCGTTAGTGGCAGGAGTATTGTAACGTCCTCGGTAAGCATTTGAAGACTGTTTGTCAGCACTGATAACTACCTGGAAATCTTGTAGATGTACGCGTTATGTTCATGAAGAATTTTCTGGAGTTGGCATACGAATGTAGGCTTGAGATTTTGAAAGTAACCACAGCGAATGCCTCTATCATGGTTGTCTTCACCAACAAAAGTTATCTGAATAAAAGACGGTTGCTGTTGTGTTCCAGGTATCAAACTCCTTATTCTGTGATATATACCTGTCCTCGCACCTTAAATCATGGCATAATGTTTCCCTCTTTTATCTCTTTTTCTCCAAATAACGTCATTTTATTTATAAAATGCTCACCCTCAGGATGTTCGTAAGTAAGGAGGCTGTGCAAGTGTTCAGGATATTCTTGAAAGGGAGGAAGTTGGACTTTCCCGTTACTGCAGCACATGACAGGGCTCTCGTCCTTCCATTTTACAACATAAAACCAATTTCAAGTAGACCGTGATCCAATATCGACGGTTTTGTCTTTTGCATATTCAGTTTTTGGGTCATACTGGCTGTAACCTTTCCATTGAACATCTTTCATCGTGTTTTGTTACAGCTACACGTTTAACATGGGGATTATTTTCTGATAATTTTTTTTTAAGACTTTCTATGGATTTCAGGATGGGTTCTCTTATACTTCAGTACAGTTGGGTGATTCTCAGAATATGTGTGTACAGCATATCCTTTAACTTCGGGTTGGCTCTCTTTATGTTTGTTAACACTTTTCTGTTAATTTCAGGATGATTTGTCATGTATTTCTTAACAGCTTCGTTGTTGACCTCTACATGTATTGAATATATTTTGCAGCCGAGTTCCTTAGTTATTTATTGCGAACTGAATCTGCAAATCATTTCCTACGTTGTTTTCTTTTAGACTGATGAGCTGACTTCATTGTTGCAATAGAATCATTTGAACTGAGAAAAAGGTATATTCTAGGTTCAAGGAATGAAAGGCTTGGTACAACTTGTCCAGATTCGAAAAATACAACTTCGGACTGGCTGAGAAAAGCCGATTTGAAGAGGGCCAATTATAGTTCAGAACAATTTTCATGTGACCGGAAAGCTGAAGGAAGAGTAGTTGGGGACGAAGCTGCTGATGAAGCAATGTTGGTGGGTTGCTCGTAAAGAGTATGTACATCGAACTGGCCTCACCAGAGAGTCTTTTAACCTCCTCTTTAACATGGTCTTTTAATAGCTTCTCGTCACGAAACAACTCAAACTTGTAAGGGTACACCTCTGCAGACACCATGAGTTCACAGAAAGTACCATGCAATAGGGTTTCGACATCGATCATATTTTTGTTTGAAAGAAACCTAATTTGTGGTCAAAGTGTGCGACTTGCTAAACGTAAAACTCGAGAACGGCTCGACCAATTCGGCTAATTTTTTTTTTAACGTTTTTGTTTAGGCACAGGGTCAGTCGTTGAGTGTTTGCGGCGTCAATCTGCAAAACCCATGCTTCTCTCATGGACAGTTGTATGTTGCCTGCTCTCGCGTCGGAAAACTTACAGCTTTATTTATTTATGCGCCAAGTAATCAAACAAAAAATATCGTGTACCATAAGGCATTACAATGAAAATACCAGATTACACTACTAAAGTCTTGCAATGTACAAAATAGAAAACATATTTGTAAGCAATCGTTGTTTATTATGGAGACATAAATCTATAAATAAAGTGATCACTCTGAAATGTTTTATTACTGCGAAGGGACAATAACTTTTGACAGAACAAAGTCTGTCGGGGAGGAACTATTTACATAAAAAATCAATGTTGTGTTGTTTTAGAGAAAATAGGGCAGAACTACGTCTGCCGGGGCAGCTAGTATATATATATAATTATATATAGCATAATAGACAATAAAATAATAAAAGACATTAAAGACCTAAATAAATTTATGAAAAACAATAAAGAAATACGAATAGTAAAATCAGTCAAAACAAAACAATTAGCAATCATGTACATGGATGATTATAAGAAAAAAATAAATGAAATATTAAATGTCAAAAACAACTATAGAAAACTTAGAGTGAACCCTACAAAAAATTATACTATTGAAATAAATAAATATTTGGAAAAAGAGGGATATATAAATAAAAAAGTAATTTGGCACTGAATAATATATTTCAACCTCGAGCATATGGGTTAATAAAATTACCTACATAAAAAAGAGAAAATCTAAGATTAATAATAAATAACATAAATGGCCCAACATATAACTTAAACAAATTTTTCAACGCAACCTTGAATGTATTAAATAATAAAAATAATTTTGATATTAAAAAAGGATTAGAATTGAAAATAAATTAAATAAATTGAAATATAATAATAGCATAATAATAAATAGCTTTGATGTTAAAAAGTTATATACTAATATACCCCTGGATATAACAATTAAAAAAATAGAAGACAAATGGGATCTAATAAAACCATATACAAAATCAAAAATAAAAAACTATATATATTGAAGAATTAAAGATTTGTCTAAATAATAATTATTTTATGTATGATGATAAATATTTCAGACAAATACATGGAATTACAATTAGAGATATTAGATGATATGGAAGTTATAGCCATGTCTGATTTTCTGGACCATTTAGCTTGTGGCACTTCCGTGAAACCACACGTGTGCTTACCAAATGTGCTCGACCGTTTAATTCTATTGGTATGGAACCCAAAAAACATGTTAAATGGGAAGAGAACAATAGTATATTATTCAGAACAAATTTAGCTTGCAGTGAGAAAATTTACTTAAATTTGCATGATGTAAACCAGCTCTATAAGAATTTTGTTGAATGCTTGCATGAAAGTATGTCTTCTGCTGGCATGCTTGTAATAAAAAAACCACCGAAGAAGATAAAGTCTCAGCCTAGTCAACCCTGGTTCGATTTAGAATGCAACAACCTGAAAAGGGAAGTTAGGAGAAAATATAGAGTATTAATTAAATCCAATTTTCTACCGCAAGCTTTACAAGAATACATCCAAACAAGGGATTCCTACAGAACATTAATTAATCACAAGAAAAATGAATTTAGATTTAAAATTATAACAAATCTGCGGGATACAAAAAATAGTAAACAGTTTTGGAAAACTGTTAATTCCCTGAAACCATACAAACTCAATGAAAATGCAGTAGCCATAGAAGAATGGAGTGAATTCTACAGGGCACATTGCGGTCAGAAGATCATTCAGAGCTTAGAAGACCATTCATCCCCTTCCCCTATTCAACTCTAGAAGCTAATATAACGCTAGAGGAACTGCAGTTTTGTATCAATCTTTCTAAAAACAACAAATCTCCTGGATCTGACCTTATAATATATGAAAACTTTAAGAATCTCACCCCAGAGTGGGAACACTGTATTTTGAATTTATTTAATGCTGTTCTTGATCAAGAAAAATTACCTACCCAGTGGTCTAAATCAAAACTCTACTTACTTTTTAAAAAAGGCAATAGAGGCGATGTTGATAATTACAGAGGTACATCCCTACTTAACACGATGGCTAAATTATCTACCAGCATCCTTGCGAGGAGAATAATGCTATGGGCGGACTCTCAGAATCTAATGCCTGAAGAGCAAGCAGGATTCAGGAACGGAAGAGGCTGCATTGATCATATCTTCACTCTTTCGGCACTAATCGGAATAACGTTCAAAACCTAAGGAAGATATCTATATGCCACGTTCATTGACCTCAGAAAAGCCTTCGATTCAATTAATTATGGACTCCTTTGGAGAAAGCTTATTACCCTAGGAATTGGAGGAAAAATTGTCAAAATTATTAAAATGCTGTACGACAATGCATCAACCCAAATTTCAGTTAATGGACAACTTTCGGATGATATTGACATCACCTTAGGACTTTTACAGGGCGAAAGACTGAGCCCAACCTTGTTCTTGCTATTTATCTCCGACATAGTACAATTCTTCCATGACAAAGGAGCAGCAGGTGTAAGCACAAATACATTACACGAGGTGACTATGCTCCTACTAACTGATGATATCATCTTATTAAGTAATAGTTGGCATGGAGCACAGAAGAACATAAAAATATTTCAGGAGTATTGCAGTAACAATTCTCTTACATTAAATGTAAATAAATCCAAAACTCTTGTCTTTCATAAATGTCCAAGGCTTAAACAGCTCAAACCGTTATACTGGCATGATAAGGAATTAGAGTATACAAAAAGGTATACTTATTTGGGAGTTCCCTCCACATCATCTGGAAAATTTAAGCAAGCATGTGAACACTTTATTCAGAAGTTATTAGTTGCATCTGCAAGAGTCATAGACATACTGAAAAAAGGGAAAAGTGACTCTCGGGAAACAAAAAGAGCTTTATTTGACTCAATGGTTTCATCAATATTGCTTTACGCTTCTGAAGTATAGAGCCCCAATTATCTTGAGGCAATCGAAACGGTCCAACTTAAATTTTTAAAGCGCCTATTTGGTTGGCTCAGGAATACCCCAAACTATATAGTCCGTCTCGAAACAGGAAGAGAACCATTAGGCATGAATGTGGTAAAAAAGATGACAAACCTATGGACCAAGTTCGAGCTTATGCCAAAAGAGTGACTCCCAAAACTCTGTTTTAATAGACTAAAATCACTAGACAAGGATAAGCCTGACATAGACTTTAACTGGGTTTCCCAATTTAGAGCAATAGCTGAGCCAAATGCCTTTGCAGAAGAGCTTTCTGTTTACCATACAAACGGACTCCTTCGATACAAAGGTGACATACTGGAAAAAGCACATAACCAATATTTCTCAGCCGACATTCAAAGAACTCTAAATTCAACTAACTACCCTTTATATAGAACTCTATGCAGTTACAATACTCCCAACCCCGAAACATACCTTGCATTTAAAGTTCATATAAAGAAATTGAAATGTGTCAGCCAATTAAGAGTTGCTAATTCAGGACATATCAGAATCGATGGAAAAGACACTTTTTTGTTCAAGTCATAAGAAATCTGTATATCTTGCAATCAATTTATCTACAATAGTCTACATCACATTCTCCTTCACTGCCCAGCACACAATTAAAATAGACAACAATTTCTTCAACACTTCATCTTAGAATCTTCTGATAACCAAAGTACCCAAGCTATACTCAATATCGACAGTGTAGAGAAATTACATAAAGTTTAATATTACATGATGGGAGTCCAAAATGTGCTAAATCATTTATCATAGACCATTTTCTATTAAGTGTCTGTTTTCAGTTTATCTTTAAAGTGATTTTATGTTAATTTATTTTTATTGTTTCTATAATAACACCAGTTTATTCTTCATTCTATTATGTTTTGAAAACCAGAATGTATTAGTGAATTAAATTTTATTTATTTTATTTTTTTTTAAATGATATGTACATTCATTGTAATTTATAGCCAAGTACTATTTGTATGAGGAAGCCCCCAAATACAAATAAAAAATATCTATCTATCTACATGGAATTACAATTGGGTCAAGTTTAGGTGTAAACATTAGCGGTATAACATTGAATTATTTAATGGAAAATGTATAAAAAAGGAAAAAATTAACGAACCATTAATATTGGTTAAATATACAGATGATTTATTAATTCTTACAAATAATGAGAAAGAGATGGATGCAATGATTGATAAATTAAATAAAATGCACAAGAAAATAGAATTTACCAGAGAAAACACTAAAGAATATAAAATAAAATATTTAAATATGTTAATAATCAAGAATAAGCATATAATAAACACTAAATGGTTAGAAAAGGAAGAATATAGTAACGGATTATTGAATTTTTTCAGCCACCACCCTCACCACCAAAAATTGAATACAATAGAAAATTACATTAAAACAGCAATAAAATTAACAGATGAAATTTATATAAAGATAAAAAAAAATAAATGATAAATGACTTAAAAGATAATATAGTGCTCAATAAGATAATAAATAAAATATGGAATAAGAATATAGGTGGTAATAACATAAAAATTAATAAAACCAATAATGAAGATAATGAACTATTAATAATTGATAAAATAAAAACAAAATACACAAAAAACAACGACAAAAAGAAATAAAAAAACTAAAGTAAAAGAACAAAAGAAAATAACAGAATTTTATATAAACAACAAACATAATATAAGAGAAATTGAACTAGTTGGTCAAAAGGAAGGAAATAATATGGATATAATGAAACATATGAATAATACATAGCATATTAAAAATTATGAAAAAGTAAAATACATTCCAGATTTAACTAAAAGAATAATCAAAAAATTAAAAGAATATTTTGAAATAGATGTAGCTTTATATAACACAAATAAAAAAATATATATATATAATTACACATAATGAAATAGAACACAAAGATAAAAAAAGATATCTACTATATATTTGTCAAATTCCCCTCTCTCATTTAACATGAAATCTCAGAAACCACCGAACGAATTGGAATGAAATTTGGTATGTAGCTTCCTCTAGGGCTGTAGGTGCTCACTAAGAAAGGAATTTTAAAAATCGGCCTGGATCGCGGCTAATTCGCGAAAAATTCGATTAAAATTTTTATTGGGTGAATAATAATAGATTAATTGTCATATGGTATATGGAGATAAGATAAATTAAAAAATAGGTTAGATGTTTAAGCCGCACACTTTGACCACAAATTAAGTTCCTTATAGTTACAAACAAAACTAGGATCGATGTCAAAACCTTATAATATGGTACTTTCTGTGAACTCATGGTGGCTGCAGATGTAGACCCTTACAAGTTAGAGTTGTTTCGAGATGAGAAGCTATTAAAAGATTTATGTAAAAGAGGAGGTTTGGATTATGGTCTGCTTGAAATTGGTGGTATGCTGTAAAATGGAAGGACGAGAGCCCTGCCATGTGCTACAGTAACGGGAAAGTCCAACTTCCTCCCTTTCAAGAATATCCTAAACACTTGCACAGCCTCCTTACTTACAAACATCCTGAGGTTGAGCATTTTCAAAATAATATTTGGAAATAGAACGGTTGTTTGGACGTCATTTGGAGCAAAAGAGATAAAAGAGGGAGATAAAATGCCAACATTTAAGGTGCGAAGACAGGTATATATATCACAGAATAGGAAGTTTGATGCCTGGAACACAACAGCAACTGTATTTTATTCAGGTAAATTTTATTGGTGATGGCAACCATGAAAGAGGCATTCGCTGTGGCCACTTTCAAAATGTCAAGCCTGCATTCGTAGGCCAACTCCAGAAAATTCTTCGTGAACATGAAGAGTATATCAAAAACTTGAGAGCTGCTGTTGAGTCTGTGCAGGTAGTTCATCAGTGCTGACAAAAAGCTTTCAAATGCTCACTGAGGACGTTACAATACTCCTACCGCTAACGAAGTTGCTGTCTTAATTTTTGGCCAGGTGTTTGAGAAGCGAGACATTGTTCTTCACAGCAGGGACAAAAAACTGATAAGAATCGGTGAGTTCTATCAAGTGTATAATTCTCTTCAGTACCGTCTCATGTTCTACCATGGAGAAGATGATTACTAAATTAACATCCCTCAGCGTGACCCAAACACCAATACAACACTTAAGAAAACTGTGTCCGCAGCAGATTTTTATGCCTAAATGTTAGTGGAGTGAGGAGGTGAAGAACCTTATTTACGTTAATTTCGTAACTTCCTCAACCAATTTATGTTTGATATGTACGCAAAAAAAGAAACAGATAGACTAAACTTTATTCGAAAAAATCAAGTTGAGACTATATTCACTTAAAGTATGTCATAAGAAAAGCTGATTGTCTGGTATCAGAGCTGGGTAAGATGGTAGTGCTGCCTTGAAGCTTCACTGGAGGACAATCAAAATAATATAAAATTAACTTTTGCAAATTGTCAAATTTACTTTTTGAAATTATTCTATGAATGGAATTCTTTAGGTTTATTTAAGTTGTAATAATTATCAACGTTAAGACTAAATTTTACTAATTTAAGTTGTCCTTCATCCTAATGATATTAAACCGTAGCGGAGCAGGGAACTTTCAGCTATTAATATATAAAATCGACTGCTTAAATTGCAATAAACATTAAATAGGGAAAACAAAACAAAATTTGTCTAAAAGAATCAACCAACATAGAAATGATTGTAAAAAAAAATCTGTTAAACAAATAATAATAAAAGAGCATTATTAGACCATGCACAAAATTTAAACCACCAATTTGCTTTTAAAAAGTAGAAATATTACAACAGGAAACAAAAACATACAATAGAAAAATAAAAGAGGCAATATATATAAATAAAACAATAGATAAAGCAATAAACTATAAAACAGATACTGAGAAAATAGGAACAATTTATGCTAATATAGAAATATAGATAAATTTAAAATAGA
>RCWM02000814.1:0-12500 GCA_003667255.2 Euschistus heros | reverse complement strand
CCGTCCTGAATATCTCGTTCTTATATACACTTGCCCCCTCCTCTTTTACTCCCACTCTTTCTTCTCTTTACTGCCCACGCGGTATCCACGGGGTAAATTAAAAGTGATTAATGTTAATTAAATTGTGATAATCAGAGAGAGTTGAACGAGAGAAAGAGGTAGAAGGGCTGGACCCTTGTTTTATCTGGTGAGGAACACCAGATATCGAATTTATAGAAGTTAACTAAAAATTAAGGGTTCGGTAAGAGCCGCCGACACTCGGCAGCCATCGGCTAACCCACCACCCGAAGGAGGCACGATCTAAAGTCGGAAGTCCCCGAGTATCATCGGCGAACCTCTATTACAACCAGAGGTGTACATTATCCTCGAGTAACATCGGCTACCTTAAGAGATCACTGTAAATTCTTTAAACTCTTCACAATATTCAAAATAAATATTCAAAATAAATATTCAAAATAAATATTCAAAATAAATATTCAAAATAAATATTCAAAATAAATATTCAAAATAAATATTCAAAATAAATTCAAATAAATATTCAAAATAAATATTCAAAATAAATATTCAAAAAGAAATATTCAAAATAAATAAAAATAAATATTCAAAAAAATATTCAAAAAAAATATTCAAAATAAATATTCAAAAAAAATATTCAAAATAAATATTCAAAATAAATATTCAAAATAAATATTCAAAAAATAAATATTCAAAATATTCAAAAAAAAATCAAAATAAATATTCAAAATTAATATTCAAATAAATCAAAATAAATATTCAAAATAAATATGGTTAGGGGTGGTTAGGGGTGGTTAGGGGTGGTTAGGGGTGGTTCGGGGTGGTTAGGGGTGGTTGGTTAGGGGTGGTTAGGGGGTGGTTAGGGGGGTGGTTAGGGGTGGTTCGGGGTGGTTAGGGGTGGTTCGGGGTTTCGGGGTGGTTAGGGGTGGTTTAGGGGTGGTTAGGGGTGGTTAGGGGTGGTTAGGGGGGTTAGGGGTGGTTCGGGGTGGTTAGGGGTGGTTAGGGGGTTAGGGGTTTAGGGGTGGTTAGGGGTGGTTAGGGGTGGTTAGGGGTGGGGTTAGGGGTGGGGTGGTTAGGGGTGGTTAGGGGTGGTTAGGGGGGTTAGGGGTGGTTAGGGGTGGTTAGGGGTGGTTAGGGGTGGTTAGGGGTGGTTAGGGGTGGTTAGGGGTGGTTAGGGGTGGTTAGGGGTGGTTAGGGGTGGGGTTAGGGGTGGTTAGGGGTGGTTAGGGGTGGTTAGGGGTGGTTAGGGGTGGTTAGGGGTGGTTAGGGGTGGTTAGGGGTGGTTAGGGGTGGTTTAGGGGTGGTTAGGGGTGGGGTTTAGGGGTGGTTAGGGGTGGTTAGGGGTGGTTAGGGGTGGTTAGGTTAGGGGTGGTTTAGGGGTGGTTAGGGGTGGTTAGGGGTGGTTAGGGGTGGTTAGGGGTGGTTAGGGGTGGTTAGGGGTGGTTAGGGGTGGTTAGGGGTGGTTAGGGGTGGTTAGGGGTGGTTAGGGGTGGTTAGGGGTGGTTAGGGGTGGTTAGGGGTGGTTAGGGGTGGTTCGGGGTGGTTAGGGGTGGTTAGGGGTGGTTAGGGGTGGTTAGGGGTGGTTAGGGGTGGTTAGGGGTGGTTAGGGGTGGTTAGGGGTGGTTAGGGGTGGTTAGGGGTGGTTAGGGGTGGTTAGGGGTGGTTAGGGTGGTTAGGGGTGGTTAGGGGTGGTTAGGGGTGGTTAGGGTGGTTAGGGGTGGTTAGGGGTGGTTAGGGGTGGTTAGGGGTGGTTAGGGGTGGTTAGGGGTGGTTAGGGGTGGTTAGGGGTGGTTAGGGGTGGTTAGGGGGTTGGTTAGGGGTGGTTAGGGGTGGTTAGGGGTGGTTAGGGGTGGTTAGGGGTGGTTAGGGGTGGTTAGGGGTGGTTAGGGGTGGTTAGGGGTGGTTAGGGGTGGTTAGGGGTGGTTAGGGGTGGTGGTTCGGGGTGGTTAGGGGTGGTTAGGGGTGGTTAGGGGTGGTTAGGGGTGGTTAGGGGTGGTTAGGGGTGGTTCGGGGTGGTGGGGTGGTTAGGGGTGGTTAGGGGTGGTTAGGGGTGGTTAGGGGTGGTTAGGGGTGGTTCGGGGTGGTTAGGGGTGGTTCGGGGTGGTTAGGGGTGGTTAGGGGTGGTTAGGGGTGGTTAGGGGTGGTGGGGGTGGTTAGGGGGTGGTTAGGGGTGGTTAGGGGTGGTTAGGGGTGGTTAGGGGTGGTTTAGGGGTGGTTAGGGGTGGTTAGGGGTGGTTAGGGGGGTTAGGGGTGGTTAGGGGTGGTTAGGGGTGGTTAGGGGTGGTTAGGGGTGGTTAGGGGTGGTTAGGGGTGGTTAGGGGTGGTTAGGGGTGGTTAGGGGTGGTTAGGGGTGGTTAGGGGGTTCGGGGTGGTTAGGGGTGGTTAGGGGTGGTTAGGGGTGGTTAGGGGTGGTTAGGGGTGGTTAGGGGTGGTTAGGGGTGGTTAGGGGTGGTTAGGGGTGGTTAGGGGTGGTTAGGGGTGGTTAGGGGTGGTTAGGGGTGGTTAGGGGGGTGGGTGGTTAGGGGTGGTTAGGGGGTTAGGGGTGGTTCGGGGTGGTTAGGGGTGGTTAGGGGTGGTTAGGGGTGGTTAGGGGTGGTTAGGGGTGGTTAGGGGTGGTTCGGGGTGGTTAGGGGTGGTTAGGGGGGTGGTTAGGGGTGGTTAGGGGTGGTTAGGGGTGGTTAGGGGTGGTTAGGGGTGGTTAGGGGGTGGTTGGGGTGGTTAGGGGTGGTTAGGGGTGGTTAGGGGTGGTTAGGGGGTGGGGTGGTTAGGGGTGGTTCGGGGTGGTTAGGGGTGGTTAGGGGTGGTTAGGGGTGGTTAGGGGTGGTTAGGGGTGGTTAGGGGTGGTTAGGGGTGGTTAGGGGTGGTTAGGGGTGGTTAGGGGTGGTTAGGGGTGGTTAGGGGGTTGGGGTGGTTAGGGGTGGTTAGGGGTGGTTAGGGGGGTTAGGGGGTGGTTAGGGGTGGTTAGGGGTGGTTAGGGGTGGTTAGGGGTGGTTAGGGGTGGTTAGGGGTGGTTAGGGGTGGTTAGGGGTGGTTAGGGGTGGTTAGGGGTGGTTCGGGGTGGTTAGGGGTGGTTAGGGGTGGTTAGGGGTGGTTAGGGGTGTTAGGGGTGGTTAGGGGTGGTTAGGGGTGGTTAGGGGGGGTGGTTAGGGGTGGTTAGGGGGGTTAGGGGTGGTTCGGGGTGGGGTGGTTAGGGTGGTTAGGGGTGGTTAGGGTGGGTTAGGGGTGGTTAGGGGTGGTTAGGGGTGGTTAGGGGTGGTTAGGGGTGGTTAGGGGGTGGGTTTAGGGGGGGTGGTTAGGGGTGGTTAGGGGTGGTTAGGGTGGTTAGGGTGGTTAGGGGTGGTTAGGGGTGGTTAGGGGTGGTAGGGGTGGTTAGGGGTGGTTAGGGGTGGTTAGGGGTGGTTCGGGGTTAGGGGTGGTTAGGGGTGGTTAGGGGTGGTTAGGGGTGGTTAGGGGTGGTTCGGGGTGGTTAGGGGGTGGTTAGGGGTGGTTAGGGGTTAGGTGGTTCGGGGTGGTTAGGGGTGGTTAGGGTGGTTAGGGGTGGTTAGGGGTGGTTAGGGGTGGTTAGGGGTGGTTAGGGGTGGTTCGGGGTGGTTAGGGGTGGTTAGGGGTGGTTAGGGGTGGTTAGGGGTGGTTAGGGTTAGGTGGGGTTCGGGGTGGTTAGGGGTGGGTTAGGGGTGGTTAGGGGTGGTTAGGGGGGTTAGGGGTGGTTAGGGGTGGTTAGGGGTGGTTTAGGGGTGGTTCGGGGGGTTAGGGGTGGTTAGGGGGGTTAGGGGTGGTTCGGGGTGGTTAGGGGTGGTTAGGGGTGGTTAGGGGTGGTTAGGGGTGGTTAGGGGTGGTTAGGTGGTTAGGGGTGGTTAGGGGTGGTTAGGGGTGGTTAGGGGTGGTTAGGGGTGGTTAGGGGTGGTTAGGGGTGGTTAGGGGTGGTTAGGGGTGGTTAGGGGTGGTTAGGGGTGGTTAGGGGGTGGGGTGGTTAGGGGTGGTTAGGGGTGGTTAGGGGTGGTTAGGGGTGGTTAGGGGTGGTTAGGGGTGGTTGGTTAGGGGTGGTTAGGGGTGGTTAGGGGTGGTTAGGGGTGGTTCGGGTGGTTCGGGGTGGTTAGGGGTGGTTAGGGGTGGTTAGGGGTGGTTAGGGGTGGTTAGGGGTGGTTAGGGGTGGTTAGGGGGTTCGGGGGGTTAGGGGTGGTTAGGGGTGGTTCGGGGTGGTTCGGGGTGGTTAGGGGTGGTTAGGGGTGGTTAGGGGTGGTTAGGGGTGGTTAGGGGGTGGTTCGGGTGGTTAGGGTTAGGGGTGGTTAGGGGTGGTTAGGGGTGGTTAGGGGTGGTTAGGGGTGGTTAGGGGTGGTTAGGGGTGGTTAGGGGTGGTTAGGGGTGGTGGTTCGGGGTGGTTCGGGGTGGTTAGGGGTGGTTAGGTTAGGGGTGGTTAGGGGTGGTTAGGGGTGGTTAGGGGTGGTTAGGGGTGGTTAGGGGTGGTTAGGGGTGGTTAGGGGTGGTTAGGGGTGGTTAGGGGTGGTTAGGGGGGTTAGGGGTGGTTAGGGGTGGTTAGGGGTGGTTCGGGGTGGTTAGGGGTGGTTAGGGGTGGTTAGGGGTGGTTAGGGGTGGTTAGGGGTGGTTAGGGGTGGTTAGGGGTGGTTAGGGGTGGTTAGGGGTGGTTAGGGGTGGTTAGGGGTGGTTAGGGGTGGTTAGGGGTGGTTAGGGGTGGTTAGGGGTGGTTAGGGGTGGTTAGGGGTGGTTCGGGGTGGTTAGGGGTGGTTAGGGGTGGTTCGGGGTGGTTCGGGGTGGTTAGGGGGGTGGTTAGGGGTGGTTAGGGGTGGTTAGGGGTGGTTCGGGGTGGTTCGGGGTGGTTCGGGGTGGTTAGGGGTGGTTAGGGGTGGTTAGGGGTGGTTAGGGGTGGTGGGGTGGTTAGGGTGGTTCGGGGTGGTTCGGGGTTAGGGGTGGTTAGGGGTGGTTAGGGGTGGTTAGGGGTGGTTAGGGGTGGTTAGGGGTGGTTAGGGGTGGTTCGGGGTGGTTAGGGGTGGTTCGGGGTGGTAGGGGTGGTTAGGGGGGTGGTTAGGGGTGGTTAGGGGTGGTTAGGGGTGGTTAGGGGTGGTTAGGGGTGGTTAGGGTGGGGGTGGTTAGGGGTGGTTCGGGGTGGTTCGGGGTGGTTAGGGGTGGTTAGGGGTGGTTAGGGGTGGTTAGGGGTGGTTCGGGGTGGTTAGGGGTGGTTAGGGGTGGTTCGGGGTGGTTAGGGGTGGTTAGGGGTGGTTAGGGGTGGTTAGGGGTTCGGGGTTCGGGGTGGTTGGGGTGGTTAGGGGTGGTTAGGGGTGGTTAGGGGGGTGGGGTGGTTCGGGGTGGTTCGGGGTGGTTAGGGGTGGTTCGGGGTGGTTAGGGGTGGGGTTAGGGGTGGTTAGGGGTGGTTCGGGGTGTTAGGGGTGGGGGTGGTTAGGGGTGGTTCGGGGTGGTTAGGGGTGGTTAGGGGTGGTTAGGGGTGGTTAGGGGGGGGTGGTTAGGGGTGGTTAGGGGTGGTTAGGGGTGGTTAGGGGTGGTTAGGGGTGGTTAGGGGTGGTTAGGGGTGGTTAGGGGTGGTTTCGGGGTGGTTCGGGGTGGTTAGGGGTGGTTAGGGGTGGTTAGGGGTGGTTAGGGGTGGTTAGGGGTGGTTCGGGGTGGTTAGGGGTGGTTAGGGGTGGTTAGGGGTGGTTCGGGGTGGTTAGGGGTGGTTAGGGGTGGTTAGGGGTGGTTCGGGGTGGTTAGGGGTGGTAGGGGTGGTTAGGGGTGGTTAGGGGTGGTTAGGGGTGGTTAGGGGTGGTTAGGGGTGGTTAGGGGTGGTTCGGGGTGGTTAGGGGTGGTTCGGGGTGGTTCGGGGTGGTTCGGGGTGGTTCGGGGTGGTTAGGGGTGGTTAGGGGTGGTTAGGGGTGGTTAGGGGTTTCGGGTGGTTAGGGGTGGTTAGGGGTGGTTCGGGGTGGTTAGGGGTGGTTAGGGGTGGTTAGGGTGGTTCGGGGGTTAGGGGTGGTTCGGGGGTGGTTCGGGGTGGTTCGGGGTGGTTCGGGGTGGTTCGGGGTGGTTCGGGGTGGTTCGGGGTGGTTAGGGGTGGTTAGGGGTGGTTCGGGGTGGTTCGGGGTGGTTAGGGGTGGTTCGGGGTGGTTCGGGGGTGGTTAGGGGTGGTTCGGGGTGGTTCGGGGTGGTTCGGGGTGGTTCGGGGTGGTTCGGGGTGGTTCGGGGTGGTTCGGGGTGGTTCGGGGTGGTTCGGGGTGGTTCGGGGTGGTGGTTCGGGGTGGTTCGGGGGTGGTTCGGGGGTTAGGGGTGGTTAGGGGTGGTTCGGGGTTTCGGGGTGGTTAGGGGTGGTTCGGGGTGGGGTGGTTCGGGGTGGTTCGGGGTGGTTCGGGGTTCGGTTTAGGGGTGGTTCGGGGTGGTTAGGGGTGGTTCGGGGTGGTTCGGGGTGGTTCGGGGTGGTTCGGGGTGGTTCGGGGTGGTTCGGGGTGGTTCGGGGTGGTGGGGTGGTTGGTGGTTAGGGGTGGTTAGGGGTGGTTAGGGGTGGTTCGGGGTGGTTCGGGGTGGTTCGGGGTGGTTCGGGGGGGTGGTTCGGGGTGGTTCGGGGGTGGTTCGGGGTGGTTCGGGGTGGTTAGGGGTGGTTCGGGGTGGTTCGGGGTGGTTCGGGGTGGTTCGGGGTGGTTCGGGGTGGTTCGGGGTGGTTCGGGGTGGTTCGGGGTGGTTCGGGGGGGTTCGGGGTGGTTCGGGGTGGTTCGGGGTGGTTCGGGGTGGTTCGGGGTGGTTCGGGGTGGTTCGGGGTGGTTCGGGGTGGTTCGGGGTGGTTCGGGGGTGGGGTTTCGGGGTGGGGGTAGGGGTGGTTCGGGGTGGTTCGGGGTGGTTCGGGGGGGGTTCGGGGTGGTTCGGGGTGGTTCGGGGTGGTTCGGGGTGGTTCGGGGTGGTTCGGGGTGGTTCGGGGTGGTTCGGGGTGTGGGTTCGGGGGGTTCGGGGTGGGGGGGGGGTGGTTCGGGGTGGTTCGGGGTGGTTCGGGGTGGTTCGGGGTGGTTAGGGGTGGTTCGGGGTGGTTCGGGGTGGTTCGGGGTGGTTCGGGGTGGTTCGGGGTGGTTCGGGGTGGTTTCGGGGTGGTTCGGGGTGGTTCGGGGGGTTCGGGGTGGTTCGGGGTGGGGGTGGGGGTGGTTCGGGGGTGGTTCGGGGTGGTTCGGGGTGGTGGTCGGGGTGGTTCGGGGTGGTTCGGGGTGGTTCGGTGGTTCGGGGTGGTTCGGGGTGGTTCGGGGTGGTTCGGGGTGGTTCGGGGTGGTTCGGGGTGGTTCGGGGTGGTTCGGGGTGGTTCGGGGTGGTTCGGGGTGGTTCGGGGTGGTTCGGGGTGGTTCGGGGTGGTTCGGGGTGGTTCGGGGTGGTTCGGGGTGGTTCGGGGTGGGGTTCGGGGTGGTTCGGGGTGGTTCGGGGTGGTTCGGGGTTCGGGGTGGTTCGGGGTGGTTTCGGGGTGGTTCGGGGTGGTTCGGGGTGGTTCGGGGTGGTTCGGGGTGGTTCGGGGTGGTTCGGGGTGGTTCGGGGTGGTTCGGGGTGGGGGTTCGGGGTGGTTCGGGGTGGTTCGGGGTGGTTCGGGGTGGTTCGGGGTGGTTCGGGGTGGGGGGGTTCGGGGTGGTTCGGGGTGGGTTCGGGGTGGTTCGGGGTGGTTCGGGGTGGTTCGGGGTGGTTCGGGGTGGTTCGGGGTGGGGGTGGTTCGGGGTGGTTCGGGGTGGTTTCGGGGTGGTTCGGGGTGGTTCGGGGTGGTTCGGGGTGGTTCGGGGTGGTTCGGGGTGGTTCGGGGGTGGTTCGGGGTGGTTCGGGGGGGTGGTTCGGGGTGGTTCGGGGGTGGTTCGGGGTGGTTAGGGGTGGTTCGGGGGGTGGTTCGGGGTGGTTCGGGGTGGTTCGGGTGGTTCGGGGTGGTTCGGGGTGGTTCGGGGTGGTTCGGGGTGGTTCGGGGTGGTTCGGGGTGGTTCGGGGTGGTTCGGGGTGGTTCGGGGTGGTTCGGGGTGGTTCGGGGTGGTTCGGGGTGGTTCGGGGTGGGGTGGTTCGGGGTGGTTCGGGGTGGTTCGGGGTGGTTCGGGGTGGTTCGGGGTGGTTCGGGGTGGTTCGGGGTGGTTCGGGGTGGTTCGGGGTGGTTCGGGGTTCGGGGTGGTTCGGGGTGGTTCGGGGTGGTTCGGGGTGGTTCGGGGTTCGGTTTCGGGGGTGGTTCGGGGTGGTTCGGGGTGGTTCGGGGTGGTTCGGGGTGGTTCGGGGTGGTTCGGGGTGGTTCGGGGTGGTTCGGGGTGGTTCGGGGTGGTTCGGGGTGGTTCGGGGTGGTTCGGGGTGGTTCGGGGTGGTTCGGGGTGGGTGGTCGGGGTGGTTCGGGGTGGTTCGGGGTGGTTCGGGGTGGTTCGGGGTGGTTCGGGGTGGTTCGGGGTGGTTCGGGGTGGTTCGGGGTGGTTCGGGGTGGTTCGGGGTGGTTCGGTTCGGGGTGGTTCGGGGTGGTTCGGGGTGGTTCGGGGTGGTTCGGGGGGGTTCGGGGTGGTTCGGGGTGGTTCGGGGTGGTTCGGGGTGGGGGTGGTTCGGGGTGGTTCGGGGTGGTTCGGGGTGGTTCGGGGGGGTGGTTCGGGGTGGTTCGGGGTGGTTCGGGGTGGTTCGGGGTGGTTTCGGGGTGGTTCGGGGGTGGTTCGGGGTGGTTCGGGGTGGTTTCGGGGTGGTTCGGGGTGGTTCGGGGTGGTTCGGGGTGGTTCGGGGTGGTTCGGGGTGGTCGGGGTGGTTCGGGGGTTCGGGGTGGTTCGGGGGTTCGGGGTGGGGTTCGGGGTGGTTCGGGGTGGTGGTTCGGGGTGGTTCGGGGTGGTTCGGGGTGGTTCGGGGTGGTTCGGGGTGGTTCGGGGTGGTTCGGGGTGGTGGTTCGGGGGGGTGGTTCGGGGTGGTTCGGGGTGGTTCGGGGTGGTTCGGGGTGGTTCGGGGTGGGTTCGGGGTGGTTCGGGGTGGTTCGGGGTGGTTCGGGGTGGTTCGGGGTGGTTCGGGGGGGGTTCGGGGTGGTTCGGGGTGGTTCGGGGTGGGGGTGGTCGGGGTGGTTCGGGTGGGGGGTTTCGGGGTGGTTCGGGGTGGTTCGGGGTGGTTTCGGGGTGGTTCGGGGTGGTTCGGGGGGGGGTGGTTCGGGGTGGTTCGGGGTGGTTCGGGGTGGTTCGGGGTGGTTCGGGGTGGTTCGGGGTGGTTCGGGGTGGTTCGGGGTGGTTCGGGGGTGGTTCGGGGTGGTTCGGGGTGGTGGTTCGGGGTGGTTAGGGGTGGTTCGGGGTGGTTCGGGGTGGTTCGGGGTGGTTCGGGGTGGTTCGGGGTGGTTCGGGGTGGTTCGGGGTGGTTCGGGGTGGTTCGGGGTGGTTCGGGGTGGTTCGGGGTGGTTCGGGGTGGTTCGGGGTGGTTCGGGGTGGTTCGGGGTGGTTCGGGGTGGTTCGGGGTGGTTAGGGGGTGGTTCGGGGTGGTTAGGGGTGGTTTAGGGGTGGTTCGGGGTGGTTAGGGGTGGTTCGGGGTGGTTGGTTAGGGGTGGTTCGGGGTGGTTTCGGGGTGGTTCGGGGTGGTTCGGGGTGGTTCGGGGTGGTTAGGGGTGGTTCGGGGTGGTTCGGGGTGGTTCGGGGTGGTTCGGGGTGGTTAGGGGTGGTTCGGGGTGGTTCGGGGGGTTCGGGGTGGGGTGGTTCGGGGTGGGGTTTAGGGGGGTTCGGGGTTAGGGGTGTTCGGGGTGGTGGGGTGGTGGGGTGGTTCGGGGTGGTTCGGGGGGGTTAGGGGTGGTTCGGGGTGGTTCGGGGTGGGGTTTCGGGGTGGTTCGGGGTGGTTCGGGGGGGTTCGGGGTGGGGTTAGGGGTGGTTTCGGGTTCGGTGGTTCGGGGTGGTTCGGGGTGGTGGGGTGGTTGGTTCGGGGTGGTTCGGGGTGGTTCGGGGTGGTTAGGGGGTTCGGGGGTGGTTCGGGGTGGTTCGGGGTGGTTCGGGGTGGTTCGGGGTGGTTCGGGGTGGTTCGGGGTGGTTAGGGGTGGTTCGGGGTGGTTCGGGGTGGTTCGGGGTGGTTCGGGGTGGTTCGGGGTGGTTCGGGGTGGTTCGGGGTGGTTCGGGGTGGTTCGGGGTGGTTCGGGGTGGTTCGGGGGGTGGTTCGGGGTGTGGTTCGGGGTGGTTCGGGGGTTCGGGGTGGGGGTGGTTCGGGGTGGTTCGGGGTGGTTAGGGGTGGTTAGGGGTGGTTCGGGGTGGTTCGGGGTGGTTCGGGGTGGTTCGGGGTGGTTCGGGGTGGTTCGGGGTTCGGGTGGTTCGGGGTGGTTCGGGGTGGTTCGGGGTGGTTGGTTCGGGGTGGTTCGGGGTGGTGGGGTGGTTCGGGGTGGTTAGGGGTGGTTAGGGGTGGTTAGGGGTGGTTCGGGGTGGTTCGGGGTGGTTCGGGGTGGTTCGGGGTGGTTCGGGGTGGTTCGGGGTGGTTGGGGGTGGTTCGGGGTGGTTCGGGGTGGTTCGGGGTGGTTAGGGGTGGTTCGGGGTGGGGGGGTTCGGGGTGGTTCGGGGGGGGTGGTTCGGGGTGGTTCGGGGTGGTTAGGGGTGGTTAGGGGTGGGGTTTCGGGGGTTCGGTTAGGGGTGGTTCGGGGTGGTTAGGGGTGGTTCGGGGTGGTTCGGGGGGTGGGGTGGTTCGGGGTGGTTAGGGGTGGTTCGGGGTGGGGGTGGTTCGGGGTGGGGGTTAGGGGTGGTTCGGGGTGGGTTAGGGGTGGTTAGGGGTGGTTGGTTCGGGGGTTTAGGGGTGGTTAGGGGTGGTTCGGGGTGGTTCGGGGTGGTTCGGGGTGGTTCGGGGTGGTTCGGGGTGGGGGTTCGGGGTGGTTCGGGGTGGTTCGGGGTGGTTCGGTGGGGTTCGGGGTGGTTCGGGGTGGGGGGGTTCGGGGGTTAGGGGTGGTTAGGGGTGGTTCGGGGGGTTAGGGGTGGTTCGGGGTGGTGGGGTGGTTAGGGGTGGTTAGGGGTGGTTAGGGGTGGTTCGGGGTGGTTAGGGGGGTGGTTCGGGGTGGTTCGGGGGTGGGGGTTTCGGGGTGGTTAGGGGTGGTTCGGGGTGGTTAGGGGTGGTTAGGGGTGGTTCGGGGTGGTTAGGGTGGTGGGGGGTTCGGGGTGGTTCGGGGTGGTTAGGGGTGGTTAGGGGGGGTTAGGGGTGGTTCGGGGTGGTTCGGGGTGGTTCGGGGTGGTTAGGGGTGGTTAGGGGTGGTTCGGGGTGGTTAGGGGTGGTTAGGGTGGTTAGGGGTGGTTAGGGGTGGTTAGGGGTGGTTCGGGGGTGGTTGGTTAGGGGTGGTTCGGGGTGGTTAGGGGTGGTTCGGGGTGGTTCGGGGTGGTTCGGGGTGGTTAGGGGTGGTTAGGGGTGGTTCGGGGTGGTTCGGGGTGGTTCGGGGTGGTTCGGGGTGGTTCGGGGTGGTTCGGGGTGGTTCGGGTGGTTAGGGGGGGTGGTTCGGGGTGGTTCGGGGTGGGGTTCGGGGTGGTTAGGGGTGGTTCGGGGTGGTTAGGGGTGGTTCGGGGGGGGTGGTAGGGGTGGTTAGGGGTGGTTCGGGGTGGTTAGGGGTGGTTAGGGGTGGTTAGGGGTGGTTAGGGGTGGTTAGGGGGGTTCGGGGTGGTTAGGGGGGGTGGTTAGGGGTGGGGTCGGGGGGGTTAGGGGTGGTTCGGGGTGGTTCGGGGTGGTTCGGGGTGGTTCGGGGTGGTTCGGGGGTGGTTCGGGGGTGGTTCGGGGTGGTTCGGGGTGGTTCGGGGTGGTAGGGGTGGGGTGGTTCGGGGTGGTTAGGGGTGGTTCGGGGTGGTTAGGGGGGTTAGGGGTGGTTAGGGGTGGTTCGGGGTGGTTCGGGGTGGTTCGGGGTGGTTAGGGGTGGTTAGGGGTGGTTAGGGGTGGTTCGGGGTGGTTCGGGGTGGTGGTTAGGGGTGGTTCGGGGTGGTTCGGGGTGGTTCGGGGTGGTTAGGGGTGGTTAGGGGTGGTTAGGGGTGGTTCGGGGTGGTAGGGGTGGTTAGGGGTGGTTCGGGGTGGTTCGGGGTGGTTCGGGGTGGTTAGGGGTGGTTAGGGGTGGTTAGGGTGGGGGGTGGTTCGGGGTGGTTAGGGGTGGTTAGGGGTGGTTCGGGGTGGTTCGGGGTGGTTAGGGGTGGTTAGGGGTGGTTCGGGGGGGTTAGGGGTGGTTAGGGGTGGGTTCGGGGTGGGGTGGTAGGGGTGGTTAGGGGTGGTTAGGGGTGGTTAGGGGTGGTTAGGGGTGGTTCGGGGTGGTTCGGGGTGGTTCGGGGTGGTTAGGGGTGGTTAGGGGTGGTTCGGGGTGGTTAGGGGTGGTTCGGGGTGGTTCGGGGTGGTTAGGGGTGGTAGGGGTGGTTAGGGGTGGTTAGGGGTGGTTCGGGGTGGTTCGGGGTGGTTAGGGGTGGTTAGGGGTGGTTCGGGGTGGTTAGGGGTGGTTCGGGGTGGTTAGGGTGGTGGGGTTTAGGGGTTAGGGGTGGGTTAGGGGTGGTTCGGGGTGGTTAGGGGTGGTTAGGGGTGGTTAGGGGTGGTTCGGGGTGGTTAGGGGTGGT